>CM076583.1:1260783805-1261025005 GCA_034641835.2 Pinus albicaulis
ATGCTACAATTAAGGAAACTTAAATTGTGATAAAATTAAGGGTCAAAGTGGAATAGGTGGGTGGCCACCAATATCCACCTGGATCATTTTCCCCCCCTTAGGAAGCAAGGTTCTCCATTGTGTTGAGTGCCTCCATGAGATGGGGAAAATTATGATGAAATTGGTCCCTTGTGAGCCACTTATCTTGGTGCAGAAGTTGGTCACCTTTGATTGTAGAAATTTGAATAATTGATATGTTATCCACCGAGATTTTCCTGATCACACACTATTTTAGCTTCATGCATAATACAGAATCTCTTCTACCATTGATCATCACATGCGGAAATAAAATCAATTGCATGCACACATTAAAGCCATAAAAATTCACACATATGAACACGGTATTTCATGGGAAAGCTTAAAGCTGAAAACCCCCAACTATCTGTATATTATACATGTCATGGAGATCATGTAACAATCATAGTACAAAGCTCTTTGCAAGCTCTCATGCACTACCTCCCATGCTACACACTATCAAGCTAGATCTAGCAAAACTCATGCTCCAACCTTTAGCCACTTGATAGCCAACCTGAATTGCGTTTTCAAGCTATGGGATGGCCTCTTTATATAGATAAACCACCTGGATTGAACTGCACAATCCTCATTGATTACTCCACCTATCTGTGTGTTGCAAATAGCAACAGTGTAGTCACAACCGATAGTTAACCTGCTCTTTCACCTATTTCTGCACTAGTCTCCACTGAAACTGTCCATGCACTGAAGTTAACTGATGTATTCTTTAGTTGATTTATGAGTTTATAATTAGTGAATTAATTAATAATTAATTCACACCACTCTCACTAATTGTATCTATTAGTTAACTTGGATACAAAAGCTCAACTATGTTTAGATTAGTTAAACTGAATACAACTCCACTAACTTCCTCAATCAACTCCACCAAACTCTGTCACATGAGTTCTAACTGAAGTCATCATGCAATAGCTTCACTTAAGCCCTAAGAAAAGTGTATTTCCTTCTGTCAGCTACATGTGCCACATCCAGGCATCAAACTGAAGTGCTCCAAGAGAATAAGATAATGTTTAGAGTCCAAATATTATTAAGAGCTAATAATATTCGACATATCTATTTTTAGCCTGGCAGTCTAAAAATAGAAACCACCCATATGTCTAAAAATAGAGGTCCATCTATTTTTACCAACATGACCAACCATCCATAAATAGTATCTCGCAACTTATAGATCACGATCCATATGTGGTCCCCCACCTAGTTTAGGTGATCACTTTCCAACTAGGATCAGGAAAGATGTTTCAGGATGCCTCCTTCACTGTTTCTTGTTGCCATCTTCAACACTCCCTCTCAACAAGAAAGGACTGTCTTTGCATGCGACATGCAACTCCATGCATTCGCCCTGCAACCTTCACAAGTGCCATGCAACTCCATGCATTCGCCATGCACCCTTTGCATGCGCCATGCAAACTCATGCATGCACCATGCAACTCCATGCATGCGCCATGCACCCTTTGCATGCAACATCTTTGAAACTGAATAGGCTCCAAACAACTCAATCAGTCTGATGCATCTATCATCAAAGTATTTGACCTCTACTTAGCTACTGCACATGTCATCAGGAACTACTATGCTGTTGAACTCCTGCACCCATGCACTCTTGCACTTGCTATCAACTCTGATTCGCACTCCAGTATCCGACACTGTCACTTTGATCTGTCTGCATCAATCCAACCGATCTGCTACTGCTGCGCTGTGGGCACCTCGTAGCCAGGTTCAACTCATGAGATCCACACCATCTCATGAATCCTGCCCAGAAATCTCCTCTTGGGATTAATCATGCATGTCACCCCACCTCTCACCTGGTGGTATAGCTGCATGCACTCCCTCTGCCCGTCTGGCACGAAATTTCTCTGCATGAGTGGTTTCTTCCACTCCATGATCCTCTTGTGGCTGCTCCACATCCCGAGGTTCACTTTCACCTGTATGCAAAACTTGCTCCCTCTCAAGCATCAATTGCATGTCTTTCTCACCTGCATGCAACACTTGCTCCCTCTCAAGCTTCAGTTTCATGTCTTCCTTCCGCTTCCCAACAGTAGGAAGCTCCGTAGACATCCCATCTACATCAAATCTATAAAGATTCTTCTGCATCTCCAGTTGTGGCTTCTCCACAACCTTTTGAGACTGCTTCTCACGCTGCATGTTGAGAGGATCCCTCTCAACCACCAAGTCACTAACCTCTGCTTTTCACCTCAAAGCTTTGCATGCATCTTGTACCTTAGTGCATGTAGATTCTTGGCTCGCGCACATTGCAATTGTCCCGCCGTCGCAAAATTTTCTAACAAAAAGAGCTGATTTTAAATCGATGATATCTCCCTCATCCGAGCTCTGATTTGACCGATTTTTTTTTTTAATTTGGGTATTTTTTCGCAAGGAATCCAAATATGCTATTTGTTTCTGAAAATATTTCACCAAAATTTTTCAGATATTCCCTACAAACTCGCGCACCCAAAAATTCTCGCTCTCATTCCATGTAGAAAATTATATACAATATGCATGTATATTTCCGGCTTTCTCCATCTTTATGTTTCTTGAGTTTAACCCAAAACTCCTTGGCAAATGTCTTGTACAATTTCTCCAATGATCAATAATAAGCTACGATACCATGTGAGAAATCTATAACTTGACTCGATATATGTAGAATTTGAATAGTGATATGTTATTCACAAATTCCATAAAGTCACACACTATTTTAGCTTCATGCATAATACAGAATCTCTTCTACCATTGATCATCACATGCGGAAATAAAATCAATTGCATGCACACATTAAAGCCATAAAAATTCACACATATGAACACGGTATTTCATGGGAAAGCTTAAAGCTGAAAACCCCCAACTATCTGTATATTATACATGTCATGGAGATCATGTAACAATCATAGTACAAAGCTCTTTGCAAGCTCTCATGCACTACCTCCCTTGCTACACACTATCAAGCTAGATCTAGCAAAACTCATGCTCCAACCTTTGGCCACTTGATAGCCAACCTGAATTGCGTTTTCAAGCTATGGTATGGCCTCTTTATATAGATAAACCACCTAGCCTGAACTACGCAATCCTCATGGGTTACTCCACCCATCTGTGTGTTGCAAATAGCAATAGTGTAGTCACAACCGATAGTTAACCTGCTCTTTCACCTATTTCTGCACTGGTCTCCACTGAAACTGTCCATGCACTGAAGTTAATTGATGTATTCTTTAGTTGATTAATGAGTTTATAATTGGTGAATTAATTAATAATTAATTCACACAACTCTCACTAATTGTATCAATTAGTTAAACTGAATACAAATAGCTCAACTATGTTTAGATTAGTTAAACTGAATACAACTCCACCAACTACCTCTATAGCTCCACCAAACTCTGTCACATGAGTTCTAACTGAAGTCCTCATGCATTAGCTCCAGTAAACCCTCAGGAATAGCGTAATTCCTTCTGTCAGCTGCTGTGCCACATCTGTGCACTTAACTGAAGTGCTCCAAGAAAATAAGATAATGTTTAGAGTCCAAATATTATTAAGAGCTAATAATATTCGACATATCTATTTTTAGACTGGAAATCTAAAAATAGAAATATATATATCTAAAAATAGACATAGTCTAAAAATAGACTTTGCGACAAAAATCACCTGTGTGGTCCCCCACCTAGTTTAGGTGATCACTTTCCAACTAGGATCAGGAAAGATGTTTCAGGATGCCTCCTTCACTGTTTCTTGTTGCCATCTTCAACATTGATAACCTAATATAGTTGGACATTTTTCCGGTGAGTGTTATTGATCTGCATGTCCATGATCCAATCATTTGTGGCATGTTCCATGTAGTCTGGGTTTAACTCTATTGGTGTGAGTTGTTCTACAATGTCTGACGTGTCCAATTATAGTGGAAAGTATGGCTGAAGGTGGCCCACATTGAACACTGGGTGCAAAATAAGGAATGGTGGAATGTTGAGTTCGAAATAATTGTCGCCTATAACCTTGGTGAGGATGTAAGGCCCATATAAGAGCAGGTGAATTTTGTGGTGGGGCCCAACGAGGCACTCCTTCTGAAAATGTAACTAAACATTTTTGCCCACTTGGAACTTGTGTGGCACCAAACGTTGATCATGATGCTGCTTTTAATTAGCATTGGTTATGTCTAATATGTCGTGGACCTACTAGCAGATGTGCTGAATGCATTCAATGAAGTTTTTAGCCCTGTCAGATTCAGACTGGACATGAGCCAAATATACTTGAGTAGTTACAAACGGTATGGCCACATCATTGGGACATAGTGGCTGGAATCCCAACCCCACCTGAAAGGGGTTGTGGCTAGTTGAGATATTGAGAGCTCTGTTGCAATTGTGCTGGACATAGGGGAGGATTTAATCCCATGTGTGTGGATGCTTTGAGTTGTACATGTGCAGAATGTGCACGATCATCTTGTTAATGACCTCTCTTTGGCCATCAATTTGGGGGTGGAAGGTTGTGGACTTATCGAGCTTGGTATCCAACATTGACCAAAGGCTTGAACAAAATGTACTCAGGAACCTGCTATTCCGATATGAGATAATGGATTGTGGGATCCTAAAGTGTACCCAAACTCATTAAAATAAGAGCTTAGCAATGGCTTCTGTTGTGATACTCTTCTTGCAGGTTGCCAGAATATGGATAGGAATAGGAATAGGAGTATATAGGACTTGCTTATTGATGGTTAGTTTGGAAATATTGAAAATGTGCAGGATCTAATGTACTTCCCAAAAACCTGTCGAAGGTTCAACCAATAAAAATACTTCTGTAACACTGCCACTATTTTCTCTACTCCGAAGTGTCCAATGCCTCGACTATAGTGCGCCTCCCAAATCATCTTGACACGCTCACTAGAAGGAACACATAGGTATCCCAGGTGGAATAAAATTGCACCTGTGAGGTAAAAATATGGAACTTGCTTTTCTTCTAGTAGCATCTGGTATGCTTTTTTGAATTCTGGATCACTCTTGTAAAGATGTGGCCACCCCGAAGTCTCATATCCAAAAGCAAAGTGGTCAGCACCATGAATAACGGTCAACTAAGGTAGAATGCAACATTATTGGTGCTTCCCTTCTTTTACTTAATGTTTTAATGGAATTTTTGCAGGTATGTGGACCATTTCTGGTGACAATCGTTCTGCAACTTTACTTGTGTTTGTATGAACTACAAGGGTCAGTGGTCTATGTGGATGACTGTTTCCTTCCCTATAATGTAATGCTTCCATTTTCTATAGGCCTACACAATGTAATACATATCTTTTTCATAGGTGGGATACTTTTTTACTGTGCCTGAAATTGTCTCACTATGATATGCCATTGGATGCCCTGCTAAGTAAGAACTACACCAATAGCATAGTCAGAGGCATATGTCTCAATCTCAAATTTTTGTTGTAGGTCTAGTAATGTGAGAATTGGTGAAGATCAGAGGCGATGCTTCAACTTGGATAACACCTTCTGTTGGATTCAATCCAAAATAAATTTTCTTTTTCTCCACCCTTGATGACTTGACTCAAAGGCCAAGTGATATGAGAGAACCCCAACACGAACCTGTGGTAGAATTTAGCAAGATTAAGAAAGTTTTGGAGCTTTGTTAGAGTGGTTGGGACTGGCCAATGTCGAATAAATTGTATCTTGGTCGGGTCCACATGCACACTCTGATCACCATATATCCCATATATTGAACCTGGGTCATACGAAAAGTGTATTTCTCCAAATTGGCACACAATTTGTGCTGTTGCAGGGTTTTGAGGACCTGTCAAATATGGTGGAGGTGCTCTTCCCAACTCTAGTTTAAGATCAGGATATCATACAAGTAAACTACCATGAATGAGTTGGTGAAGGGCCGCAAGATGTCGTCCATCAACCTATGTATCCCATATATTGAAACTGGGTCATACGAAAAGTGTATTTCTCCAAATTGGCACACAATTTGTGCTGTTGCAGGGTTTTGAGGACCTGTCAAATATGGTGGAGGTGCTCTTCCCAACTCTAGTTGAAGATCAGGATATCATACAAGTAAACTACCATGAATGAGTTGGTGAAGGGCCGCAATATGTCGTCCATCAACCTCATGAAGGTTGTGGGGGAATTCGTTAACCCGAAAGGCATGACCAACCATTCAAAAAGGCCCTCCTTGTATTTAAAGGTAGTCTTCCACACTTCAGTAGGTTCAATTAGTACTTGGCGATAACTGGACTTCAAGTCAATATTTCTAAAATATTTGGCCACCTTTAGTTGGTCCAGAAGGTCATCAATCTGTGGTATTGGATATCTATTGTGGACAGTGATATTATTCAGTGCCTGATAGTTAATACAGAGTATCCAGGTCATGTCCTTGTTTTTAACCAATATGATCGGGCTCCCACAGGGAGATGAACTTGTCCTAATGTGCCATTTGTGCAACATATCTTGAATATGTCTCTTGATTTCATCATTCTCGATAATAGAGCGTTGATAGATCGGTCCGTTGGGTAGCGGTACGCCCGGGGTCAGATCAATGGAGTGCTTGACTTGACACTATAGGGGTACCCCTGTGGGTGAGGTGAAGATGTCCTTGTACTCCTCCATGACCTTGTCCATTTATTGTTGTCGTGTAGAGGATCCCTTTCTGAGGCCGTGGATGTGGCCACAATCTTCTTATTTCCCTGAGGGCGAATCATAAGGAAGACAAGTTTCACAGTTTGGGAAATGATCTTACTACATTGCTTCACAAATGTAACAACCCCGGTGACAATTCCATGTAATAAAGTTAAGAAAATAATAACCACAATTGATGGAATACTTATTCCAAGTTGAATGTTGGGAAAAACATCATAGTGGGTGTTAAATTGGTTTATAATGGCTAAGGAAATCATAAAAGGAAAAGGCAAAGGGCTTGGAGAGGAAAAATGGAATTTTTAGCACATTTATTTATGAAAATAATGGAAATTAGGAGAAAAGGGACATGAAAGGTCACATGTTGCATGTGAGGAGGAAAATGAAGGAAAATAATGGAAAATGAAGAAAATAGAGGCCTCTTCTATAAAAAGGCTTCTAAGGATCAGTTGGTACCTTTGGTCAATGCACTTTTGGAGCTCTCTCATAATTCTCTCTCTCTCTCTCTCTCTCTCTCTCTCACTCTTGGACACAGATTTTTTTGGAGCACTTTAGTATTAGGCCAAGAAAGGCAAGAAAGCAAGGAGAAGGAGGAAGCAAGCAGGGAGGAGCAAGAATCAAACATGTACAACAAGATTCTTTGCAGTTATTGATTTGCATGTAGGTTTTCCTTGCTAGATTTGGCATGCATGCTATTGCATGTAGTTATTTTCTATCTTGGGATGGGCTTTTCCATGTGTGATAGTGTATTCAGCCTAGCCTTGCCATTTCTAGATAGGCATGGTGTTGTGGAGTTCTCATGTTAGGTTTAGCTGGATTTCTAGATGGATTCAAAGTTGAGTGAGGTGGATCTCTAAATGATTATAGAACCAGTTCATGTGTTGCCTCGGTTTAGGGCCTAATAATCTAGGTTTGGATTGTGATAAATCCTGGCAGGTGGTTTGCTCCCCATTCAGGCCTAGGAATCTCAGGTTTGGGATATATAGTAAAGCCTAAAGGTTATGTCTTATTTTAGGGCCTAGTGGCCCCTGATTCAGACTGTGGGTTGCGGTAAGCCTTCAATACTAGGATACAATAAAATTACTCATGGTTTAGGTAGAGAGAATCTAATGATATCCATGCTTGTGTTGGCCTAGTGATAGAGTGTGGATCACGGTAAATCCTGATTTCTATTTGATGAGGGTGAGGTGGTTTAGCCTCGTGATGACCTAGTTGGTTCTTTCGGTTTGAGTCCCACATTCATGCTTGGAATATGGCATGGGGATGATTGGCTAAAGAGAGATTTGGATCATGAAATCGATCGTTGGGTGGAACATGGAAGTCCCATCTCCAGTTGGTTTTTACACTCATTAATAAGAGGCTCATTCCTTTGGTATTTGATGTATAATTGCACTAGTTATTATGTGGTATTTCTATTTTTATTATGTTGGTTATTATAAGCATGCATTTTATCAGTGATGATGTATGGCTCTATTCATGTTTTTAATTGTAAATGAATGAAAAATGTATCTATGGTAAAATAGATTTTATGGTAGCTAAAGATGCAGGGGAGCAATGATTCATAGCAATTTTCAGATAAGTATGAGACCCATTTGCTTTGTTCTATTGTTTATACCTATAGATTTCATGTTTGTGACATGTTTGAAAAAATTCCTGCCATGGCTAGGAGGGCTTCATATGATTTATTATTGATGTGATTACTTCTATATCAATGTCTTGTTGTTATTTATCATCTATGAAATTTTCATGAAGTTTTGGGCAAAGCATTAGGTTATGGGCCTGAAAAGATGGCTCAAATCCCAGGGTCGCCAGCATAGAACTGAGTATTTGGGGCCCTGGCCATTGGCATGCAGTGTTATGTCTGTGGCTATGGTTCAAAGAGGTCAAAATGTCAGTGTGACCCAGGGGTAAGAGCCCTAAATGGTTAGGTTAACTCCTGGGGATGTTGTTGTTGTTATACAAGGTTTTTATGTTATGTTTCCATTGGTTCCACTTCCTTAAGGTCACTTAGGAGGTTGAATCTCATTATAGTAGCCTCTCGTTACATATTTACCCCAAATTTCTTGTTGCTTGGGTAAATGTGGGAAGGGGGTGTTACAAAAAATATCAAAGAGATGGTGGTAGGGAGTGCTACCTCTTGTATCTTGTATAATGTATTGCCCAAAGTAATAATAACCGTGTGAGGCCTAGACTCATACACAACATGACACTTCCATAAGTATGGTTGGCCTAATAATACATCACAAACTTCAAAAGGATAAAATTCATACAAACCTCATATGTGAAGGGATTTATGTTGTAGGGAAGGTGACATTGTTGGTTGACGTGGAGATCTCGTCCTTGGTGAAGCCACTTGATGGTGTACGGATGCAGGTGTGGTGTGGTCAGTAGGACCAGACATTTCAAGACCCTTGTTGAAATGAGGCTCTTTTGTCTCTTTCTATATACAATGAACTTCAACGGAGAACCCTTCACCCACATCTATGAGTGGAAGAGGCGCTTCCCATCCTCTAGATCTTTGGGATCAATATTTTGGATTTTAATGGTGGAAATGGTGGCATCGGGATCCGCGTTGATAACCTGCTTCCCTTTTGTCATTCCCCTTGTCAGGTTCTAACTCAAAGTTGGAACATTCATATGATTCATAAGCCTTTAGCGTAACCACTATTTGACTGCTTGGCTTGACACTCATTCATGTCGTGAGTGGGGCTCTTATGGAACTCACACCATTTTCTTGTGTCCTTCTTTGTCTATTTGGTGTTTTTGTTTTCTTGTGGATTCGACATGTTTTCTTGGGTCACCCCGCCTTGGATTTGTCCTTTTTTCTATGGTTTGGGGGCGTCTTTCGCTTTATTTGGGTTCACAGATCCAAAGTATCACTTCTTCTATTTAAATTTATGCTCGATCTTGATAGTGTATCAATAGGCAACACCAAGTGAGGAGATGTCCATGAACTCCATCTGGTCATGGATGTACTTGTGTAGATAGTCACGGTACTTGAGTACCAAATTTCACTCAAAATCCTTGATACCCAACTTCGTGCAAAGGGTATGAAAAATATTTGTGAACTATAGAATGTGTTGGTCCCCTCCTTGCCACAATGTGGTCCATTTTATGTATTTATCTTCATAGCTCCCATCAGGGTAATATTGCTCCTTGATGGTGTATCAAAAATAATTCTAAGTGGGTGCGATCGAAAATAGTGAGGTTTCCTCTCATCCCTCCTCTCACAGTAGGTTTCCCACTAGTCCTTTAACATGGGGGGCGACTTTGAGGAGTGCAAAATTAATATTTTCCTGATTGGAAAAATCATGAACCGAAAAATATCCTTCTAACAGATTTAACCATTTATCTACGAAATTCATATCTATTTGGCCTTCAAATATGGGGATGTCAAAGTTTACTTGTACCTTAAAGGGAGTGGTGCCTCTAGAGTGTCTGTTGGATGAAGATGTGTCGCCTATGGGTAGCCGCTGAAGTATTTGGGAAATATTGTCCATCATTGTGTTCTTATGTCACTTGAGAGCTTCTTCGAGCAATATTTTGAAAGGATCTCCTGCTCCTTCGTATTTCTTTTCTTTCACCATGGGATTCCATTAGTGTTTGTGAGGATGATCTTACAAAGGTTCAACCAGTTTGAGCCTAACTCTTTATACCCTGGCCTCGTTGGGGACATGCAAAGAGAAACAGAGAAAGCACAGACTGCTCTGATACCACTTATCTAGACTTATAAAGGAACAAAAAAAATACAAATATAAACATAAACACACATATGCAACAAAAATAAAACTTCACTTCATTAGTATCAAAGAATTGAAATATGCTTACATACAAAATGGAAATAAACTAGCTCGGGTGATGGTAGTTTATTTCTAAGAAGAGATGTGGTAGATACATGCCTCTCAACTGTGTTAAAATGAGGCTCAAATGCCTATTTATTATTGAGAAGCAATGGAAAACCATAAACATCCAAAAGCCTAACCCTAGGAGGAGATGAAGCACCAAAATTATGGGCTTCCTTGGGGTAAATTGGTACATCAACTTCCCAGGGTCGTAACTTTGGCATACAATCTTTGTTTGATATGTATGATACCTCATTAGAAAGATCTATCCAAGGAATACAGATGTCAATCAAAACTTTGTGTTTTCCTGTTTTCCAAAAAACATCGTCTAGGGCCTCAAAACAGATTCAAAAGTTTACGACCTGAAAAACTGCTAAAAATAGTAAATTGTGCTACAATTAAGGAAATTGAATTTTTGTTATAATTAAGGAAAATGAAAGAAACAATGTTGGGGGTCCAAGTGGAATAGACGGGTGGCCACCAAATATCCACCTAGACTAGTCTCTTTTAATTTTCACAACCTTTGGCAATTTCCTTTAGCCATAACAAACCAAATGAACACCCACTAGAATGTCTTGCCCAACATTAAGCTTGGAATACGTGTCCCATGACCTTGGTATATTTTTTCTTTATTAAATTTATTACATGATCTTTAACCTTGGGTTGTTACAAACCCCTTCCCCTTAGGGAAACATCATCCTCGGTGCTCTATGACACCTACAACCAGCAGGATTGTTGAAAAGTGAAACATATTGCTTATGGAGCTTTATAACTTAGCTCGATGCAGTATTTACAATGATCAACCTGCTTAAAATAAAACTAACATGACAAACATAACAACATGACACTCATACCACTTATTGGAGCTTTATAAAACAACTCGTTGTGGTAATTACAATAACAACCATACATGAATATGCACATATACCAAAACTCATTTTGCCTTCATTGACAAATAATGAAGGATACATAGCTCAAATCTGATCAGCCATCTCCCATGTAGCTTCATCAGGCCCAAAGTTCTTCCACTACACTTTAACTTGCTTGATTGCTCAATTTCAGAGCATGAATTACTTCCACTGCAAAATGCACTGAGGTTTCGGTTGGAATTATCCTTCTGGATCCATTTGCAATACATACCAATCAATCATGTGATCAACATCCTTTACATATATTTTAAGCAATGAAACATGGAAAAAATCATGGAATTTCACTATCGAAGGTAGTGCAAGTCTATAGGCCACTAGTCCAATCTTCTCAAGAATCTCGGAAGGCCCACAATACCGAGGTGCCAACTGTTAGCCACCTATAAAATTTCGGCATAGCAAACAGGTGGCTAAATATGTTTATGAGCCTTCAAGAGAAACATTTCCTTTGTGAATCTCTTATTCTTTAAGCCTCCATGTGTCTTCTATCCTTTAAAGAATCTTCAGTGTTGTTTCCATTAAAGAGCCCTACTGATTGGTGAAAGAAACTGCTCTAAAAAAGGCCTCCATTTTCTCATTTCACTCCATCAAAATCCCCCATGTTTCATCCTTATCCCCTTAATAAAATCCCTCAAAATTCCTTCATTTGACTTTCTAACCCTCTCAAAACCCTTTTTAAACCTCATATCTCCCTTTATTTGGTTTAAAAACTCCTTCTTTTGCCTACCAAAACCCCCTTCTAAGCCTTAAAAACTCTGTTTTTGACCTTAAAAACAGTCGTTTTACATTATAAAATTTCTTAGGCCCTGAGGGCTTATTCCATCTAAACCCCTTTATCCATATGTCCTACGACCCCACAATTAGGTGCTAAAATCCTAAAAAACCTTTTTCCGAAGCCTTTTCCCTTTTACTTTTGTTTCCCGACGTTTCAATGTTAAAATGAAGGTCGACCATTGATCTTTGCAGAATCAACGGTCATCGAGCACCCATGCATTCCCTACCCCCTCTTTTCCTTTCAAAATACTCTGCTCCCTCTCCTAATCTTAAACGTCCAATTCTACAGATCCAACGATCGGAGTTAGATCCAATAACCAAAAAACCCCTTCCACTACACGACAAAAAACACTAACGTCATCGTAGACCCTGCCACCCCTCTCATCCGTGCAGCTTTCCCATCACAAACTTTCTGCACTGTCGGATCTGGGCCCTCCGATCCAACGGCTGATAATGCATTTCGCAAAAGTTTTCCGCCCGAATGTTAACACCAAAAGATTTTCCGAAACTAGCGGGTATTCAAAAGGACACGCGTCGAAATTCATGTCATATCGCATTTTTTCACAACTGTCACTTTATCCCACAATTTATTTTGCGAAAACCACCAATGGTTTTACGCACTCCTGTATTCTCCTCCGTAATTTCTTTTCAGTTTTAAATCCTACCCGTTGATTACTCTAATCCTAACGGCACGATCTAAACTTGCCTCCTCCCATTTTCATCCATCTAACATTCTTAACAACTTCATGGAATGGATCTCATTATAGATCATCGTGGATTAATCTAAATGGCAGTTGTTTTAACCTCGCTCCCAAACCTCCAAAGCGAGTTCGAGCCTATTTTCTTGGATTTTCTTAACTTTTATTTGTTTTTGCAAGTTATAAAGGTTTTCCCGAGTTTTTAAAAAAATTGCACGAAGGCCAAGAATGAAGTATTCCAAGTCTTCAATACGAGGGAGGATCGAAGGGATCGTTCATAAAAACGATACCTCTTTGTGTAAACCTTTTGTGCGCCTAAAAAACAACAAAAAACATAGAACATCAATTAAATTAAGAAGATCAGAGCTAAATGAAAATTAAAGGTTTTAAAGAAGAGTTTAAAGGGATTAAGGCGCAAATTCAACAATCTAACACCTAATCCATGGATAAAGACAATGTTAAAGGATGAAGACCCACATAGATGAAGATCAAGGCTTAATGAAGCCTAAAGCATACAATCAAGCCATATAGTGATTTTAACATCATCGCTAGCACTTTTCTCCAAGAAAGGACCAATTCACATGACTTGCTCCATTCCTCACAGACACCAGAACAATTATTTCAACGACGAGAGGCTTTTAAGCTGTCGGGACAGCTATTATGGAAGTATGGAAGACACGCAAGACTGTGATCCCACCTTACTTATCTCAAAAGGAAAAAGCAGTACTACAACCGGAAAGTATTTCAAAGAAGAACATATCTGAAGTTATGGTCAATCTAACGAGGAGACTTCTAGACCATCCTAAAGGGTACAAACGGAAGTCAATGCAAAGCCTTTATGCAAAGTGGGCATTCAAATTCTTCCTCCCCTCTCTGTATTAATGAGTCATTCAGATTCATATCTACTACTCTACCTCCTCATTCATATAAGTATTCATTGAAATTTTTTTGTTGGTTGTGTTGGGATTTTATGTTGTTGAAGCATTATTGAGGAAGTAGCTAAGTAGTTTGTAATATAGTAGAGGTAGGAGAGAAGTTGGATTGTGAAACCTTGGACTCAAAGTATGTATTTGGTTTGCACATCAATTAAACAACCGGATTCACGGGATCCTGGTCTATATTATTGGTGATGTTTTCCTTCTTGTGATTGTCTCCTTTCATGTTTTTCATCTTGTCCACTATTCTGCGATAGAAATAACAAGCATAGATTAGGACATCTTCTTTGGAAGTACCCTAAATCTCATTGTAAATCTTTATCTTTATGTTTTTTCTAATTTGTGTATCTAAGAACAAATTCAACATAATTTAACCAATATAGAAGTTGGCTTGTCCATGTTGGTGATGTATGAATTTAGAGTTTGTTCCTAGTTCAGGCGAAAGAATTAGGAAAGGCGGGGGATTAGAGCTAGCCACGTCCCCTGGGTTCCTTTCCAACGATCGATCTTTAAGATCCCTTTGAGTTAGTGTCAAAAAGCATTAAAAGTTACTTTCTCTGATCTTAGGCCTTGATGCGCTGTGTTTAATATTAAATGTTTTCTACGTAAGTGGTTATGAGGACGATGGATTGTCTTCCTTGAGAGTATGCGGCAGGAGCCAAGTTAAAAGTATTTACTTGATCTTAAGCTACCCTTTGTGTATTCTTTGAGAGTTTTCTTTGGAAGTATGTAAAAAGCGAGGATAGGTTAAAATTCCTTACATGATCTTAGGCTACACTTTGGTTTCTTTCTTTCACCCATTCTTAATGTTCCATCTCACCATCTATCTAAAAAATCACTGGTATAGATGGCTTGCCCTATGGAAAACCTTGGGTAGTTTTTATGCGAAGTAATCCCCTTTGATGACTCCATAGCCCAATGGATTGACACTTCTCTTGACCTATCTTCCCATCTTGAAACATCCTTCTATTTAGTTCCTTCCTTACTTCCTTAACCTTCTCGGTTAATGATCTCCAACCAAACAAAAAATAATAAAAACCCTTGTGCTTCATAGCTAGCCTAATACCTCAATTTGAGCCTTAACGTATCATTATTTACATTTATAGAGAGATCCCTCTCTGGATCCGGGAGGGCTAGATCCTAGGATCCCAAAGTGGTTTGATGTTGTCTTATGTTTGGTCTTGCCAATCGGCCAAAACATAGGAACCATAACATAATAGAGCTCCGCGCTCTGAGAAGACCAATTAGCCTAGATTGGTATTTAATTGCTGATAGTGGTTAACGATCCTCATTAAATTATAATCCTCCACATTTGGTGACTCCACAATTCCTAATAGACCTAAAGACTCCCTTTGGAGGAAGAACTGAAACATGGCCAAACATTCTAGAAGGATAGAACATTCGAGAATTTGGTTGGTTTCAAGAACTCATGGTTTTTATCTACAAATACGTTCTATCCTACTTTAATCTTGATCTAGTGTACAAATATAGGAATCCACAACGTTATGGGAAAGATCTCAAGCCTCGGATTTTCAGACCATGAGTAGACCTATACACATGAAAAAACCTTGTGAAACAAGAGCTTCACATACTATATCTCTTACCCCTAATGAAACTTCAAACGGTCATAGGTCTCTTGTTGGACTACCTACACCCCACAAAGGTCATAGAAAGATATAAGCCTCTAGTTTTTCCTCTTATTTTCCGGCCCTTCTGCGGGACTTACAAATAAGGCACCGCCTCTTTTTGATGGAGAAAATAAAAAGATCAGCTATTTGAGCAACACGTTCAAAATATTGAGGATTTACTTGACTTCTATGAAATAGAAGAAGATGATGTGCGTATCGAATGTTTGCCTTATCATTACAAGGAATGGTTAAGAGTTGGTTTAAGGACCTTCAAATTTCAAGAATTATCAATTTTCTCAAGTTTTCCTTGATAAATGAAGTGATCTGGGAAATTTTTCTCATCCTAGAAGAATACCCGAACTTGAAAAGACAACCGAGATACGTCAAAAAATTTTCAGCCGAGTTCAACAAATTATCTGATGCAATACCTCTTTGAGATAAAACCACCCTTGGGATGGGCCCTATTGCACTATCAGGAGTTCTTTTGACACGAGGTGGAATTCCATTTAAGAGAAAGTGCCTTCAAGCCTGGAAGAAATAAAAAACATAGCAGTGCGGCCAGATACAACATATGGCACGAGGAGAAATATTGAATAAAATAAAGAAGGACCAAGCGAGCAAGGAAGGTTGATCTCTACGAAACCAAGTTGGAAAAGTTGATAGAGACAACCATCAACTTGCTAAACATAAAAGAGGAAGAATATGAGGTTATTTGGAAATGCTTATTCGAAAAGACCCACACCTTGTCTTCGGGAAAAACAAACCAGATCAGCACAAGACATTAGAAACATGCAAAGCATGTATGATGAACAAGATTTTTGAATCAAAAGATGGTTTGCATATTTTGAAGAAAGACTTCTTGAGAATCTAGTAGGTTTGATTGGTAGCATTGCTTACAATTATGATTTTTCTAGTTTTGATCTATACGTCAGTGATTATTTCCAAATAGAAGCTAATCCGCGGGACTATCATGTTTGTAGATTGGTGGGAGGAAGATCATCATCAACTTCAAGAAAGTAATGAGCCAAGTCGGGCTATTTATGATGCGATGAAGAAATTTATGAAAGTCTAGTAGTAGGTGAAGATTCATTGAATCTTCACTTTGCTATATCAGATCCATCGGTAATATTTTCCATGAAGGTGGAAGTCAACGACCTTTCAACTCGGAGGATGAGGAAGAAAGTAATGAAGAAACTCTTGAGCAAGTTGAATATCATGAACCTTCTTCTAAAAGGGTTGAGGTAATCAAAGAAACCCCTACTCAAGAATATGTTAAGTATTTTCATGAGAGCTCGACCCACCGGATCGGAAGATCTCGGAGCTACAAGAGGACAACTGCTTAACGATATATGAGAGAGTCCTCTAGTTTAGAAAATGATGAAGATGAGGAAGATTTTCTTTCTCAAAGGATCTTATTTTTGATCCGGTGGAAGAGGAAGCAAGCCTGGTTGAAAAACTACTTGTCAAATACTCACAACCGGAGTATTTCAGATCCTTATGCTCATTTCTGAGACATTCAAAGAAGGATCGAGTCATCAAGAGCGAGCTTGTTGCGGACAACAATAAACATTTTAAAAAATTTGTTAAAAAACAAGAGAATGGGAGTGGCCACTGCCTATCCAACATGCTCGAAAGAGATGATCGAGAAAGACCGGTCATGGGATCATCGATTGATTGGATGTATTGGAAAAGAGAATTTGTCGGCTATACATGTAAATATTCCAAGTTAGAGTAGATTAGGTAGGAAATCTCAATAAAGCTGTTGTGAGAACTTAGTTAGTTGTTGATTTTTTGCTTTGAAGAAAATTCAAAAAATACAAAAAGAAAATAAAAAGGAAAAGGTTTAGATATGCTAAAAAATTGAACCGAGCGAGAGAAAGGAAGAAGAAGCAGCTCTAATAAGATAAAAAACGAGGAAATTTAAAGAAGAAGAAAAGAAGATGACTCTAAAAAGCTCAAAATATGAGTCGTAAAAGAATGAGAAGGATCTTGGTGATTTTCAGATCGAAAACCTTCCAAATTTTGTTTTCCAATTTCACCGCAAGTTAGAGTCCATGTGCGGCTGTCTTTATGCCATGGACCCACAACAAAGCGGACAGTCTAATCCTGGTTTAGCCATGTTTCAATTCTATTTTAGAATTTAGAGAATGAAATGCGGTGAGTTTATTCTGAGATATTAGTTTGAGTAAAGCTACGAGTCAAGCTGTTTAATCTGGTCTCATGGAGAGAAAAAGGGTAGAATTAGATTATTTTTTGCTTCCAATAAAAATTGATGATGTGAAAGGTACGCAAGTCTAAGTGCACCTTGAAGAAAAATGTTAGGGCTTGTAGGATGGGTAACTAATTGTTTGGGGAAGCATTGCGCGATATAATGCTTTCATGTTTGTAATAGCTGATCAAAGAAAAGGATGGTCAAGTACCAGGCATCTGGCCCTACTTCCAAAGATTATTATTTGAGATTCTTGACACCTTCAAGAAGATGCCATCCCCATGTGGAACCCTTTGTTAGCCACCTATAAAAATTTTGGCACGCAAACATGTGGCTAAATATCTTCTGAGCCTTCAAGAGAAACATTTCCTTTGTAAATCTCTCATTCTTGAAGCCTCCATGTGTATTCTATCCTTTAAAGAATCTTCATTCTTGTTTCCATTAAAGAGCCCTCTTGATTGGTGAAAAAGCCCTTTAAAAAAGGCCTCCATTTGCTCATTTCACTCCATCAAAATCCCCCCATGTTTGATCCTCATCCCCTTCATAAAATCCCTCAAAATGCCTTCATTTGACTTTCTAACCCTCTCAAAACCCTTCTTAAACCTTATATCTCCCTTTATTTGGTTTAAAAACCCCTTCTTTTTCCTATCGAACCCCATTCTAAGCCTTAAAAACTACGTTTTTGACCTTAAAAACGATCTTTTTACATTGTAAAATTTCTTAGCCCCCGAGGGCTTATTCCATCTAAACCCCTTTCTCCATGCGTCCTACGGCCCCGCAATTGGGTGATAAAATCCTAAAAACCTTTCGAAGCCTTTTTCCCTTCTAATTTTGTTCTAGCGTTTCAATGTTAAAATGAACGTCAACTTGGATTGTTCTTTGCGGGAATCAACGGTCATCGGGTTCCCCATGCATTCCTACCCCCTCTTTTTCCTTTCAAAATGATCAGCTCCCTCTCCTAATCTTAACCATCCAATTAAATTTGATCCAAAGATCGGAGTTAGATCAATAACCAAATAACCCCATCCAATACATGACAAAAAACACGATGTCACCATGGACCACCTTACACCCCTCTCATTCTGCAACTTTCCCATCGCAATCTTCCCGCATTATCGGATCTGAGCCCTACGATCTGATGGGCGATAACGCATTTCGCAAAGTTTTTCCACCGACGTTAAAACCAAAGATTTTCCGAAACCAACGATATTCAAAGGACATGTGTCGAATGTGTCGTATCACATTTTTCATAATACCACCTATCCACCAATTTATTTTGCGAAAACCACCAATGGTTTTCCGCCTCTACTATTCTCCTCCGCGATGTCTTTTCGGTTTTAAATCCCTGGCAAGATTGATTACTCTAATCTAACGACCACGATCTAACCTTGACTCCTCCCATTTTCATCCATCTAACCTTCTTAACAACTTCATGGACAAATCTCGACCATAGATCACCATGGATTAATCTAAATCGACGGTTCCATTTTTAACCTGCTCCCAAACCTCCAAAGCCGAGTTTTTGAGCCTATTTTCACCGGATTTTATTAACTTTTATTTGTTTTGTGCATGTTATAAAGGTTTTTTCATAGAGTTTTAAAAAAGATTGCACGAAGGCGAGAATGACTATTCCAAATCTTCAATACGGGGAGGGATCCAAGGGATCATTCATAAAAACGAGATACCTCCACCTGTGTAAACCTTTTGCACGCCTACAAAACCTTGAAAAAATAGAGAACATCAATTAAATTAAGAAGATCGGAGAGCGAAATGAAAATTAAAGATTTTTAAAGCGAGAGTTTAAAGTGATTAAGGCGCAAATTCAACAATCTAATGCCTAATCCACGGATAAAGATAGTGTTAAAGGATGAAGGCCAAAAGAGATGAAGATCAAGGCTTAATGAAGCCTAAAGCATACAATCAAGCCATATCGGTGATTTTGACATCGGCCGAGCAATTTTCTCCAAGAAAGGACCAATTCACACGGCCTTCTCCATTCCTCATGAGCACCACAACAATTATTTCATTGACGGAGGCTTTTAAAACTATCGGGACAACGGTTGTGGAAGTATGGAACCTACAAGACCTTCTATCACCTTACTTATCTCGGAAAAGAGGAAAAACAGTACCACGGCAGAAGAGTATTTCAAAGAACATATCTGAAGTTATGGTCAATGCGACAAAGACTTCCGGACTAGCCTAAAGGGTACAAACAAGTCAATCCAAAGCCATTATGCACGGTGGGCATTTTGAATTCTTCCTCCCCTCTTGTCTTAATGGATCATTCAAGTTCATATCTACTACTCTACCTCCTCATTCACCTATAAGTATTCGAAAATTTGTTGTTGGTTGTGTTGGGGTTTATCGGCTGGTATTGTGGGGAAGTAGGCTAGTGGTTTGTAATATAGTAAGAATTTGGGAAGAGAAGTTGGGTTGTAAAGAGCCATGGACTCAAAGTATGTGACTGGTTTTGCACATCAATTAAACAAGAAGATTCACGGGATCCTGGTCTATATTATTGGTGATGTTTTCCCTTCTTGTGATTGTCTCCTTTCATTTTCATATTTGTCACTATTCTGCGATAAAGAACAACAAGAATAGATTAGGACACTCTTCTTTGGAAGTACCCTAAATCTCATTGTTACACCAAACATTTTGGTCGCTTATAACCTATTATCATTAGATGAACCCAAGTACACCATGTAAGACCAATTTTTACCCTAAGTAAAATTGCTTTCACTATGTAAAAGAACTTAATAAACCACATTTATTAGGTTGTTTATGAATCCTAAACGGGAAACCCAAAGAAATATTAAAAACCTATTTTGTTTGATTTTTCCTCAAGGAATAATTAATTAAACCATAATTTAATTGTTATTCCTAGTCATGTTTAACCCAAAACAAAGAAATTAATTAGATAATACTTTATTTATCTTATTATTTTCTAGGAATAATTATTTAAATCTTATTTAGATAATATTCCTTGTTAAATATGACCAAATCACCTACAAATAATTAAATAAATCATTATTTATTTGATTATCTTTCAACCACTTCCTTAAAAATGATAAACAAATCATTTATTTATTTATTATTTACAAATAAAGGGATTTGACCCAAGTCAAATGCTTTTTCCCTCCAACAAATATAATAAAATATCCCATAAGGTGGATCTAGATTTGGTTAACATTATTTTAATCATGCACCAAGATCTAGAATGACTAATATTTTGTTATAAATAGGAGGAGTTTTCCTACTGCATTCCTCACCTTTTTGTTGCCTATTAGATCACTGCAGTTTATACACTTAGTCACATTTTTCTACATTATTTGTTGTGAGCTCCCTTTGAGTTCTATCTTTGTACGGTTTCTACACCAACAAGAGAGATTCTAGATGCGAATTCTTTGAGGACTTCCAAGAACCCATCCCATTGAGGAGAATTGGAAACGTCTTTGTATTTTCCTCCCAGTGCCCTTAATACAAAAAATTCTTTCAAAAATTGTTCTTGTCTTGTCTATTGGATATATGGATCAAACCCTTCTTTTTGCTGGCTTAATGTCTTTACATGCATAGATGCGGTTTTTGCGGCTCTTTTCTTGATCAACTAACTGTAGATGCGAAGATATTGGCAACCCTTTTGATGTTAGGGCTAGTAGTTATCGTAGCTAAAGTGGTCACACAGAGTACACTTTGACAAAGGATTCATACTAACAAATGGCGACTCCACACGGAGTTTTAAATTACGGCTATTGTCGTTTTCATATTCACATATCCGGCTACTTGAGACTCTAGGGTTTCTTTTTCGGCTTTTTTTATTTTCCTATTTTTTATTTTGTTTTTCTCACATAAAACCCTAAAACATTAAAATTTCTAACTTTCGCGTGTTCCCACGGCCCTATTGCGCGAGGTGAGGCGACATCGGCCGCAGCGAGACGAGCTGACCGAAAATGCGGCAGAGACACTCGGGCTTCGGTCGCACTTTTCAGCCCATAACACACGACCTGGACCTCAGTCGCACTTTTAAATGATTTTACGCGACACATAACGAAAACGGTCGAACTGCCCGACACACTTAATTTTAATTTGTTTTTCTGCAATTTTTAAGGTTTCTTGAAGCACGACGGGGTTTTCCGGCCTGCGCACTCCACCGTTTTTAGACCTATTTCTGATATGTTTTTCTCATCAAGGTGGGAACCTAGCCCACTAGGGCTTCGGTACCCTCCACTTTTTTGTGGAAGAGTTTTTAGTTGTTTTATTTAGTACGTTTTCCCGGAGTTTCGGCCTTCCTTTTTTCAGATCTGATGCCTCCTCCTCGGATCCCTTTAAATCAACTTTTCTTCCTTTCAAATCACCTCTTGTATTTTTTCTTGGACCTCCTTTAGGACCTCCTCCTGTCCTTTCGCTTTTTTGTTGATTTCCTGCCTTTTTTCCAACCACCTCTGCCTCTTGGGCGTGATACGCACCTCTTTTTAGCGACTTTCTCCTTTAGATCCTGTCCCTTTCGACCCTAGATCTATTGGCCTCTTTTTAGTGTGTTTTGACTAGATTTTTTCCCTCTTTTAGATTAGTTTTGAGAGACCCACCTTTTTGGGTTGAATCGATGCAATAATGTTGTTAATTTTACGGTATTTCAACGTATATCTTGTTCTACGTAGATTTCCCTCGGCAAGGCTTCGTGGCTACCCAACCACACGACGGACGGGTCGCCACTCAACCTTCCTCGGTTCCTCAGATTACCGGATCCTTGGTCGATCTGATCCTTCCCCAACCATCGACCTTCACCTTCAAACTCGGTCTCGCCGGTACCCCAAGCCTCCCGCTCGGTCTGCCCCCAAGTCCCCTTCTTCGGGTTCTACGAGCCTCTTTCGACATCCAATGGCCCCTTACCTTATCCCTCCACCCAAAGTTGAGGTTCATACCAAGATTCCTAAGGGACCATTACGTTGAAATCTTTATGCAGTGTTGCTCATTCGTATAGCATAGTAGATGATTTGGTGCAATCCTAGCTTGCCATTTTCCACATTGGAACTCCTCTAGTCATGCCGATCCCAAAAGAAGGCTCTGCTATGCAAGTGGGCTTGTGTAGATCTCTTGATGACCAAATGATTGTTTCGACGCCCATCAGCCCAGACATCCTCCTCTCCCTGCTTCGTCGCCTTCAAATCCCAATCAAAATCCGGAATACCAACGTTTCTCGGTGTATAATTGATGAGGGGGCATCCACATGATGTCGCTTCGGTTTGGAAGCAACTCGGATATCTGACTTGGCCCCTTCCACGATCACCCTTCGGCGTGGGACGACCATGCCTCCCGGCCCATCGGCCTTTAAAGTAATTGTCCTATCACCCTTGCCGGTAAAATTTGTTTGCATTGACGTCGAAGTCATCTACGCCCCTCTAGATTACAACATTCTATTGGGATGAAGCTACACCTATGCCATGGCTCTGCTGTCCCCTCTGAGTTTTTCACAAGATGTCTTTTCCTCACAATGGAATGGTCACCATCGACCGAGTTGACTTATCATGAGCCAAAGTCTCGGACCTCCCCTGAGACGACCATCTCTTGTAGCCAATAAGCAAACAATCGATTCCTTGACCGAGTGTCTCCCACGGCGTCTACAAATATTCCTCCCTACTTGGAAATTTTCCTAGTCTCCCCCCCTCCTCACATCTGCGATCCCCGACTTATCGAATGTTTGCATGATGCGATCGTCTCGGGGGCGCAGCAAGCAGCACAGCCGGCTAGTCGGCAACCTTAGACTCAGCCTCGCCCACCGCAACCCTCTCCTAGCCCTTCATCTCCACCGATCGGCCCTCCTCCTTCGGCCTTCACTCCTACAATGGTATCCTGAACCCCTTTATCCCCCTGGATCAGTTTCCCCCGGAGCCTTAACCATCTCGGAGCCATCCCTCCTGGTCATTATCCCGGTCGAGATACCGTTCCTAGCTCCCCCTCCCGGAGTCTATTCGGTCCCGTAAATGGCCACCCTCTCTCTCCCTAACACGACCACAGGTATACCGTCTGGTCCCTTGACCCTCCGGCCCAGCTACCCCTCCTGGTCACCCCAAACCCTATCTTGCTTTGACAGGTTCAACCGGTCCCCCTTGCTTTCCTACATTTGCTACCATGACCCCTGCCTCCCCGAGGACCATACCCCTGTGGTGACGGCTCCCGAGGAAAGAAAGGCGAAGCTCGCAAGGGGGCATCCAAAGCAGCCACCCCAAGCGACCATCACTCCTCCCCCACCCGCAAAACCTTGTGCCTTATGTGATGTCGTCGGTCCACGCCACCCATACTTGTCACGACTTTCCACGCATTTCAACCCATGGTTAAAGTCGCGTTCACGAGTCTCGGTCTCGACCCTTCTCCTCCGTCCTCGTCGTAACCAAGGGCAAAAAATATTCACACTAGCAAACCCTGCGCTTTATTAAATTATCCATGGCCATTAATCCCACCATTGTCCTCACCTGATTCATTCTTAGTGCCTCTTTAGAAGTAGTCGAGAGTATGAGGTTGAACAAAATCAATCCACCTCTCCCATACTCGCGCGGTATACTTCGAGGAGCCAGCTTGAGATCCTACATCCCCATCGACATTCCCCCACGATGTTCGGACGCGGAGTCTACTACGACCATTCTTTCCCTATCCTCCTCTGTGCGACCTTTGGAGCCCGGTCTATATCCTCCTTTGTTGTCTCGCTTGACTCCCCTTCGGCGACCACCCTTGACCCCCTCGTTTCTACCCATACACGAGATCCTCACCGTATCTCTCTGTTGACACTCCGCCGGCCGAGTCCCGCCATACCTCTATAGCCCTCATATACCACCCTCTAGTTTATATATGAGTCATAGCCATCTTTTGCTCATTGCACTCCCTCCCGCGGTTGCCACTCGATGTCTTATTTACACTCACTTATTTCTTTGTCATTATCTCCCTCCCCCATTTGTTGTCTTGTAACACATTCCCGCGGAACCTCCGTCCCCCCTTTATCGGTTACGCCGATGGTGCAAGTCGTTACTCCCGAGAATCTAGCCTCGGAAGGTTGGGCCATTTTCACCTTGCATGCCCTTGTTCTCTCAAACGGGGTACGCATTGGTACTACCACCAACAATCGGGCCAAATATGATCGGTGCATCGTCTCTTAACCGATGCCCTCTTTCATCGCATCCTCCATCTGCATGTTCGTTTGGATTCCATACTTCTTGTCATGCAACTAAATGGTGTTTATCGTGTGCATAACCTGTCTTGTTTAGACAATATTTACGAGTGAAACTCTTGATACGTGAATTTGAAACCATAACTTTCAACCATGTACCTCGAGAACAGAATCACTATGTAGATAGTATTGCAAACCATGTTCTAGATTGGCATTTATCACACGCATTTCATAGTAGACAATAACATTCATAATCATTAAAAATGATGCATATCCATAATATGTGTCGCAAAACATGTGTTTAGAGTCCATCTACTCTGATACATATGACATGCCCATAACATGTTACAAAAACTCAAAACTGAGGCACCACTGCCCCCTACATACCTGTAGGGGGCACCACACCCCACACCTACTCACTATACGGCGGATCCGAGCCAATGGCTCTGCCCTATGACCCGTAGATCACGTATGCCTTGACCGGCCATCGCCATGCGCCGCATGACACCTCGCCATTCAAGGGAAGACCAATGCATGCCTCCGTACTAGTCGTAAGTCTTGCCACCCACCGCTCGAAACTCGGTCCAATGACCTCTCACATCTACGGCGAGATGTCCTCGAGCGGAAGGGCGGCCGCATCTCCGTGCGCGGCTTGCTCTCGACCCACTTGACCACACGCTCCAAAGGGAGCTGCTTGGAGTCCCATATATCCGGTCGGCTTTACGGAGCTATGTCTGGCCTGCAAAGTACATGAATCGGAAACACCACTATCTGTTAAATACTTTAACATGCCCTTACAGAATAGTAATCTTGTCACTTACCATCGGGCCCCCATACTCGACCGGGCGGAAGTGGCGGTCCGGATCCCCACAATAACTCATCCTACTATAGGGATACGTCGTCGATGTATAACAACATCTGATCCCAATAAGCAAAGAACTCCAGGTCGAAACACTCATCGGCCAGCCCCTCTTCCTCCTGCGCACGGTAGCCGCCCCCACCCAGGGCGCATCCCTGGGCTCTCTTGGGCCCCATGCGGGAGGCAGCCCATGCGAGGTCGTAAGGTGGGATCTTCTCAAAGAAGAAGGAGGTGCACAATAAAGTCCCATACGAGCAATCGTGTTTCACTTTCCGCTTGTAGAGCGACAAGCGCTTGTCGTTTAGCGACACCGGCATCATTTGGGCCCACCCATGGCGGTCCCACTCAACACACTCTCTCCACAATCATCGTACGCGAGTGATGTGATGGAGCGCACAGTTGCCCGGGATACGCGGCACATTGCGGCCAGCATGGGTCTCTAATCTCTCTAGATCACGATCGATGTCAAGAGAGTCCCCTTGACTTGGAACCGATTAACAATGTCTCGCTCCACAAACTCCATGATATGCCGCCCTCGCGGTAATGCGGCCAGTGTTTCCCACCATCCCCGGTGCCGTCGGGAAATACACATCCTGGTATCGGTTCGATCACATTGCCCCTACACTACAAATACCTCATGCTGCGAGATCCCGATGGCGATAGGGCCGCAGGCTCTCCGCTCTCATCGAAGGGTTCTCCAAAAACTTTAGAACCCCAAACCTAGCCAACACACGACGGACACCCTGTCTGCTGGATCTGCGCCCAATGTACCCGGAGTCTCTCTCTCTCTCCCGATTCTTCGTATATACGCCATATACGCACAAAACATCATCTTTGTCGGGAATATAGATAGGGAATACCATAACCAAACACAAAAAACCCAACTCTCAACCATAAAACAACACTAAAACCCCCTCATCTTCTCGGTCGCACTTTTTGCCCAATTCGGGACGAGGTCGCGGTTTTTTGCCTAAAACTTGCTTCCCGGAGTCGCACTTTTGGCCCAAAAAGTGCGATAACACGTAGAGATGAAGGAGAGATGCTGTTATTGAATTTTGGGCCCTAAACTGAACTTTCCAATCCATCAAAATGAAAAGAGTAAGGTTAGGCCTCTTGTAACGACGGTCACCGATTCCAATGGCCGGTTTGTCGCTCGCTCGCCTTGAATTTAGGGCCTTCTCTCCTCTACATTCACGACGTAACTAGCGAATGAGTGAATTTTAAGGAGGGAAAACTGCCTTATTAAAAGAGAACACTTGTTTCTTCTTTTACTGTCGCGACCATACGCGCCCCCCGTTTAACAAACCGTACACCGTTGGAAAGCTCTCCTTTGAGCCCTCAAATGGGTATACATTGAACTTGTGATTTGATACTTCACCAGGACACATTTTGTCCAAGAAGGGTCACTTCACCTCTCCTTAAAATCACATTTCTTCACTTACGACACTTGTACTTGGGGCACCATTTTGCCTTCTTACTTGTCTTTGTTCGTGTCGCTTTTCATCATGAGTCACCATCTTGTACTCATGTTTTCATGGTCCCCCCATTGGGCCGTTGCGTGACGACACCATCGAGTCTCCCTTGTTTGAGCATCCAAGTTGAGTCATCATTGCATTCATGGAGTCAATCCGTCCCTTTGTACCCCGCTATAGCCCTCCATCCTTCATTGCTTGGTCTCTCTCTTGCGTCGCACATTATGGCCTTCGGTCCCATGTCCCCTATCCCTTATGATATTTCGTCGATTATTTGTCATGTCCTTCATGCCCTTTATGCTCTAGCAAGGAAGTCGTCCATTCGCTACTCGGATCCCTTCCATTTCACCATCATCATTGGTGTCGGTCTGTCAAGATCACTCTACTATTTTCTCTCGTGCCTTAGGTGAGGATCTCTCATTGCCTCACCTATGGTGGATCTCCTACTGTCGACACCGGCTCCTTCATTCCCGGAGAAGATAGGTCTAGAGGGCGGTGTACCTTGGTTCCGGCTTCCACTCTTGTTCGGTGCCTCGAATCAAGCAAGAGCTCTCTCATTTCCCTTTGAATTGATTGTTTCTCCGGTCCGGCTCAACTGACATGATCGAGATCCGTATACTTGATAGTTCGGTGATGCAACAACAACTCTTGGTGATTCCAGTGTGTGAAAATGTCTCGGTCCTCATGAGGGTGGCCTGTAGGTAGCCCCCCCCACATGCCGGGATGACCTCTTCATTTTGACCTTCGATGCGGCTCCATATATTTGATGATGTCGGCCCTCGGCCGCTTGCAACGCCTCTTTGATTGCATGTATCGGTCGGATTTTTGTGAGCCCTTCCCCGCTTAGGGGCATTTGGGGTTGTATTTGTATCTCATGTCTCGAGATATTATTGTATAAGTCTGTTTGTTATCCTAGGCACGCATGTATGTGGGATTCCTCATTGTATTCTTATACGGCTCATGTTTATCTTGGTTCTTACTTTATGGTTCGGTCCCTTGTTTGCGGACACACTATTATTTTGTACTTTGTCTCGGCAGGGCATAGGTATGCCTCCCCTTATGCTAGCACGAGGTACCCTCTCGCAAGAGACTTGTTGCACCTACGAGTCACCGTCTCCTCGGGGGTCTAATTCTTGACACACTAGTCTACCTTACATTTCTCTCTACGACTTCCCTCTTGATGTGCGAGTGATTGAGTTCTTACAACGTACTTGGTCATACGATTTGCTCCTAACACTCGCACGGCGGGGCAATACATTTACACCATTTTTTTTAGCCATCTAACCTATTATCATTAGATGAACCCAGTACACCATGTAAGACCAATTTCACCTAAGTAGTGCTTTCACTATGTAAAAGAACTTAATAAACCACATTTATGGGATTTTATTTATGGTCTAAATGGGAAGCCCCAAAAGGAAATATTAAACAAACCTATTTTGTTTGAGTTTTCCTCATGGAATAATTAATTAAACCATAATTTAATTATTATTCCTGATCATGTTTAACCCAAAACAAAGAAATTAATTAGATAAACCTTTATTTATCTTATTATTTTCTAGGAATAATTATTTAAATCTTATTTAGATAACATTCCTTGTTAAATATGACTAAATCACCCACAAATAATTAAATAAATCATTATATATTTGATTATCTTTCAACCACTTCCTTAAAATGATAAATAAATAATTTATTTATTTATTATTTACAAATAAAGGGATTTGACACAAGTCAAATACTTTTTCCCTCCAACAAATATAATAAAATATCCCATAAAAGGTGGATCTAGATTTGGTTAACATTATTTTAATCATGCACCAAGATCTAGAATGACTAATATTTTGTTATAAATAGGAGGAGTTTTTCTCACCATTCCTCACCTTTTGTTGCCTATTAGATCACTCTAGATCTATACACTTGGTCACATTTTTCTACATTGTTCTTTGTGTGAGCTCCTTTGAGTTCTATCTTTGTACGTTCTACACCAACGAAGAGAGAGATTCTAGATCTGAAGTGCGAGGAACTGAGAACCCATCCCATTGAGGAGAATTGGAAACATCTTCTTGTTTTCCTCCCCGGAGTGCCCTTAATACAAAAAATTCTTTCAAAAATTGTTCTTGTCTTGTCTGTGGATATATGGAGCAAACCCTTCTTTTGCGCTTAATGTCTTTCTATGCATAGATGTTTGGTTTTTTGCAGCTCTTTTCTTGATCAACTAACTATAGATCTGAAGATATTGGCAACCACTTTTGATGTTAGGGCTATTAGTTATGTGTAGCTAAAGTGGTATTTTTTCGTACACTTCGACAAAGGATTCATACTAACACTCATTGTAAATCTTTATCTTTATGTTTTCTACAATTTGTGTATCTAAGAACAAATTCAACATAATTTAACCATTATAGAATTTGTCTTGTCCATGCTTACTGAGGTATGAATTTAGATTTTGTTCCTTGTTCAACTGAAAGAATTAGGAAGCGGGGATTAAACTAGCCACAGTCACTAGGTTCATTTCCAACGATCGGCCTTTCTAAGGTCCCTTTGAGTTAGTGTCAAAAGAATTGAAGGTTAAAATTCTTTCTACGATCTTAGGCCTTGCTCTGTGTTTAATCTTAAATGTTTTCTACATCATCTGAAAGTGGTTATGAGGGCTAGCTGGATTATCTTCCTTGATATGCTGAAAGCGAGGCTAAGTTAAAAGTCTTTACACGATCTTAAGCTACCCTTTGTGTCTTTCTGTGAGAGTTTCCTTTGAAGTATGTCAAAATCGGGATAGGTTAAAATCCTTACACGATCTTAAATTTCTGAGTTTGGTTTCTTTCTTTCACCCATTCTTAATGTTCCATCTCACCATCTATCTAAAAATATCCTTTGGTATTGATGACTTTCCCTATGGAAAAACCTTGGATAGTTGTTATGTAAGTAATCCCCTTTCATGACTCCATAGCCCAATGGATTGAAACTTCTCTTGACCTATCTTCCCATCTTTGAAACATCCTTCTATTCAAGTTTCCTTCCTTACTTCCTTAACCTTCTCGAGTTAATGATCTCCAACCAAAAAAACAAAATAAAAAATCCTCATGCTTCATAGCTAGCCTAATACCTCAATTTGAGCCTTAAAGATACATCATTCTTTACATTTATAGAGATATCCCTCTACGGATCTAGGAGGGCTAGATCCTAGGATCCCAAAGTGGTTTGATGTTGTCTTATGTTTTGGTCTTACTCCAATCTGGCCAAAACATAGGAACCACAACACCAACTTCGTACATGACCCAATCCTCGAGGAGCTCTTCTTGGGCGTGATGCACAAGCACACATGTTCACTAACTGAAACTCCTTAAATTCCCTGTGTTGATTTTCATAACTCTTGGCCATGTCTGTGTTTCCTTTAGATTCTTCTTGATAATTTGCATTTCTGTTCATTTCTTCCAACATATTCGGTCCTATCAACATCATGTTCACTAGATCAATCCAGCTGATGGGATTATTACAACTTCATCCATAAATTTCCTCAAACAAAATCATCCTCGGTGAATCCTAACGCCCATTGTTGTAAGCAAACTCTGCCGGTGGAAGGTATTCTTCCCACTTTCCGCTGTGCATAAACTCATTCTCAACATGTCCTCGAAATCCTATTAACCCTCGTTGGTTGTCCATACATTTGTGGATGATAAGTTGTAATGAAGTCTAAATTTGCATGCCCAAACACCTTAAATAATTCCTTCCAAACCTGGAAGTTAACTTACCATCTCTTTACGACAAAATATATTTTTGAACATGAGGAAACCTCACTATGTCACGATAGAAAACTTGTGCTACATCACTAATTTGAATAAGTAGACTTCATTGGAATGGAGTGTGACACATTTGTCAACCATGACTTAATAGATTCATTTTTCTAGATTTCCTCGGTAAACTTGTAATGAAATCCATGGAAATGGTCTCCCATTCCACTGCGGAATCAAAATCAGCTGTAATATAACATGTATGCACGCACTGTTGTTTTTAACTATTGAGAATCCAAAAATCTAGCCACAAACTACTGCCACTTCCTTCTTCATATTCATCCAATAGTAGAATTATTCACAATTTGTCAAAGTATTTTGATATCTCGGATGACACCGAATATGGATTAACATAAAATTCCCTCAAGATAAGATTCTTGAGCTCGCTATTGTACACACATATATCTTGTCCCTAAATGTTATCAACTATGCGATTTTGTGAGATTATGGTTGACATCGATCACACGTATCATTTTTGTTGTTGTAACCTGTCCCTAGGCTCCCTATACTTGTCATCCTATTTTCCTACCTTATATAAGATCTGATCCTGTAAATGTGTCCCATATGAACTTATAGTTGTTATGTGATTTACCTGTACTCTTCTGCTAAGAGCATCTGCAACCCTTCTCTATTTTCCTTTAATGTACCTAATCTCGAATTCAATCTCACTGATCATGGCCAACCATCTATCTTGCCTGACATTCATATTAGGTTGGCCAAATAAATATCTTAACCCCTTTGTGATCACTCATCAACAAACCTCCTACCCAGAAGATAGGGCCTCCACATCTTCAATGCATGGATGATCGATACCAACTCAAGATCATGTGTCACATAGTTCTGTTCGTGCTCATTTAGTTTCCTTGAATCTTAACATATCACTTGTACCTCCTACATCAAGAATCCACCAAGTCCTCATTTGCAAGCATCTGTACACACCACAAACGTTTTATCTGGATCTGCAACCTTGAGAATTGGATCATTTGTCAACAACTGCTCCAACTACTCAAAACTAGCTACATATTCCTCCGTCCATTCAAATTTATTTCCTTTCCTCTGCAATGATGTAATAGGATAGGCAGTCTGTGAGAATTTCCTGATGAACTTCCTTTAATAACCTACTAACCCTATGAATAATATGACCTCCTCCATATTCCTAGAAGATTCCCATTCCATGATAGCTCTTATATTTTCTAGATCCACTGTTATTCCTTCCTTGGAAACAACATGTCCCAATCATTAATGTACATTTTTCTAAAAGAAACTACATTTACTAAGTTTGGCATACAATTGATGCTCTCATAACAATCTCAATCTTTATTTTGCTAAGTGTTCGACATTCTTCCTCATTATTAGAATATATCAATATATCATCAATGAATACAACAACAAACTTGTTTAGATAAGGATGCAACACACTATTCATCAAGCACATGAAAGTAGTTGGAGCATTAGTCAAACCAAAAGGGACAACAACAAACTCATGATTCCCATACCTAGTTCGGAAAGTAGTATTGTAGATTCCCTCTTCTTTACATGATGGTATCTTGATCTCAAATCATTCTTTGGGAACACCACTTCTCCCTTCAAATGGTCAAACAAGTCATCAATCCTCGGTAAAAAAAACACATTCTTGATGGTTAACTTGTTCAGCTTCTGGAATCAATGCACAATCTAAGAGTACCATCCTTCTTCTTCACAAAATTACTAGTGCACCCCATGACGATACACTTGGCCTAATGTATCCCTTATCAAGAATTTCCTTTAAGCGCAACTTTAATTCCATGAAATCTAGAGTGATCATCCTATATGGTACATGTGATGCTTGGTGTTGTCACGGTACCAACTCAATAGAAAAATTCACTTCCATGTAAGGTGACAACTGAAATCTCTGCGGGAATACATCCTGAAACTACTACAAAGCTAGATTCTTCCTCAATACTTACACATCCTAAACATCGTTACCTTTTTCACTAGAAATTTGTACTACAAATAACATACACCCTTTCACTGCGACTATGCTTTGTACGCATAGTTGTCACCATTCTAAGTAATGTATCCTTCTTATTACCATACAATATTTTATGTTCTCCATTATCATCTAAGCACTCGATATCCTTGTCATAACAATCTACTTTGGTCATGTGAAGGTACAACTAATCCATACCCGGAGAAGCATAATATATGATCCCAATGCAAGTACACTCGGATGTCTTTGATGTAGGCATACCATTCAACTCAAATGCACAAGCTCTTACCCAACGATGAACTCTTTTCTTAGTACTTGTAGCCAAGTTTGCACTAACACGTAACCTATAACTTTGTAAGAAACCAAACTTGAAAACATGTAAACAACCAAACTTGCAATCCACAAACACTGTAAACAACTTGTAAAATTTCAAACCTATAAAAAACCTATAAAAAACCAAAACTACAAACACGAGGTCTTGTTCGTTTCAGTGGTCATTTACCTTTTGTCTTTTCTTTCCCTTTCCAACCTTGTGAGACTTTTTCTTACGTTTCGATTTTCCTCATGATGCTTCAACTTCCCAATGACTTATTTCGGTGACCAAGACTCATCATACTCAATTTGATCCTTAAATTCTAATGGTAATCCACTTACAAATCTCTAAATTTGGCCTTCTCATCCTTAAGATCACGATACATACCTCAATAAATCAAAAAACTTAGTGGTACACTCATCTATAATCGATCCCATCTTCAACTCATAGAACTCCTTAGATTTATTGTAATAGTACCTCTCGACAAGTACTTATTCTTGAAAATTATCTTGAATTCATTCCAACTCAACTCCTTTGTCCTAATGTCTTTGACCCGCTTCACATCTTCCCACGGATGTCTAATTTCCCTTTGAGGTTGAATATAACTATCCTAGCCTTCATGTTCTCCCATTGTAATCATGAAACTCAAATAAATTATTTATCCCACAGTAACCATACCTTTGCATCTTCCGTATTCTTCAACTCTCCATAAAATGTAGGTGGATTGGCTTTCTTGAACTCGTTTTTAAAATATCTCACATCATTCCTCACCTTAAGGACGATAGTGATGATGATATAATTTTTGTCAAACCAAAACTAGAATAAATACCATTTCAACTACATCTCCTATTAGGTGTATCCAATAATCTTCCATCCACGACGATTATCAACCATGTTTCATTTGTACTTATCATGAGATATGCTACTCGTGGTTCCATTAGTCTTGTCCTCCTATCCATGACTGATCCTAAGAGTCCCTATGCACAAGTTTGATAAGCTACGAAGGTTTGCATTGACCTCAGCTTGTTTATCACATGCCTTGTAAAGTCTCTCTTATGAAAAGGCGAATTATTATGTCATTATTTTCTTTGCAACTTCTTATTTAAACACTTCAAACTTCTCAAAGTATTTGCTTTGTGAGGGGAGTACTCATCACCATGTTTCTCATCTGATATGTAGGGACAATATAGTGAACTATAATCCACCATTTTCTATTAATCTATGATCCTCTTCTTCCTCAAGTATATCATGTCAGATAAACAAATATAAACATAATAAAACATACCTCGAGTGAAGTTCGGTGGGGGATATCTCATACGCAAGATCAACTTGATTAGCACAATACATGTATAATCATAATCATAACAATATATTGACATCATGCATGACAATAACAGCGCATACCATGACGTGCATGAAAACCATGACCACAACAATGCATGCATAACAAAGGCATATACAACCAACATGCATTCATGGCAAACACATCCCAACAACAACAACATCAACTTCTACATTACAACACAAACGTAATAATGACCCTACTCATGCATACATAACAAACAAATATACAACATTCACATGCATGATAGACACATTCTTCCCATCCGGTACAAGCGTTGAACCATGCTTTGATACCACTTCATGGTATCAAATATCATAAGAGAACAACTTGCTCGAGATACCACCTTGTAACACCCTCGTCCCACACTTACCCAAGTTAACCGGTCCACCGGGGTAAATATGTGATGAAGAGTTACTATGATATGAATCAACCTCCTAGGCACATTTAAGGAAGTGGAATCATCTAACCAAAACTTTCTTGACCACCCTCGGGAACTACAAGACCCCTAGGAGCTAACTAACCACACCAAGTGCCCAACTATTGGTTAACTTGACTTTTAATGATCCCGAGATTCTAGTTGCTCCCATGAAAAGGAATTCTAGTGTCTATAACCCTCCAGTCATCCCATAAGTCTGCTTCTTAGTGATTGTAGACTAAATTACTTAGTTTTGTGCCATGGACCTCGTGATTTGAGCCACTTTTTTCGGGGCTAGGATATAGACCTTTGCCCGAACTTGATGAAACTCTAAAAAATGATAAATGAAAAAAAGACAAAACATTTAATCTAAAAACATGATCAAGGAGTTAACGACCCATCCTAGCCATGATAGACATTCTTCTAACACATCATGAACATGTAATCTACATGTCATAATTACACATATGAACATAGGGTTGTCATACTTATGAGAATCGTCGAGAAGGTTTGATGCCTTCTCTCAATCATTGCATTATCATCTATTAGATCATACATTCATTAACCATTAATTTACTAATCAAAACATGAGAGAGCCATAGCTAAATTTTGTCATAAAACCATGCTTATAACGAACATATAACCATAATAATAACAATGATAGAACAACCATTAAAGCCACATAATAACAAGTATACATACTCATGAAATACAATGGGAAAAATATCACTTTAACATATGAAAATCAACCAAATTAGGGACTTCTACGTACGCCGACCATAGATTGGGCTGAACCAAATTTTTACTCATCTAATCACCTGTGCCATATTCTAACCATGAATGTGGTACTCACAATGAAAACAACGAGGGTTTCCTAAGACTTTACCACATATCCATGCATTACCGATCAAATAATTTCTAGGCATGAAACCCTCATTTATACAACCAAGATTTACCATGTATCTCACCATTATCGATCAAGGGATTCCTAGGCCCAAAGAAAGAAACAAACACTACCGGGCTTTCTTGCAATCCATCTAAAACCAATTAAGGGATCACTGAGCCCTAAACAAACTTGAATGCTTCAGTTTCTTCACCAATACCTTGAGAAATTTTACCGTATCCACCCTTAGGCTTTACGCATATCCCACCATTACCAATCAAGGGATTTCTAGGCCCTTAGGAATTTTCTAATACCACCTCACACAATTCCAAATCCATCGACAATCCAAATATAAACCAAGTAAAAAGAACCCCATCACTCCATATATTTTCTGGAAATGGAAAGGCAAGGCTAAAACCAGCACATCGAACCTCGAAAATCCTACGCCAATGACAACAAGAGAACCAAATACACACATGCATGTACCATGCAGGCTAAAAATAACAAGGGAAATCATACATGCAACTTGATAATTGCGATTAATATCGTTGTAGCCACTTGATCCAACTCTTCCTTACTTGATCTTTGCTTCCCATTGCTTCCTTGTCCTTCCTTTTCCTTCTTTCCTCCAATCTAGAAGTGCTCCAAGAATGCTCTAAGTGTGAAAGAGTATGAGAGAGAGAGAATAAAGAGAGAGCTCAAACTAAAACTATCAAAAGGCTAAGCCGACAAAAGCTATGAACTGATCCTCATAAGAATTTTTTATCATTGAGGCCTCTATTTTCTTCAATTTCCTCTATTTTCCTTCAAATTCCTCCTTACATGTAACCTATGACATTTCACCTTCATTTCTCCTATTTTTCCTTTATTTCATAAATAAAATTCCAATGTCACCTCTTTGCTTTTCACAAACTTTGCCATTGCCTTTTCCAATTTCTAGTAACCATAATAAATAGGCAAATTTCCCAATAGGATGTCTTGCCCAACATTTAGCTTGGAATACATGTCCCATGTCCTTGGTCTTATTTTTTCCTTTATTAACCTTATTACATGATCTTTTAACTTGAGGTTGTTACATTAGATTATGATTATATAGTAAAGGGAATTTTTTGTGTAAATTTTAGACTAGATCATTATTTTAACTTAATATTTAAGGCAGTTCATTTGCATCGACATTATTATTAAAATGGAGATAGAGTCCATCCACACCATTTTTTTTCACAAATGACAACCTTGGCTATTAGATGTAGGTAAGTTGAACTAGAGCGTTCCATGCCTCATAGCTTGAATATGAACTTTGTGTGTAGTCCTTTTAGATATTATCAACCCCATCCATGGAAATTGTAACAACCCCGGAGTTAAAAGTTCATGTAATAAAGTTAATAAGAGACAAAACTAAGGCCAATGTCATCGGACATGTATTCAGAGATGAATGTTTGGAAAAAACATCCTAGTAGGTGTTCATTTGGTTTATTATGGCTAAGGGAAATTGGAAAAGGGAAATGACGAGAGGCTTTGAAAAGGAAAATAAGCATTAATTGGCATTTTATTTATGAAAATAAAGGAAATTAGGAGAAAATGAAAGTGAAAGGTCACATGTTGCATGTGAGGAGGAAATTGAAGAAATCGAAGAAAATTTATAGGAAATTGAATAAAATAGAGGCCTTAATGATAAAAAGGCTTATGAGATCGATTCACAACTTTTCAATTGAAGCTTTTGTCGGTTCGATTTTTGGAGTTCTGTCTGACCCTCTCTCTCATACTCTTGCACACTTTAGAGGGTTCTTGGGCCTCAACATTGGAGAAAGGGAAAAGGAAAAGCAAAGGAAAGCAAGTCAAGCAAGGAAGAGTTCGATCCAAGCAACTTCGAAACGAGAATACTTCTAGGTAATGGGTTTCATGTATGATTTCCCGTACTAATTTTGACATGCATGGTATATGAATGTGTGTATTTGGTTCATTTCTATCATTAGCATGGGTTTTTCCTAGTTTGCTATAGTGGTTTTGAACTGGCTTTCCATTTCGGATAACCATGGTGGGTGTGATGGGATTCATCCTTGGATGAGCTTTGTATTTCTGAAATTTTTTGGATCAGGTGAGGTGGTCTCAGAAAATACCAAGGGTTTGGGATGGAGATGGTTTTGTCTAGGAAGTCCTCGACGGGTGGGTAGAGACAAAAAACTCCTCAGGGATGGTGAAGGAATCTTTGAGGCATCCAAGCTTAGTTTGGTTTTGTGATCTTGGGATCGTTTAAGGTGAGATCACGATCGAGTGAGGGTAGAGGTGGTTTAAAATATGGATTCCCTTGGTTTTTTATGCATTGGTTTAACTCGAGATCCCACATTCATTCTTGGAATATGGAATGGGGGTGATTGGAGGCTTGGAAGAAAGATTTGGTTGACCTAATCTATGGTTGGGTGAGTACGTGGAAGTCCCTTACTTAGTTGGATTTTACATACGTTAATAAGAGCTAAGTTCGTCCTATATTTTATGAGTAAATGTACGTGTTAAGATGTTTCTTTAATGGTTGTTTCTATCATTATTAATGGTTATATACTTTGGTTATAAGCATGGTTTTATGACAAATTCCCGGTTATGGCTCTTATCATGTTCTCATTGGTAAATGAATGGTTATTGAATGCATGAATTAATAGATATATTTCAACTATTGTGAAAGGGAATTATACCTTCTTGATGGTTCTTAGATAAGTTTAAGATCTCTATGTTTAGATATGCATTCATGGTGTAGATTTCATGTTCAGCATTGTGTTTGATGGAATGATTGTCATGGTTAGACTGGTTAGGTCAATTCCTTGTCTAATTTTTGTATTAAAGGATTTTTCACTGTATCATTATCATTTCAGAAGTTCTATAAAAGGTTTGGAAGGGATATGGATCCTAGCCCTAAAAAAGAGGCTCATATGTCAAAGTGTATGCTATAAACTGAGTGACTTAGTTTACCTGCAGATCCTTTAGAACAGTTATCTGTCTGACCTGAGGTTCTTGTCAATGGTTCCTTGTTATGCAGTGAAATGAGTCTGGATCATTTAAAAAACAAATTAACTCGGGGTTGGGCATACGGAATTGGTTGTTGCTTATCTGGGGATCTGTAACATCTAAGGGGGTGTGAAGTTCCAGTGAATTCACTTATTTAATTTCTTAGGGAATTGAGTCATGTCATAGTATCCCTCAACTCATGTTTACCTTTGGAAGGCACTAGTTATTGTGGGTAAATGTAAGGAGGAGTGGCGTTACGAGAAATGATCCTAATGCGTCCTTGATGTTTGTAGCAAGTAGAAACTTCGAAGAGGTTGAGGGATCTATCTGATCCTTCCCATCCTTGAAAAAGAACCATAACATGCCTTGGACATTTTGAACCCAAGGTCATTGTGTAGTTAAAAAGGTTGTGCCAATCTATGATCTACCTACCTTTGAATCCAATTATAGTGAATATTGATCATCGAGGGAATATGACCTTGTTGTGTTGTTTCAATGCTCTATGGTCACTCTTTTAATTTTGTCATGGTTTGGTTATGAGATATAAATGGGGTAGACAATTCACACTTATATTCTTTAGGATTTCCATAGTTTTTTTCTTGAGTAAAGCGAAGGTGGTGGATCCTTCATACGTTTGTGGTTTTAGGGAATTCATGCCCCTAAACTATCCCATGGAATCCAGATTTATGTTGAATGACATATATTTCCTTAAGCCTTAAATGTGGTAAGGTTCCTAAACTTATTAATGCATTTATAGCGAGGAAATCCTTGCACAATATGAAATGTGCTTGGGGAGTTATATCCATTATGATGAAAGCAAAGAAGAGGAAGGAAAGTACTCCATCACTACAATTTGTGTAAAACTAGATATGGAAAAAGTTATTTGGAAAAACATAATTGGTATCGGTGAATCTGTATTTCCCATGATCTTACCTTTGTAACAGCTTTTTGATGCCATATTTGCAAGGAGGTATGGCATCTTATTCCATACTATCCATAGATAATAAAGTTAGTCTCCCCCAATATATAAATCAACAAGAATAAAAAAGTAAGAGGGATCACCTTAAGCTCTGAAAACTTCAAACTAATTCACAAACAAAAAAACATGGGGAGATCAGAAAAGACATTTAGTTTGCTACTAAAATTACCCCAAGAAAAAAAAGTAAAAGACACTTGGTAGGAGATTGATCTAGCCTAATTAAGAGTGTCTTCCTCTCCCTTAGCGACTATTTGCCCTCTAAATACTTTAGCCCTAAAATCATTCTACAAATGTGTCTCATACATGAGAAAGCTTATTATGTTAACCAAAAATACTAGTCAGAGGCAAGCAAACGCATTAATCTAGTTTGACTCTTCGAGTATGAGAAATCGTATAATGTTTATCTAGAAAATTAAGTTCTTTTTAAAACAACTATATAAATAAAAAAAATACTCATATAATATTTATCTAGAAAATTAAGTTCTATTAAGACAACACCATAAATAAAGGAAAAATGAATAATTTAAAAAATTAAATAAATTAATTAGCCCTGTTTTGTTTATGTAGTTTTTTAGGGCCACAAATTTTTTCAATATTTATATAAAAGAAATCTTCATGGAATCCAACTTATCTTTCATGGATGAGAAGAGAAATATATGAGTTTTTTTAGTTTTTATTTTTTCTTCCGGTAAAGGAGGTCACTAACTTATGTACTCTTTATATGCTGTAGGAATGCTTGTCTTTTCTATTCAATATAAATTGATTGTTGTTTTGATTATAAGATAAAAGTATCGTCACCTAAGTTGGATGAGGTTTATTAATTTGTATGAATTAATCAAAAATAGTTTAGTTTTTAAAGACATTTTTATAATGTAATTTAGAGAATGTTTCTCCATTTTTATAATGTAATTTAAGGAATGTTTGTCCACATTCATGAATGAAAATAAACTTTATATACTATATAAATGGGAAGTTCAGAATGATATATATTAATATAGAATTAGTTAAAGACTTAATAATATTAACAATAATGTTTTCTTGTGAAGTAAAAATTGTATTATTTTTTGAACATGACATTACATGAAAATATGAGAAATTTGAATTGGTTGGTCACTAGAGAATTTAAACAAATTTAAAAATAAAGACAATTTAAGCGAGATTGAAAAAATATATACTAAAAATTCTAGACTTTGAGGCCAAAAAAATTATCATGGGGCATTTCGAGGGAGTTTTTTTCTTCCTTTTATCTTATAAACATCAATCCATCCCATGATGAAGTGCCTCAAAAAGTGTCCATAGATTCATTGGATTCATTTCCATGAGGCAATCCTCTTTCTACGGGTTTGCAACTATGGTTGCTCCTTTTCATTATCAATTATTTGAATCATGAAGAAGTCTGTGGACAAGACTAGGATAAAAATGGTTGTGTCTATTTTTTTACCATTCGGGGATCCGGACAAGAGTGGGGAGATGATGTTAGGGGAGGGACTTGATTTTGAAGTGAGATGGTGATACGTGGGGTTGAGTGGAGGTCGGGGACAAGATTTGGTTGTAGAAGATTTTATATGCATTTTGTCTTACTTGTGAGTTGAGGAATTTTTAGATCCTTTTGGATCTTTTGGGTCTTTCAATCTCAATTATTTTTCTTAACATCAATGGGGTGAGAGTTTCCTTGAATAAAAGGGCAAAGAATTTTAGAGATGACCTAGCTATTAACAAGATCTACACCAAAAATTTGTGTTTTCTAAGTCTACTCTTACTCTGTGAAAAAGATAGGACATTCCAAATTTGATGATGATTCTAGTGACGACCCTTTGTTGAGATATATTTACGGATGTGTGGAAAGGTTAAATACCTCTCCCAATATTGTTTGTATTTATCTTAATAAAATGATTGAGAGTGTTTTCGATAAAAGCTAAGATATCTAGATTTAAATGAATGGGCATATTAGGGAGTATTACCCAAACTAGAGTGGCAAAAATTGCCATGGATAAAGGAGTTGAAAACAAGAGACCATGGTTGAAAGGAGAGCCTACGGTGCCCCAAAACTAGTAAAAAAACCCTTTGACAATCCTCTTTATTTCTAAATTAACCACAAAAGAAGCCCTTCGAACAAAAATATAAATCCATATTCGGGGACCGAGTTTTATGTACTCATTCCTAGAGCACGGATGCAAATGGACAAGCCCATTAAATCAAAAAATGATGGCATTCCACTCATAGGCTATGCAAGAAAGAGTGGGTTTGGAGTCTTTGACATCTAAACTTGGAATATCTTTTTTCAACAATGAAGGTTGGTCCTAAGAGGTCTTTAGGAGTTGGTTGTGGAAGCCACGGCTATAAAGTATCCCTAAAGGACCATGATTGAGAGGAAGAGGGCACACCCCAACCTTTGTCTCCTCCATTCAATTGTGAAGGCTGGAAGATTAAGGTGTCTTTGGCTATACTTTAAGTTTTAAGCAAATGCCCTTCCTGAAGCTTCCCTACCCCATGTAGGAACCACATTGAGATGGAAGGGACTCTGTCCGATCAATTTTGGCTACAAGTGTAGAGACAAAGTTGACAACTTTCCACTTGCATATAGGGTACCCACGAGATCGGCCTCATGAAGAGTGGAAAATTGGATAAGTCAGTGATTGCATCACTTTGGAGGAGGGAAGAATCCTGTTGCAAAGGAAATTTCTCTTAGATTAACAAATGCAGCCAAGTAGTGCCACCAAAATCCTAGGAAGTAGGCAACGACTAAAGGATTTAGGGTACCTAGAAGATGATTGTTAAGAAGAACCTTAGCCCCATTACGGATCAAGTATTTGATGGTGGGAGTGGTAGCCCACGATATGGATCCGATGACAAGGCAACCCACGAAAAGTGATCGACGAAAAAAGGACTTGTAGATTTAATGCTGTGACAAATCAACCAAACACTCCACCATTGTTGAAGTAATTAAAAAATTTCACACAATCTCCATAACACCATTAACAATAATTAATTAAATTATTTCTTAAATAAGGTATATATAACCAAAAACATATTTTTATTTAAAAAATAGCAATTTTTTAACTATAAATTTTCAAATTTCACTAAAACTTACAATTATTATAAAATAAATACATCATCACAAGAGTAGCTATAACACAAAGGTAAAAAAGACTTTAACATAAAAATGGTGAGTAATATAATAATGTTAAATTTGAAATGAGGGAAGACATAAAAGGAAGATTACGAATTAAATAAAGTCCACTAAAGATAAAGATATTAAAGAACCACTTAAAGTTAGAGAGACCCCACACACACATATATATATATATCAAAAAATGTCAATATATAGTATACTAGAAATGCCAAAAAAGAAAAATAGTATTGTTTTTTGTCAACTCAAACATTTTACATTTTAAATTAATTAATTTAATTCATGATTATATAAATGTTATTATAGTTAATTAATATTTTTTATAATTTTAAATTAATTATTATTAATAAATTTAGATATTTCATTGTTATTATTATATTAACAATTTGAAAAATAATAAATTGATTTAATAAATTTATTAGATTATAATTTTGTTTTAATTAATAAAATTATAAATAATTAAAGATATATATAAGTGAGATCAAATAGTTATGCTAGCTCGCGTGCGGCCCTGCCTACTTCTCCCACGCACCCCTGCTCGCTTTGCCCTCACGGCCCCCGGGAGGGGGGTCTTGAGACGATCCCCCTCTACCTCACGAACTATTAGCCTTCAAAAGGCTTGTGACCCACTTCGGCATCAAGCGGCCACCAAGTGACTAACCAAAAAAATGTAAAAATATTTTGAAGAGATCCCCGAGTGGATTTACCCGGCCCGAAGAACCTTGTAGATAGATGCTTAACCTTGTAGAACACGGGCTCATCGGGCGATTCATGGGAGCTCAGCCCTCGCTAGCTTGTTGAAGCCTGGATCCAAAGGCCCGGACTCCTCTCATTAAAGATGGCATCGAAGCTACTTTGTCGATAAAGGCTTCTTTGTTTTTTTTGAAAACGGCGCGAAGACAAGAGCACGATATTTCAAGTAAGCCCATACTTCATGGGCCCTCGGGGGCTCTATACTTGAACAATGGACCTCGAGATTTCGATCAAGCCAAGATGTCCCATCGTTTGTTCCCGAGTTTGGGTTCGCTTGCCCCCAACTTATTCTTCGCTGTTGAATTCTAAATCTTCAGAAACCATTGGTAACAAACTTGGGAAGTATATCGACATAGTTGAAAGAAAAGATCGGTTCTCTATGCTTGAATGCGTGTCGAAGTCGATTTGGAGGAAGAGGACCTCATGAGGCTATTAATCTCACGGTGGTTGATTAGACTCACATCCAAGAGCTTGATTACGAGAAACTCCCATTCAAGTCTACTCCATGGTTACACACATTTAGCCGGATATTGCAAAAAGAAAACGGTGGAGGAGAGATTGAGACCTCTAAAAAGAGGAACAATGGAATTAGGTGTGAAAGCCACCTCTAATAAAAAAAACACCGAAACAAAAGAAAAAGTAAGCCTACGGGTAATGTTGTCCCTTCCTCGGTGGCACAAGGGGAAGAGACTTTTGTCCCTACTAACACGAATGTAAACTCCAACCCCTTCGATATTCTAAGCACCCTAGAAGAACCTCAGCGCGAGAAGTTGAGAGTGACGGAAAAAACAACCAAAACTAACATAATAAAATAAAGAAAGCCCCGCTGAATCCTCTGGATATTCCGATGAAGAAACGTTCGAGCGGCCCTTGAAAAGAGTCGGGGAGGAAGTCACACGGAGTGGTAAGAGAAGAAGAGGCCGAGAAGAAAAAATGCAAGGTAGCAAGTCCATGATTGAATTGTCCATGAGCGAAGCAATTGACCCGAGGCCTCATGGGCCACCCCCTGCGCAAGTAAATAATGCGTATTGTCTCTTGGAATTGCGGAGGCTTGGGGGAACTCTACAAAAATGGAAGTAAGTGAAGAACCTCACGAAATGCGAAACCCCCTGAGATCCTCTTGCTCTAAGAGACCAAAATATAAGGGGCATCCCTTGTAGAGATTAGTAAATAAAAAATGGAAAACAAAAGTACGAAAGGTCATTGCAAGGGTACTTGTGGTGGGTTTGCCACTCACAGGAGGCTGATAAATTCCATCTAGTTAGCTCCTTTGAAACGTAGCATTGGATCTTCACCGAGCTCCGGCTTTATTGTGAGTAAGACCTCCCTTTCTCTCTTTAATATTTATGTTCCGATCCTCTATATCGATTAGCTGTTGGAAAACCCTGTTGATTTCCTTGAAGCCTACTCTCCCAGAATATAGTCCTAGTTGGAGAGCTCGATCTTGTCTTCAAAAATAAGGAGAAAAGGAGACAATACAAGCAAAGACCCCATCCTCCTCTTGTTGAAAGTTGATCCTAGAATGGGACTTACTAGATTTTAAACCCAAATATGGGCTCTACACATGGTCGAACAATAGGCGGGAATGAAGGCATCTCTGTACAGGCTTGATAGATTTCTTTTTTGGAGCTCCCTCCTCTATGAGAAGAATATAATCTCCTCCAAAATTATGCCTAAATTGATTTCTGACCATAAACCTATCTTACTACTGCTAATAAGAAGAGGAAAACTTGGGTCCCATTCCCTTGATTCAACCCTTTATGGACTGAAAGGAATAGGTTTCAAAGAGACTATTTTGAAAGCTTGCTCCACCCCAATCGGTGGTTCAACTAGCTATGTGTTGGAACAAAAAAACTCCAAAGACAATAAATCAATGCTGAAAGAATGGCTTAAAAACCCCTCTTGTTCATCTACAAACCTCAAAAGCGAGCCAACGAGAGGCTGCTTGAGCTACAAATGAATATGGAACAACACGATATCACTTCCTCAAAAAATGTAGCTTGAGCAATTTGCCCAACAAATCTCTTTCCGGACGCACAGAATCGAGGAGGAGACCTTGAGGTTTAGATCTCATAATCTTTGACTCAAATCTGGAGATAAATTCTGCTTTCTTCCACAAGAAAATTCGCACCCGCCTCTTGAGAAATCACATTCTGAAAATCACCTCCACAGATGGGGCCACATGCATAAAGAAATTCTTTGCGATTCGTGGTACTACCTCTCACTTCTGCCAGCTTTATATTGAAAGTAGAGATGATTATGAGGAGGAAACTTGAGAATTCCTCTCTCACATCCCAAGCACGATAAAGGAGGAGGAAAATCTCGGTTCACGAGACCCTTCTGAAGAGGGAAATCAACAAAGTTGTCAGGCGATGGAGTCGAGAAAAAGCCCTCGGTTCGGATGGATTCTCCATTCACTTCTACGGAATGCAGTTGTTGGAATTATTATAAAGGCTTTGATACGATTCGAATGATAAGGGATTCTATCGAAAGCCAAAGTGGGGGAAGCACAAACTCAACCTTCCTTGCTCGATCCCTAAGAAGTGAGCAATTTTGTCTCCTTTTGATAGTTTCGGAGCCAATTTCGCTTTGCAATGCTTCTTCTGAATCTGTCTATCCAAGCTCTTGGAAAACATGATCAAGCCTTTGTTAGAAAATCTTGTTTCTTCAATCAAGGTGTTTTTTTTCAAAGGAAGGCACATCTTGGACAATGTGGCTCGGTGTAGGAAACCATCCTCTGACCTCAACGCCATGAGAAAGGGATGATCATCAAACTAGACATGGCGAACACCTTTGACCGGATAAGATATTCCTTTCTTCTCCAAGTTCTTTTTTCAACTAGGTTTCGGCACCTTTCATTCAAATAATCGGTGCTTGTATTGGAGAGTGCGTGGATTGCCCCCTTGGTAAATGGCAAGCCGATCGGTTAATTCAAGGCTTCATGGAGAATCGGATAAAGTTTGCCCCTTGTCCACCTTCTTTGTATGTCTTGATGGATTGAATCCCTTAGCCGGAAGTTGTCGGTAGAGAATATTAAGGCTCTCTACCTGGAATCAAGGCTTTGCGAGAGCACTAAGCCAATCAACCATGCATGGTTTGCGGATGACTCCCTACTCCTTGCTTCCATTAATATTTCAAGGGCTTTTAAAGAGGTTATCCACATCTTGCGAGTCTCACAGATCCCTAGTAAACGGGAGAAAAAAGTGCAGTTTACAGCTCGGAGATTGACTAGCAAACAATGAATCGGTGCACTAGTTCTTGGCTATGTGGGTTAAGCTAGCTAGGATAAAAATCAAATACCTAGGCCTACCTTTGACTCGGGGTATTAATAAGGCCCTTCATTGGGTTGAGATCCTTAGAAAAATCAAGAACAAAATGAAATTTTGGGATGGCCGGTGGCTTACCATAGTTGGAAAGCTTATCACAGTGAAATGTGTCCTCTCCTCACTCCTCTTATATCAGGCTACATTTATTTTGGCCCTGATAATTCTTGATCAGCTCTCAAAGCTCCTAAGAGACTTTCTATGGCAAGACGGTAAGAGGGAAACTAGAAAAAATTCCATTTGGTTAGTTGGGACATAGTGAAAATAGCTCTTTCGGATAGGAGACTCTTGAAGTAAAAGATCTGATTGGCCAATCTGGACTTGGGAGGAAGATGATCTGGAAACTCTTCTCGAACCCTGAGCATCCGATGAACCAAGTCTATCAAAAAATATATGCATGGTCTCTCCTTGTTTAATATAGATGAAGACAACTCGGAAGGGTACCACACCTTGGAAGCTTTGCAAGCTGTGGTTGGTATTTTCTTTAAAGACCACCTCTTCGGAATCCGGGCGAGTGGGAAAAACATACGCTTTGGGATGATAATATCACGTGTCACCCTTCTCTCAACTCGGTTCAAGAAATTGCTGATGCGGGAGTGGCTCATTAATGATGGGTTTAGCACTTTGGTGGCATTTCATCACGGGATGCGCGGACACTAGCACTCAGGTATCTTGAGCCCCCCGAAAGGCTCCTCCCTCGGCTATCTATATTTTTAGCATTGCTTGTTGGCCTCGCTCCAATCCATCGGCGCTCTCGGGACAAATGGGGTTGGGGCAAGGCCGGTCGGTTTTACACGTAGCAGGTTTCTTGCCTCAACACAACATTCCCCTCCACTCCCCATCTGCGTAGGCTTGGTCTGGGATCTCGGCGATCTTCCAAAGGTAAAATTTTTTACATGGCTCCTCGTCCACAAGCGTGCGACGAGGCGAAAACCTGATCTAAAGAGTATAGTCGGCCCTCACGAGATGCCCACTTTGATACGCATCGTTGGAATCAATGGAACATGCGATTTCTGGTTGTGATTTTACAAATAATGTTTGGGTGAATGCGGCTTGCATGGGCTTAATGTCCGTCTTATTTGGGCTCGATTTCAAACCTTTTCGCCGTGGAAGGAGAAATCACCACATGAACTTCATAGCAAGTCCTTGTGGAATATTATACGGTTAAATTCCTAAATTTGTTCATTGGCGAATTTGGGCATCCCAGAATGATGCCATATTTAATAGCGGATCCTTCTTCCCCATGGTGGTGGGCGCGAGGTGAAAGCCTTGCTAATTGAGTCCTTGGCCAGACACTCCCCACAAAGAAAGAAAACAATCTATCCTCGACGTGATAAGATGGATCGGTGCGCCTGCGAAGCACAACGCTCGGTTATAAGTCATCCTCTCGCCCCGATCATAATCTAGAGTGAAGTGCAACGATTCCTAAGACTAAATTTAAAAAATGGTGGAAGTCCCGGTGACAAAGCCACAAATTTTTTGATGGTGCTTCTAAGGGGAACCCTGGTATCTCTAGAGATGGGGGGTCATGCATCCCTCGATTGGGCAAAGCAAAATCGGTTTGAGTTGGGGCCTTGGGCAAAACTCCAATAATCAAGCGAAATATTACCACGCCGAAGCACCGCGGTCGTTGCAAGAGCACGAGAAGACATACGGTTTTTAGAGACTGCGAAATCCTGATCGAGATCATGAACACAAGAGATCAATTCAATAACCCAGCCCTCGATAAGACTGCGAGGAGACTCGGGAAAAGTGTTACAAAAAATACACTTCCGGCTCCTTCTTCCATATCCTGCGAAATTTAAACAAGGAAGGCGACGCAAAAGCAAATGCGAGTTGCTTCTTGGCCCAAGGAGATCTCAAAAAATGACAATGTACCAATTTGGTTTTCGATACCCTAGGAATCAACTTTGAAAGATTAGAACACATTGTCTCAAAGGGAATTTTGGGAAAAAGAATATGTATCAAGGGTTGATTGAGGCACACTTGAGACCAACCTATTTTCATAAATAAAAAATATACCCGTTCTATATATATATATATATATATATATATACACACTATTAAAAAAAATTAAAAAAAATTAAATAATAACAATTCATATATGTAACTATTATATTTTAAGTTTATATTTAAGTTAATTAATAAATATATAAAAATTCAATATTTAGAATAATTTTTTCTTTTTAAATTATATATTTGTTTATACGTATATATACATTATTCATACCATTCATATTATATTAACAAATTATAAATGACAACGTAAAAAAGCTATAGCTATAGATATATGAATTTTAATAAAATAAAAAAATAAAATATTTTATATAGAGAAATGTGAAATATACATAAATATAAATAATATTATTAACAAAGACATATATCTATGTTAGTTTGTGATCTATTATATGATTATAGGAATCAAATTTATTGAAGTGTAAACATTTATTTAAGTTTTGCACTAAAAAAAGAGCTTTGTAAATGGAGAGATTTGATCTAGACACTTGTGAATCTCAAATTAAGATAAATCTATGCTAATTTTTTATTTATTTATTTGGATAAAATGTAATTTATGTCCATAATTTACTAAAAAATAGTATCTTAAAAAACAAAACATCACTTAATTTGTTTTTTAACAAATTTCTTTTATGCACATATGCATTGAAAAATTTGTTATTGAATATTGATTTACTCTATTTAAATTATTTGTATTCTCTTATAAATATTCTATTATTATTATTATTATCATCATTATTATTGCCTTATAGAAGAAAAAAACCTAGTTTATATTATCAAAGTCAAAAGCTGTCATATGATAGCCATAAACAAAATAAGATCCGAGTCTTAGTCCATCCACAACATGGACATAAAAGGAAAACTTCTGATAAGCATCATATATCCCCCATGTAGTATGAACCAAAACATAGAAGTTAGCCAAAAACATAAATTATAACGAGAGAGTAATCATAAACATAAAACACTCGGAAATGGCAATGGAATCGATCCACACTCCCTGATATGATCAAATTCTAGGATGGTATAAAAGAAAGATCCCAAAGCTACGGATAAGCCCTACTTGGAAAGTGTAAATGTTGTCACATTTTACTCCTTTTTGTAGATATGTTGGAAAGTGATGGAGGTGAAAGAATGTCTAAGGAGTTGAATCTGTGAGATCCATCCATGGAGATGTGGTATTAGTAGTCATACACCTTCAATAAGAAAACATGAGTCGCCATATACATGCGGTGTGTCAATATCCAAATATTTAGAGAACCAAAGAAGTCCCCAAAGTCCCAAAACCTCGACCCTCATATTGGTGTAGTACCCCCAAGAACAAGTGATTTTGTAGTGGCTCGATGATCCATTCGAATCGAAACCCCCATAGCGAAAACATCCTCTTTGTGTCGCACCATCAAAGTACCTAGTCGAAAAACATGGAAGATGGGAGATATTAACTACTAAAGAAGAGAGATCCTTTATCCTTAAAGGATGAAAATTCTTGTTCCCCAACCACAATAGAATATTATGTGAAATATTATGTATGTTGAGCGTACATCGTCAAATATAAACATGTTCTTAGACTTCCAAATTTCTCCAAATAGAAGAATTTCTAGAAATTTTCCACTTGAATTCAAACCACCAATTAATACATTGTTCAATACTTTGTGAATGTCACGCAATATTCGGAGATAAAAAATATATAATCCAAAATAATACAAGTCGTGTTGCATTCGAGAAATAGATTATGAATAGTCTCATGAGTTTCATAACATAGTGGACATCTTCTAGGACCAAAGAATCCCCTCTTTTACCAAATATTCTCCCGAGGTAAGTGTTTTGTTTTCCCGGACTAACCATACATAGAGAATAATATTTAAAGGTTATCCCAGTTTCAATTTTTTTGGAACAACATGTGTGATTGAGTGAATATAGGGAGAAATGAGATACTGTGGGATTTCGCGACTTCCACCATTTTTGTTCTTCAATTCCAGAGCTACGATGTGGTCTCCATTCCATGATCTATAAAGTACAACCCACACGATCTTGTGTATTCCTCCCATGCGATCGCGTTATGTCCCTCCAAGTCAATGCCCTATTTTGAATTTCCAAATGGGGAAACTACCATCCATCCAAGAAATCGCCTAATTTAAGAAAAATGTTCCTCTAGACTATAAAACGAGGCCATAATGTCCATTGGCAACGAGAGTGCATCGTCCATGCCCAAAATGTTGTCAAGCCAATGATAATACGATTTCCATTCTTGAATGACTAGTGAATCACATTGCAAATACAAATATTTCACCTTAATGAAACCATTCTAGATGTAAGAACCATATTGGATCTCGATGTTACCACTCTTGCTCCAAACTTCAACGTTTTTGTGACAAAGATATTTTGAATTGATGATATCTCTCTAGATTCCACCATTAAAGGAACCCCTCTACGGAAGCTTTTATGATGAGATCCAAACCAAAAGTATTGATATTCAAGATTCCCCATCTATTTGCATCTTTAGGAATGGTAATATTTTTCCAATTTGATGAGGTGAAATTTGTGCATTTCTCCGGGTCTGGACCAGATAAATTGGGCCAAGATACCTTTTATTTTTCTAATAACAGCATATGGTAAAATATAGAGGTGTGCCCAATATACCACCAATTCTTTGTAATATGGCTTGTGTGAGTATATATGCGCCACCAAGAGATAACCATCGATGCATCCAACACAAAATATGAATTTATCTAACAACCAATTCCAATACGTATTTTTTTAGTTGTATAGATTCAAGTGAAAAGGCGAGATAAGTGAAACCATGTTAAGGTTCGCGTCTTAGAAATTAAAAACACAGGAGATGTAATTTATCTCGGCAGAGCTTCATAGGAATGTAATATAATAGGAATTCTCCTCATTGGCAATCAGATCTGGGTTGCATAAAAGGCCGACCAATATGACGTGGAAAGCCATCCATTGTGCCTTGGAAGCCACGCCAAATGTAATTATGTCATCAACAAAAACAAATCATGTGATATCAATATATTTTCCAAATTGAATGCTTGTAAACAACCTCATTGATTGGGAAACGTTTAATTTGAGGTTGAAACAATCCGTACGGTATAAATAACAAGGGCAAGAGTGAACAACCCAAGTAGAGTCCCCACCCAAATTTAAAAATAGTAGAAGGATAACGATTGACAAGGACAACATAGTGTACATTAGTCACACGAGCCATGATCCATTCAATGTTTTGAGCTCGATAGACCAATCTTGGTAAGTATGAGACGCACAAATACCCGGTATACACAATCATACGCCTTTCTCGGGTGAATTTTATAATGAGATCCTGCAATTCGTGTGTATGAATTGAGTGTATCACCTCTTGAGGAATTGCCACAACATTGTGAATTAGTGGGTTTGGCAAGAAACAAAACTATTCCCAAGAAATGAAACTCGATAGTGTTCTCTTAAGACGCTCAACAATAATCTTGGATATAAGTTTGTATACAATAAATCGAGGAAATTATATGGGATAGAGACTTTTTTGGAGATAAGAGCGATACAAGTGGAATTAGTGGAACCCAAAATAAAGTTAGTGGTTTGAGACTCTTCAACCAAATGAAGGAGGTCCCCATTTCAACAAGCGAAAGAAATGTAGAAATAATTTCACAGACCATCTATCGAGAATGGGGCATTTATTCGAGACGAATGAATTCAAGACCTATGGATTTCCTCAAAATTGATAGGGAAAAAAGAGGGCATCATTTTGAGCCTCATTGAACATGTGAGGATAGTCTCGAATACCCCAAAGTAGATCGTCAATGTCCACCTCCTGTGAACTTGGAAGAAATTATCAAAGTAGTGGGTTGATTTTTTCTTTAATATCTTTAGTAATGGACACCATGTCCCTGCAGATGAAATTTTGGATCTTCCATATTGTGTTCACATTTTTCTGAAATTGACAAATTTGTGGAAATATTTAGTGTTCCTATCCTCCCGGAGCTAGATTGCTCTACTCTTGAATCTCCAAGTAGATTCTTGGATGTGTAAAATTTGTGATATCCGGTGTTCCAAAGTCTCGATCCAATCCCAAAACCATCCCAAAGGGTCCCCCTATTTCAGCGAGAGGCTAACATTTGCGATGTCTTGCGGGATATTGTGAAGTTCCAGGTGAGTGCCTTCTTTTTTCCTTTCCCACACTCGGACCCTACTCTTTAGTGCCTTTAATTATAAGGAAAAACACACCATCGAGGAGACTGTGCAATCCCACTCATAGTATTTCCAAAAGTATTGTAATAATACATTAAAAATATCATCTTCCAACCATGTTACGGTGAATTTGGAAAGGAATGCCCATTCAGATTGGTATAGCCTCCATTGTAGAACAATGGGAAATGAGTCCAATAAATGGGTTTGAACCACCCTATATTTCAAATTACCCAATATTTCCACAATATTTTTCATGTACCGAGAACCTATCGAGTCTTTTTCCCAATATAAGCCTCCTAAACGACCATTGAACTAGGTTGGGGACAATGGCGGAGTCGAGATGTCGACAAGATGGTTGGAATCAAATAGTAACATTAGATAATGGAGAGCTAAAGGATAAGTGCGGCCCTTTGGTCCCCCAATATTCCTCTTGGGTCGGTGTCGCATTGCTTAGTCTCCAAACATGATTAACGAACCAATCTTAAGGACATCATAATCCTCCATCCGCTTCCAAAAAGTAGATATGTCTTTATAAGGGCATACAAGTTTAGAAAAATGCATTCTACCTTGTACTTCGTGTACATGCCCAGTCAATAAAATACTAGCAAAAAATTTGTAAGCGTGGGGAAGCCCATATGAGATACTAGAGTGTGGCCAAGCTGACTTGAGAGCCCCAAATGAGTCAGAGACCATAATATTCCAATTAGAGAAAAATTTCTTGAAATATGAGAAAACTTTGTTGGGAAACCATCATTTATTGTAGCAAAATAATTGTAACTTATTGAAAATCAAAGACCATCGTACGGAGTGGAAAATGTGGAGGAGTTATCATTGACTTATTAAAAAGAAAATACCATCACGTGGAGTGGAAAATGCAAGGTTATCATTAACTTAAGAGGAAATGAAGTAACTAAATATACTTCGAAGGTCAAGATTTCCTTAGATAATAAAGTTGAGAATTTAGCCCTTTAAAGTTTATTGTTTCTCAAATCTCAAAGAACTTATGAGGCATAAGTTGGTGCTTTAATGATTATTCTAAGAGCATTTAATCACAAATTCCTTCCAAGATAGTCTGGCTTGATCCCACCTAGTAAAGAAGAATTAGTAAGAAGTTTGGGGTTTCAACAAGATTGATTTTTTTCACATCTTAAAGCACCAAAAATAAATTGTAAACAAGAAAATTGATGTAGGTGCCATACTAAATTTGGGTTATTGCCATCCAAATGGAGAAATCTCTTTTCAACTATACGTAGAACATAAATTTATCCTTTATGGGTTACACATTAACATATCCTTTGGTTGGTTATTGCGAGTTGAAGTGACTAACATTTATAATAAAATGGCATAATAGTATGATATCCCTCTTCTCACTCATACAAAGTGTTATGAGGTGCTCTTCTCACTTGTGCAAAGTGTTATGAGGTGCACAAAGACCTAGTCCAATAAGCAATGTGGGTTAAATTTGAGGGACATGTGTCCTCAATTTTTTTCGAGTTATTGGTTTTTCTTATTTAGTTCTAGATTATTTGAGCTTACGGTAGAGAGCAATGTTGGGTGAAGGAGAGTCTTATTTGACTGACTCTAATTGCATCATTTTCACTTTTCATATTTTAGGTTTGGTTTTTGGTTCTCTTAGCAACTTTGTTCAAGGTCCTCATGGTACAATGTTATTGTAAACATGGGTGTCACATCTTTGATGAGCTAGGTGAGTTTAAGAAAGAGTTGAAGTGTTGTGTTAGGATGTAGGGGAAGTCTGTGCAACTATAGGTGGTGGTATATAGTGGGAAAGGAAACACTCTATTTGAGCAACAATTCCAACAAAAAAATGTAGTGCGGGATGGTTGCACCATTGAGGCAATGAGATATGTTGTTGAAATCGGCTTCCAATAAAAGGAGGTTTAAGAAAGGAGTTCAATGGAGCAAAAGCTAAAGGTTTATGTTCAACTTGATGCTTTAAAGTAGCTTATGAAGAAAAATGTGGCCCACCTTGGAATTCAAGACAATGTAGTAAAATCTCCCTCTCTTTGAAATACATATCTCTCACCAAAGACACCTAGGCTTCTAAAACCCTATAGAACCCCAAGCTAGAACCTAAAAGAAGAAACACTCATCAAAGTGCAACAACTAAGGAACAAAATTACGAGTCCTCAAAGAAAAAGAAGCAAAAGACATCTATTGACAAAATCATAAAATCTCAAAGACAATAAATTCTTATCTTTATCATGTAATTAATTTGTTTTAACAATATATTAAATAAAATACATATCATGATAGAAAAACATATTCTATAATAAAATTTCTTTTAATTTTACATTTATATTTATAGCTTTAACTTAAACATATTTTTACTTAACTATTTTTTGGCAAGCTTGGTAGGACTACATTTTCATCATGTCCAATATATCACCGGGGGCGAGGAATTGAACCAATGACTTCACATCAAGGAGTGTCTTAACGAAGCACCCAATCATTGTCTATACGAGAGACCCGACTTTACTTAAGCATTTAACTTTATTGTAATTTTCCTTTTTTATATCCATCTTTTCCATCAACTATTAATAAAAAAACCAAAAAAACATTTTAATCACACATAAATAAAGTAATAACATAACTATAACTAATAACTTGAAAGTTAGCTCAATTAAACTCTCATTGTTAAAACACCTTGCTAATGAAAAAGTCATACGAAAATTTTTCTTGACACCCTCAAAATTAGTAACTTTGCTAATAAATTAGCCAGGTGTAATCCTTTAGATAAATTTATCTGAATATTTACTTAGAAAAATTCATAACTATAATTAACAATATTATTTTAAATGTTAATAACAACATTAATTTTCCAATACTAAAGAAAAAGTATCTAAAGAATATCAAAGTCTTTAGTAACTTTCGGCTGAAGATCCATGTAAATATTTTGCCTTTCTTCTTTCTTAATTATTATATGCCTGATCGTATCACATGATTGAGTCACATCAATATGTGACATAAACTTTAACTCTCTTTACATTGGAATTGCATCTCGTCATTGATAAGGTACACCTTTACAATGCGTAGCTACATATACACTGTTCATACGTATGGCAAGATTATCTAGATACTGACTTTGCCCTTTTTCATATTTAAATGTTAAAATAATAATAATAATGTAAATATATAAATTTTATTTTTAACAGTCAATCATTATACTAATTAAAAAATTTATTTTTATGTTATTTTATTAAAAGATTTATAAATATTAAAAATTATATTCCCATGAACTAATCGCCTACTAACAACAAATCATATCATTTTTTTATGTTACAAAAAAGAATTCAAGATGTGCAATATTAGGGATGGCATTTTCAGCCAGGTAATACTTGAAAAGGTGTGTAAATGGTATATGGTCAATTCTTTTATTTTTATTTTTTTTATTTTAGTTTACAAAGGAAGAGAGGGTAGATTAACAATAAAATGTTTATTTTGAAATTAATCCAAAGGTTAATAAATTATATTTGAAAAAGAGAGGGTGGCAGAGGGATTTTTAAATCTCGTTAAATATATTAAATTAAGTACGTTTTGGGGTTTATTATAAATCAAACAATTTTGTAGATTATGTACAGTAGGGGATCTATGTTGGAAAAAGTCACTTTACTGGTTTCAGTTGTGATTATTTCTATTTAGAGTAGTTCTGTCTTGCTTATGTTTCCTAGATTATGTGGTTGAGGATTTCAAATAATTTGATTGTGTGTCCAAGATAGTTTCATCTTAGACAAACACTTTCTGGTATATGTAATCTTATTTGATTAGTAGAATATCAAAGGCTTATCAAATTTATCTACCCAAGAAAAGAACTAAAATGTTTCATAGTAATTATACAGATTCCCTATTACCATCCAACACCTCTCAGAAGGACCTATTTTTTCTTAATCAGCCCAACTCTCCTTGTTTGTAGAATCAAAAACCATGTTGGGGCGTCTTCACTTAAAACTATTAAGACATCCTCAAGTTAACATAACAAGGAGGCATGATATGCTAACTGGCTTTGTTGAGCCGAGAGGTCGTGTATTCCTACAACCCAAAGATGAGGATGTAAGTTTGTTCGTCTGCCTGCCTCTCTTTAAAATTAAAATTATATCATAATTAGAAAAATAATAAATAGACATAATAATAAAAACTGAATACCAGTACTAGAAAGCAAAAATGAGTAGATATTAAATTATAGGCATTTTTAAAATATTTCAACCTAAAAAACTAAATAAACTATTTAACATCTATGTTAACTAATTTATGTCCATATCAACTTCATATATATCTATATATACAAAAAAAATACAATAAAATATTTAAACTTTGAAGTATAAAAAATATTCGAAGTGGGTTATCAATAAAATATTTTATTAATAATTAATATTCACATATACTTAAAAATATATTAATAATAAAAAACCATTTTAATTTTCACATGATGTACATCTATGTAAAATATTTTAATGTCAATTACGTATCGTTTAAAAAAATTATGTATATATCATAAAAATAGTTTTTATGGTTAAAAATTCTATCTAGTCCTATAGTATAATTGATAAGAAGAGTCCACAAACAGCACTGAACATTAAAAAAATCATATTGTATTTGTATTTTGCACTCCAAAGAAGCTCAGACGCAAAGAAATTGATCTCTCTCATTGCCAACTTCTACTTAAAAGAGATTCACGCTGTTGGTCTTGAAGCTAGTAGAAATAAGAAGTAAACAACCTATTAGGATAGGAAAGAGTTATCCCATGAAAATCATTTGCATATATATAAATCCCTTCCTTCTTAGTAATGGGCTAGAGGAAAACATCATGGGCATGAATTGACACAAAACATTACACTCTCATCATCCCACTATTTCATCGTCAACATCTCTCCTTCAACCACTCATGGCATATTAAATTCGGGTAGACCCCACACATGTGCAAGGTGGATGGAGTTGCAGAAAATCTTGCCACAGTGCCACCCGATGAAATTTGATGTTAATAACTCATCCAAGTCCGACTGATCTCTCTCATGCCTCGGCCTCAGATACGAGTACCGAGATACAGATGGAATTTCAGCTCAATTAAGTTGTTTTTTTGCCTTGAAAATTATGGAAATTTTGCAATATTTGAATAAAATTCAAATAGGATTTGTAAATCCTAAAGTTATAGTTGTCAAATTTATCTTACAGTTCTAAAGGTTTTTTTCTTTGATGGTAAGTTGAAACCATTTCCACCTCTAAAAAACAATATTCAAACACTACCATCGCTCGATTTTTCAATTTTTTTGCTCGCATTCTAGCCTTTTGATCGTCCAAGTACCCTTCATTTTTAACTCATAGAATTCGCAAGATAATGAGGAACTAAAACCTATCGAAATGTTGAAAATCTAGGCACATGCGACATTCATGGAAGGAAAGGATGGCCTTTATCGACTCCAATGGATTGAAAATTCAAGCACGTTTGGCTGCATAAATTTGGTTTGATCGGGAAGACTCTACTTCGCTCTCACTGTACTTGAGTGCTTCCAGGGTAGCCCATCTCACTAGAAGGATCCATGGTTGGTTAGACTTCATTTGTTTACCCGCCTCATCCTCCGGGCCAAGGTATCAATCAATTAATCTCACCACACCATGTCGTTCGTAAGGCTTCAAAGATAAATTGGTCAACAACTTTTCATCCCTAGTGTACATGGTGTATATGTTTATGGAATTTTTTCATCCTGTGTTAAATTTCATCTAAAATAAATTTTTTTTATAGAGCGTTCATCATTCATCGATGGCTTTTTTTTAAGTGTTATCTTTGTGCTTTCTTGCTCATTATCTGCGCTTATCTTTCAAGTGAAACATTCTTCTTATTCCTCTGTTGGGTCTTGGGTGAATAGGGATGTATCTCCCTCTGTACTGGGCCTGGGATTATCACATTCTCCCACCACAACTCTCAGCCGTGTACAATGATGAAAGTGAAGAACCCATGTTCAGATGGGCCAAATCATCCGAGTAACATCCATTTCCTCCCGAAGATTTTCAAAAGCTTATAAATCCAGAAATCAACAGAAGGAAGAAATGGATTGGTTTTCACGTTAATCTACTGACCTGCCATTGCAGAGAGAAACGGGGATTGTGGAATACAACACAACTAGTAATTTCAATGTATGTCTCTCCCTAAAAAAAAAAAAAAGAATGTTTGGTTTTGTTGAGGGTCCCAATTCTGTGCCCGTAGTTTATGGATAAACCAACAAACCCTCCACAACTAACGTCTTTCAACATAGACTCATCAAGACAACAAAGTCTCACCCAATAGTAGAAATAGCTAAAGCTGAAAACACCCTGAGAGAGAATTAATGAAGTGGTCTCAGATAAACCCTACATCTTCATGATGCTAATATTTATAGAAGAATGAGGAACATTCATACTGTCAACAAAATAACCTAGAACATCATTTTTCAGTGAGAATAAATTAGGAATCCAGATTCAATCTCAATTAAATGTATACTAATGACACGAAATACCTGCACACCCATCAAATAGTTTAAAAGAGATGAATCAATAAGTATAAAATATATTACACTATAAAGCATAAACAATAAACATAAACAACATGTGAGAGTTCAAAATGTTATTTCTATTAGTCTTTCTATACATATATCAATCGTTTTTCCTTCAAAACCCTATAAACTTTTACAAATCCTCTCTGTGCATGGACAACTAGTGTGAGTCCATTGACACACCAGACTTAGGGTCTTCTTAACACAAATGCAAGAGGAGCTTTTCACCCAACCCAAAACCCCTGTATTTAAACATTGGTCCATAATAGTACCTCGACAATATCTAATGAATTATTCTGCCATTTATCTTAGACAAACTTCATTCTGTTTATAATACGCTGAAGGTGATGGTTCAAACCATGTAGCTTGAGGCCCACACCACTGGAAGCCTATTACATCTAAATTGGGGCACCTTCTTGATTTATTCCACGTAATAATATATAAATATATGCAAAAATCTTTGGACCAGGTCAAAATCCCCGTCCAACATCGTACTCCAAGCATCCATTTACCATCACAAATGTAATTCCAGAAATTTAGACCTACAGTAATGAATAATTTTTACCATGTAAGAATAGGTAGTTACAGTGAGTGGGTCTTTAATTTTATCAAACATCTATTTTCACGTAAGTTTTAAACTGAAGAGAAATCAAAAATATTTTTCTCCTGAACTCAAACCCTAAAACTAACATTTTCATTATATTCCTTTCAATGTTCACCACATTAGCATATTCTTACATTCATAGCTCCAACCATTAACCTTGGATTAGAACATAATCATGGTTTCCCTTGACTGACTCACAAAGCAGTGGGAAAATAAATATTCTCAAACCATGTGGCCCTATGTGGACATAAATCAAAGAGAGTCCACCTGCCATCTTTGGTTCTCGCCCATCCTTGCAACCATAAAATTCCATGCCGCCGGACCTCCATGGTAAAGTACGTCAAACTGCACTTTATTATGCCGAGCACAACATAAACAACACTGGGTTGGGCTACTGTGTGGGGAAGAAATACATACACACTTCTAGTCAAAGAATAATCTTTAGATTAGAACATAACGGTTTCCTCTGACTGAGAATCTGGCAAGTTCCAGACTCAAGAACCCAAAGCTCATCGCTTCAACAGACAAAAATCAAGATTTTATATTCACGTGGTTAAAATCCCCAAAGAGGAAATATTCCATCGCCCCAGCTGAACGGTGCCTCAGAGTTGGAGGGCACACCGCCCGAACCAGTCACAGCCGAGAGACACCGAACTTCACATCTCTCGAATGATAATATTTTTGGATTTTGGTTGAAGAAGGTATCCTTTGATCTTCAGACATCCAAAAATGCTTTTTCATTTTGTAGGTCTGGCAGATTATGCTCGTATTCAGAATATAGCCCACATCATCCTCTGGAAAACAAAGGACTTTCACATATGCTCCATTTATTCAAGCTTCTTTCCTGAGTTATATTATTTAAAAACCTTAGTAGAGCATTTACCAGCGTAATTTGCACAAATAATGCTTCATCAAAAATCATAGTGAACAAGTCCCAGATTGAAGCATACACCAGCCATTTCTTTACAGCATTCTTCCTCATTGGCACCACTATTTATAGCGGCCAATATGCGCGTAATCAACGCCATGCTCGCTAAAAGAAGTTGATAATCTGAACAGCAATAGCCTCCCACATACTTTCCCATCCGTTAACTCATAACTGCAGGTCCAATTGTTTTCAACAGCGTTCTGGCAATAACATAAAGAATCTCCACCTGAGTTTGAACAACATAATCTCCATGTGCCAGAAAAATCATCACCAAAGTTAAAGTACTCAACCAAAATAAAGAAACATGGGAAGAGGAATACATAAATCATCTGCGGGTAATGCTTTCCTGAAAGGGCATCGGCTACCAGAGGCACGTTTTTCAAAAATTTCTTTAACATGTTTTGCGGCATACATCCCGGAGAGAAAACACCATCCGCAGAAGATAACGCCAGGAAGGTCACGTTCATATTTTCCCACATGGTTTTAAGAGGATAGTCGAAGAATCAAATCGGGCTATGCCAAAACAATGACCATCATTATGAGAAACAAAACCTGTAGATAATCAAAGCCAACAAATTTATACAACTTTGAAATCGCAATGCCAATAGCTAAATATGTTTAGGACCTCAGGTCCCATTTACAACAATTATAATCCCACCATTTCAATCAATGATGCCATCCACAAATATAGAAGAAGTTGCAGGACAAGGGTAGAACACATAGCGTCACATCAATAACCGCCCATTATCTGGATGAATGGTTCAGATCCCGCCACTAAGATCATCATCGCTGGCAATGCTTATGTTACAACGATGAAGAAGAAAAACATTAGATTGAATATACCAGCGGCAGAAGTCAGAATCAATGAGCCACCTGGCAGAGAAGAGAAGAAGAAAATATACGCATACCGGATGAACTGATCTTTACGCTTAAAACCGGGCGTACATGCCAGCCTGGCGAAGGTAAAGAGTGCTCCACCGATGCCTTCAGGATCCTCCATCGCCTCAGGCTTCCATCTCAGCATTCGACCTATATGACCATCCGGATGACTAAAGCCAAGCACCATCTACCTCTTCCTTGTTTGACTGTTTTATTATTTTTATATTTGTTATTTTACCATGTCAAAATTGTTTAGCCTTTGTTTTATTTATAATTATATTTTTTAGGATACTGCCTTCTTTGGGATCTTTTTATTATGTATATATTGAAGCCTGCCATGCTTTCTGTATATGCCTATTGTTGATAAGACCAAGGTGTGCAAGTTTTTCTTAATTTTTATCAAAGAACCAAAAAGGTATCAAAAGAGGATCTTTTTGTGTAGGTGTTCCAGAAATGATGGCTTCTTTGTGAGCTTAGTGTAACAAATATAGAGGAAAAAGGGGCTAAGCTATACAGCTATGTAACAGAGAGGTTACCATATTCCTTGACCCGAATTTTCAGGAAAAGGAAGTCTAAGGTCTAATTGGGACAAAAGTCTTCAATAAGAGAAATTATTAGTATCCAAAGTACAACCATTTTCAAGTCAGGGCCCTGATTTGATTTATCACAAAAATATTTATCTTTTTTTTCTAGGTTTATCAAAATAAATGCTTAAGACTAAGAATTCAATATTCACATAGACATCTTGGTCAACCCTTGTTTAATTGTTTATTTTCCATTTTAAATTATCATCACCAAGGTTTAGTTTCTTGACCTATGTCTATGAAGTTTTTACTTTGGGTGACATTTGTGGTCATGGAGGGCTATCGAGACAATTGGTATTGTTATGAATAATCACACACCTTTCCATTTGAAAAAAATAAGTTTCAGTGTTTCTGGAAAACAACTACTCCAATGAAAGATCTCAAAATGAATATTTAAAAAAATCATCTAAAAACAACTTCAGATGAAAACAAGTGTGCTTTTTCAAAAGTCTGAGTTGTAGATGCTCAATAGTTTTAACTTATACAAGTGTGCCTTTTTTAAAAAACACTTCTGCCCTTGAACACTTTTACAAAGCTTAGAATAGGATTGAACCCAAAATTTATTTTACATAACCAACTCACTATGAGATAGGAAGACTGCAAATATATTTAGAAAGGAGGAAGGACATATACACACATGGACACACACACACTTTGCCTTCTGGCAGCATTTTCCTACACAAAAACGAGTAAAAACGAAGCCAAAGCTCAACAAGGGTTTTTACCTTTGCTAGCCTTACCTGCAACTATCACTTTTTACTCATTTATTAACAGACTTACAAAGACGTGGAAAGAGCATACGTAGAAAATCCTTTTCCGTTTTTATTTTTCCTAGATCACTGACGCAAGAGAAAGAGCACAGAGAAGAGGGTAAATCCCAGCAATGAAAACCTTAACATGAAAAAAAAACCAAGCAAGGGTACTATTAACAAATATAACCCAGTGATGCTTAGCACTTCCAGATTTAAATTCCATATGAACTTGGGCATGTCCTTTTTCGCATAAAATCATGATGTTCTCACCGTGTATACGCTCGACACAACCATAGCCTCCAAGCTTAAAAACAAACAGAAATAGTAGATTCATAAAAACTAATTTACGTGGTCAAACCCGCTTTATTTATGACTCAACAATGATGCGAAATTTCTCAAAATAGCTCTCATATCACAGAATTATAAGCTCGAGATCAAACTAAAGGTCACTACCAAACATTAAAAAAGCAAAGAATTAATATAATCATGTAGAAGCAAACCTCAAATATATATCCATATTTTGTTAAACATGCACAATTTTAGGAATTTATCTAAAGAAAGAAAAATACATATGTTTTCCAGTGTCCAGCTACCACAAATGACCCTCCATGCTCTTTAACAGATCATAATCAATTAAAAGGTCACTGATCATGTCGTTACTAAGGTGAGATAATTGTTGGATCACAAATTGTAATTACATTCATTATAGTTACAAACGTACATGGTAAAGAAACATACTTTACCTAACCTCAATTTTATAATAATTGTTCTTAATTCATGCTCATGTGTAAGAACATTCCTAATATCATCGTATCTACAAAGACTATGGAAAAACCAACATGCTGTGGACCAAATACTATTGGAAAACCCAACATGCCTAAAACCATGTTGAAAATCCATATGATAAATGATTGTAGTTCCACCCAATTAAACCGTCTCCATCCCTATCCACATAAAAAAAATTCCTCAAAATGTTCGACCGTAAGGGAAAAGGTTACCACCTTGAGTCAATATCAGAATATAATAAATACCTCAATAATTAGAAAGAACAACACACACCCAACACTATTACTAAGACCAGTATCCTTAAATGACAAGCGCAATCACTTTTAAGCCTTTTCACATTCTGTACAAATAATGAATGCTTATTTCATCCACGCGTAAAAAAAAGATATAGTTGAAAAATATAACATTGTAGGCGGGAATGAAGGGGGTAGTAAGAAAGTGAGTAAATTCTACATTCAACAGAAGGCGTTTAGATTCTGGTTCCCAACAAGGTAAAGAACGTCGAAAACATAAGTCTTCTGGTGGACTTTGTTAAGCTAAAGAATATCATGTGTATGACCATTGCTATTACATCTTCCAATCCCTGATGAATGTATATTCATCCCTAAAGAGAAAGCCCTCTTTTGTTGTTAAGAGACTCTCCAGAAGAAAAATCATGTATTCAATTAAAACATTACAACTGAAAATTTTAAAAATTAGCCTTTATAATACCTTACATTTGAAAACTAAGCGTATGAATTATATAACACAACATCAAGAAAATAATCGAGATTGACAAAGTGAATTTTGTTCAGATTTATATATGTTGATTAGAAAGTTTATAGAAAATAACGATCAGGTTTAGAAAAAATATTTAATAAATTTTCAAGATATATTATTTAAAATAAATTCAAACAATACAACAAATGAAAAATGATGAGCTCAGAGCGGAGATTTACAACATTAACTACACAACAAATCAGAAACAAAACTCAGAGGTTAATTTATTCAACATTTATGGATGATCAAATTCAATCAACGATATTGAATCAAAAATATGATAGTCATGACGATTTAATCCTGAAGAAAAAGGTTACTATGGGATTGACGACACCAAAAAATTAGAACTATTAGAATATTCATACAGTCACTAATGATAATAAACAATGAAAAAGACCTAGGTGAAATGAAAAATAAAAATAGAGATCAAATGTATAACATAGTTACATGAATTAATCCCAAAGAAAAAAATTAATAAATTAATAAAGTAGTTTTAAACCACTGAAAAGGCCAGAAAATAATAGAATAGAAAGAGGTTAACGAATAATACACACAATACACACAAGCATTATTATTAATATACATATTGTCATATACAGGAGAAGAATTATGTAGATAAATTATATATACATTATAAAATCTTCAAAATATTATTAGTTAATTTTTTAGTATTGTACTAGTGTTATATTATGTATTGTTGGGACATTGTTCTACCTGACTGAATTAAAGAATTTAACTTCTGCCAGTCTCTTTCACCCAAATTGAAATTCCTGAACACTTACTATTTCAATGCTTTCTTTCATTTACTTAGTAAAACACACATATATATATATAGAGAGAGAGAGAGAGAGAGAGAGAGAGATATATATAATTATTATATATTTATATATATTTATAAAATCCCCATATAATAATTGTAATATATTTTATATTATAAAGAATTAATATATATATATATATATATATATATATATATATATATGATTAACTGGGTGGAGTAATAAAAAACATAAAGGGAGATAATAAAGACAAACAAAGGCAGACAACAGAGATACCTAAAACCAGAGAGAAACATAAAATATTTAATTAAAAAGGAGGTGTAATAAATATCTTCCCTATTGAAATTATTGTGTGTTTTCATTCTCCAAAGCTTCTCAGAATAAGCTGATATTATGAATAATAATAAACAGATTAAGCTGGACAAAGAAGAAAGTGCTGGTGTTATATATTTCCATCTATTATCTCCCCATCCTTTAAACTAGTTAAACCCATGAATAATACATTCCATCCATATTCCTGTAAAGATCCATCATGATAGCTCATTTAATCCATCATACCTTTCCCTAAATGAAGATGTCCCAATCATTAATGCATTTTTCAAAAGAAGTCCATTTACTAAGTTTGGTATAAATTATACACGTTTCCTAGAAAATTTAACATGACTGCCTGCTATGTCTAACACAGCTCTTCTCATTCTGTAACATATTCATTATATCACCAATGAATACAATAAAACTGTTCTAGATAAGGATGCACACCATTCTTCGCTACAATAGCCAGTTGGAACACATGGTCAACCAAAGGGAAAACAACAAACTCTTAGTAATTCCTATACCTAGTCCTAAAGTAGCATTTAGACTTCTTCTCAGTCACATGATGACATTCTACCTCAACCAATTTTGAGAATATTCAGTTTCTCCTCAATCATTAAATAAAACACCAATCTCAGAATAAAAATCATTTTTTTGATGTAACACTTGCTCAATCTCCTGAACGTCAAAAACAACATAAGAAAACATTCTTTCTTTACAAAATCATTGAAAATTCTATGACATAAGACTGGCCTAATGTATCCCTATCAAGAATTTCTTTAATTCACAACTTTATTCACTAAACGGACATCATCCCATATGAATACTTTTGAGGCTGTGTTGTCCCCTGTACCAACTCAATAGAAAACTGTACTTTCTGTGAGGCTACAACTTTGAAATCTCTTAGCTGAAATACATTCTAAAACCCGCTTTCAAAGCCTGACATTTTCCTCAACAGCCTCACAGACATCCTCATAACATCCTTACCTTTATCACTCTGAAATATGTACTATAAACAATATACACCTTTCTACATCAGAAGTTCCATAATTGTCAAATTTACTCCTAACCAGCCATCTTCGTTATTACCCCAAGATTTAGTATCATTAGGACTCAATACCTGGGAACAGCTCAATATAACAATCTACTTACTATGCGAAGGTACAACCAATCCATACCCAAGTACACTATAGATCCCAATGCAAGTACATCTGGGACATGGATGAAAGCATTTATCTGAATCCCATGCACAAGCTACCCAACCATGAAAACCTTTAACTCCAGAATCTATAACCTCAGACCACCTCATAACTGAAGTGTCCAACCCGCAAACACAAAACCAAATCAGAATCCACAAACCTATAAACAACTTTTGCAAAATTGAAAGCCTCAGAAACAACCAGGCAAACCAAACTCTACAAACTATAGTCTGTCTGCTTTGAAGGTGACATTACTTTTTAGTTTACCATTCCTTTCCAGTCCATTGAATTTTTCTTATTGTTGATGCCAGGAATAAATATCTAACTTCAATGAATTTTCCAATGTGTCAAGACTACCATGCTTCACCTGATCCTGAAATACATTGTAATCTCACTCATAAAATCTAAAATTTCATTTTCTAAGTCTCAAGATATCACAAAGGCCTCAATAATCAAAACTTAGCCCGCTCCTCATCTATCATCATCCCATATTAAATCAGTAGAAACTCTGATTTATTGAATAGTACCTCTCGATAAGTACTTCTTCTAGTAATCTGAATTCGTTGTAATCTCAACTCTCAATCTCAATGTCTTCACCATTTCACATCTTCCCACTGTATGTATGATTTCTTCATTAATATAACGACCTAGCTTTCATAAGCTCATAATCATAAATCAAAGAACTTTTATCCCCAAGTAACCATAACTGGTGTGACCATTTCGTCTTCAACTTCAATGTTAAAAGCCATTAACTCCGTCAGAAACATTCCGCTATTCTCCGGTAGCATGATATATGATGACCACATAAATTACCCAAACCAAACTAGAATAAATAATGAGTCCACTAATTCATTTCCATGTATATCCAAGAATATTCCAGTCCCCGGTACAACGAATCATCAAATGACCATGATAAAAGTGGCCTGTATTCAATAAATTTTGTCTTCGTTCATGATTATCCAGAAGGGGTCTGGAGGCTCAAGTCTGATATCTTCAATATAACCCATTTTGAATTTGTTGTGTTTTTCTATGCTCGGAAAGTATCTCTTGTAATGAATGATGATACGCATATTTTCGTAACTTCTCTCATTTCATTTAACTATCAAAGAATACTCACAGGTAGGAAAATATCACCACCATGTTTCATCCATATGGAAGAGAGTACCGTGAATCTGAGAATCCACCATTTTTCAGAATATATAGTCCCTTTTCTCCATAAGTACTGTTCTGATATCTAAACATAAATTATACAAAACATACCCTAGTAGCGCCTGGTGTTCATTCTATCTGCAGGAGATCAATCTTACTGAAGACACATATATGTATAATCACAATTACACAATAATGCGACCATCCATATTAAAAATGGATACTATGTATCCACAAATACAACATATTCATAAAAAATGTAATGCATACATTACATAGACAGACCGGGAAGAAAAAGAATAAATATAAACCAATATTATTCAATAAGGGAACCAGAGCATCCCAAACAACATCATTTAACTTCACATGCTTATGTTCATAATTGTAACATCGTCATCACATGGCAGAGTGAACAATGACATAATAAATATTCCATACATGTATGACAAATAATATCTTCATTATCCAGCTCCAAGAACTGATGTTCATCTGGGTATCAACATTTACCCGTAGAATGAAACTCGCTTTTCAATATCACTATAAATACCCTCCTCCCACATCACCTATGACCATTCAATTGTAGTAAACATAATTAAGAGAGTTACCAAGGATAACCAACTCTAGGTGTACTTATGAAGGCATCCATTCACTAAAATTACCCACCACCTTCAGAACCAGGACCCTTTGGGAGCTAATCAACCACCCTGTGCCCAACCTGAGTTAACTTGACTTTTTTGTAACATCCGATCTAGTTTCTCCCATGAAAAGAACATTGAGGACTGGGACCCTCCAAGCCATCCAGCCTGCTTCCTGATCGAATGACTGTGTTTTGTGCCATGGACCCGGATTATCCACCTTTCAAGTCTAGATATGTAACTTCATCAGAACTTGATGAACTCAAATACAATGAAAAGGTAATGAATTCTCCAAACATAGACTGGGTGGTTTAACCCCACCACCCTAACTATGATATATTTCTTCAATACCTCCATGAATTATGTAACTACATGTCATAATTAATATACAACATAGTTATCACAATTATATGGAATCATCAAGAAAATCGATGCCTTCTCTCAATAGCTGTATTATCTGTTGATCACATGTACATTCATTAACCATTAATTTAATAATCAAAACATGAAGAGAGCTAAGAAATCAACATGGAAACCATGCTGATGGTAACCAAATATGAATCACACAGTAAAATGAGAAAACCATTAAATCCATTATACAAAAGTATAAATATTTTAAAGATGAACAAGTAATATCTCTTTAATATATAAAAATATAAATCAAGTCAGGACTTTACCAAAGAACAAATTCCAAATTATATATATTGGCTGAACTGAAATTTTCATTCATCATCTCTGTTACATTCTGAACCAGCATCGTGGACTCACAATAAAAATAAGAACGAGGTTTGGGATTTACTGATGATCTCACATACTAATCAAGAATTTAAATAAACCCTATTTATATCCAAGTTTTATCAGATATCTGCATCAATAATGATCAAGGATTCTGTATCAAGAAGAAAAAATACTGTCAAGATCACCACAGACCTCGAAACCACCCAGATCATTAGTATTCTCAACAATCAACATACCAGATTTTCTTCACCACACTCGATAGCCTTTTTCTTGCTTCACCTTCGTGTCATCGTATATCCTACCCACATTTATCAAGGATTAGGCTCCTTAGAATATCTCTAATACTGTTTTACATCATAATTCTAAAACTAACCAAACCAACATAAACCAAGTAAAAGAACCTATCACCTGCTGTATTTTCCTGAATGAAAAGACAGTTCAGAACCACCGTTAAACCCCTGAAAATCCATGCTGTTCACAAATAAGAGAACCAACAGGTACACATGTATGTACCTGCGCACACCAGTATTCACAGGGCCCATAGATAACCCTGGACACTGTGTCCATATCACAAAGCTTGCATCGCATCCATCCCTCTCCGCCTGATCTTCGCTACTCTTGCTTCCTTCCACCTTCCCTTGCCTGCTTCACCCACCTGAGGCCCAAATAATTTCTATGTAAGAGAGAGAGAGAGAGAGAGAGAGAGCTCCACCCGTTAAAACCACTAAAAGGTTAACCACAAAAGTTGTGAACCCATCCCCGCTTTTTACTGAGTCTTTATTTTCTTCACTTCTGCTTTCTGCACTTCTCCTCCTTTACATGCAACTGGTGACCTTTCACTCCTTATTTTTAGTCCTGGTTTTCCTTTTGTCACATAAATAAAATGCAATACATGTCTCTTTATTTTTTTCATAAATCATCATGTTATTGTTTTTCCACTTCTTCACAATAAGCTTTCATGAGCACCCATTTAGATGTCTTTGTCTAACATTTATTCATGGGAATACATAAGTCCGATGTCCTTGTCCTTATTTTTCTTTATTAACTCATACATGATCTTTTTAACCTGAAGTTACATATTTACTTAGATTATATAGTATAAAATGGTGTAAATTCTAGAATGGGATAAATTATTTTAACTTAATATTTAAGATAGGTAATTTGCATCGACATTATTATTAAAATGGAGATAGAGTCCATCCACACCAAATTTTTCACAAATGACAACCTTGGCTATTAGACGCTTGGTTAAGTTGAACTAGAGTAGTTCCATGCCTCATAGCTTGAATATGAACTTTGTGTGTAGTCCTTTTAGAGATTATTCAACCCCATCTCATGGAAATTGTAACAACCCCAGGTTAAAATTTCATGTAATAAAGTTAGTAAACGACAAACTAAGACCAATGTCATGGGACACGTATTCCAAGCTGAATGTTTAGCAAAACATTCTAGTAGGTGTTCATTTGGTTTATTATGGCTAAGGGAAATTGGAAAAGGAAATGACAGGGGCTTTGAAAAGGAAAATAGGCATTAATTATCATTTTATTTATGAAAATAAAGGAAATTAGGAGAAAATGAAGGTGAAAGGTCACAGGTTGCATGTGAGGAGGAAATTGAAGGAAATTAAAGGAAATTTATAGGAAATTGAATAAAATAGAGGCCTTAATGATAAAAAGGCTTATGAGGATTAGTTCACAACTTTTTTCAGTTGAAGCTTTTGTCTGTTCAGTTTTGGACCTCTCTCTATTCTCCCTCTCTCATACTCCAATGACCAATACTTGCAGGTAATGGGTTGCATGTATGATTTCCTAGCTAGTTTTGGCATGCATGGTATATTAATGTGTGTATTTGGTTCATTTTATGTCATTGGCATGGGTTTTTCCTAGCTTGAAAATGGTTTTAGACTTGCCTTTCCATTTCCAGATAGCCATGGTGGGTGTGATGGGATTCATCCTTGGATGAGCTTTGTATTTCTGAAAGTTTTTGGATCTAGGTGAGGTGGTATCAAGAAAATACCAAGGGTTTGGGAAGGAGATGGTTTTGTCCAGGAAGCCCTCGATAGGTGGGTAGAGACAAACAAATTCCTCAAGGGATGGTGAAGGAATATTGAGGCATCCAAGCTCAATTTGGTTTTGTGATCTTGGGATTGATTTAGGTGAGATCGCGACCGAGTGAGGGTAGAGGTGGTTTAAACTATGGATTCCCTTGGTTGTTTATGCATTGGTTTATCCCACGAGATCCCACATTCATACTTGGAATATGGAATGGGGGTGATTGGCTGAAAGAAATATTTGGTTCAACCCAATCTATGGTCAAGTGGTACGTAGGACTCCCTTATTTAGTTGGATTTTACATACGTTAATAAGAGCTAAGTTCCTCTTGTATTTTATGAGCAAATGTACTTGTTAAGATGTTTCTTTAATGGTTTTTCTATCATTGTTATTAATATGTTTATATGCTGGTTATAAGCATGGGTTTATGACAAATTCCAGTTATGGCTCTTATCATGTTCTCATTGGTAAATGAATGGTTATTAAATGCATGACTTAATATATGCTATTTGAACTACTGTGAAAGGGAATTATAACTTCTTGATGGTTCTCATATAATTTTAAGATCTATATGTTTAGATATGCATTCATGAACTATAGATTTCATGTTCACGATGTGTTTGATGGAATGATTTTCATGGTTAGACCTCGTTAGGTCAAGTCCTTGTCTAATTTTTGTGTTAAAGGATTTGTCCTTGTGTCGTTTATCATTTCTGGAAGTTCTATAAAGTTTTGGGAAGAGGTATAGATCCTAGCCCTAAAAAAGAGTCTCATATATTAGGGTCACAACACAAAACTGGGTAATTTAGACTGCAGTCACTGGGAGGCAGGGTTATCCATGCGACTGGATTGTTACAGTCGTTGGATTACCTTGTTATGCAAGAAACTGGGAGTCTAGATCATTCAAAAAGAAAATTAACTCAAGCGTTGGGCATCTGGAGTGGTTTTTTAGCTCTTGAGGATCCTGTAGCATCTGAGGGAAGTCAATAAAGTTCCCAGTTATCATTTCCACTTATTTAATTGTTCTTAGGGAGTTGAGTCATGTCATAGTATCCCTCAACTCATGTTACCCTGGCAGGCTAGTTATTGTGTGTAAATGTGGGAGGTGGCATTACATAAATAGTCCTAATGCGAGTCCTTGATGTTTGTAGCAAGTAAAAACTTCAAAGAGGATGAGGGATCTATGCAGTCCTTCCCATCCTTGAAAAAGAACCATAACATGCCTTGGCCCTTTTAGAACCCAAAGAGGTCATTGTGTAGTTAAAAAGGTTGTCTCAATCTATGATCTACCTACCTATGAATCCAATTATAGTGAATATTGACCGTCGAGGGAATATGATCTTGTTGTGTTGTTTCAATGCTCTATGGTCACTCATCAATTTTCTCATGGTTTGGTTGAGATATAATTGAGGTAGACAATTCACATTTATATTCTTTAAAGAGGGGTTTCCATAGTTTTTTTCTTGAGTAAAGCAGAAATGTGGTGGATCCTGTTGAAAATGGCAACAAGAAACAGTGAAGGAGGCCTCCTGAAACATCTTTCCTGATCCTAGTTGGAAAGTGATCACCTAAACTAGGTGGGGACCACACATGTGATTTTTGTCGAAAAGTCTATTTTTAGACTATGTCTATTTTTAGACATATGGATCATGGTCTATGAGTTGCAGGATTCTATTTATGGATGATTGGTCGAGTTGGTAAAAGTAGATGGACCTCTATTTTTAGACATTGGGCGGTTTCTATTTTTAGACTGTCGAGCTAAAAATAGAACAGGCAAATATTATTAACCCTTAATAATATTTAGACTATAAACATTATCTTATCCTCTTGGAGCACTTCAGTTTGATGCTTGGATGTGGCACATGCAGCTAACAGAAGGAAATTCGAATTTCCTATGTGTTAGTTGAGCTATTGCATGGTTGACTTCAGTTAGAACTCATGTGGCAGAGTTTGGTGGAGTTGATGAGACAATTGATGGAGTTGTGTTCGGTTTAACTTAGTTGAACTAGTTGTATTTAGTTTAACTGGATAATACACTAGAGATGAGTGGTGTGAATTAATTATTAATTAATTCACTAATTATTAACTCATTATTCAACTAAAGAACACATCAGTTAACTCAGTGCATGTACAGTTCAGTGAAGACCAGTGGAAGAGGTAGGAGAAAGGGTGGAGTCTACTATCAGTTGTGACTATAGTGTGCATGAGATTTGCACAATCATTGGAGGAGATTGCCAATGAGAATTGCGCAGTTAAAGCCAAGAGGATTTGATCCTTGATCTAATTCATTCTCTCATCTTGGATTGCGCAGTAGAGGCAGGCAAATAGTGGAGGAGTTTTGAACCCGTGACTTGTTCAAAACTGAGCTAGTTTGTGTGTAACTTTTAAGAACACCGCAGTGTCCACATGAGCACACCCAGATTTTTTACATGATTCTATTATAATATACAGATAGTTGGGGGTTTTCAGCCGTAAGCTTTCCCCCGGTATACATACTGTGTTATATGTGTTGAATTTCTATGTGCGCATGTGAATGTTTTCAATACCGCTTGTTGTTTTTATTTCTGCATGTGATGATTAATGCGTAGAAGAGATTATGTGTTATATATGAAGCTTAAATAGTATGTGACCAGGATAATCTCGGTGAATAATTCAGAAAATTATTCAAATTTTTACATGGTATTGGAGCCAGGTTGATCATCAGATCTATTATTCAGAAAGTGATTGCATTTTATTTCTTCAGGAAGAGTCTGCAATTGGGCTAGGTAGCCTCCGAATTCATCCTTCTTTGAAGGTGAAAGGTCTGGTAAATGCCCATGCAGTCGACCTATGATTTGGAAATAATTTGTTCTCATGAATTTTAGATCGGAAGCGGTGGAGTTTGGAGCTGTTGGAATTCGAATTGCAGAATTGTTTTCTTGGTGTCAAAAGCAAAGATGTCTTTCGTTAGATTGCGATTGGAGTATGCCTTGGAAGGAAGATCAAATTATATTGCATGGAAAGACAGGATGGAGGCAGTGTTAGATGACAATGGGCTGTTGGAATTCATAGAGAAAGAAATTCCAAAGCCTACTTCTACGGATGCTGCTGTGATTGAAGCTTGGAAAAAGAAGACAACAAGGTGTCGAAGGATTCTGTTGGAGGGCGTGAAGGATCACATAGTATCCAACCTGCATGGTAAATATTCTCCATTCTTGATGTGGAAAGCTTTGACAGAATTTTTCCAGAGCAAGAGTGACCAAAGGAATTTTGCACTCAAGGATAAACTCAGGAAAATTAAGATGGAGAAGAATGGCACTATTCCGATATACTTGACAAAGTTTGTCCACTGCAGGGATGAGCTTGGGAGTGTAGGAGTTAGTGTGGATGATGAGGACTTGGTGAGCTTGGCTCTCCTTGGTTTTACAAAGAGTTGGCATTCCTATGAGGATTCTGTCAATGGTCGGGAGAAATTGCCAGGATGGGAGCGACTTTGGTCGGATCTTGTGCAAGAGGAGATAAGGCGGAATACCAAGGATCGATCTTCATCAAGGTATTTGATGAAGAATATTGTGCTTTGGCTGCCAAAGAAAGGAAGGGGAAGGGCAAGGAGAAGGCTTCTCAATCCGGTGCGGATGGTAAAAAGCGTGACATGTCCAAAGTGAAGTGTTTTCACTGTCACCATCATGGAAATTACGCCATGAATTGTCCACAAAAGAAGAAGAACAAGTAGGTTGCTGGAGCTGCAGTTGGTGAGGCTCTTGCCTCGCAATTTGAGCTGGACTTCTCATTTATCGCATGTATGGTGTCTAGTGCATTGGGATCGGGGTGGTATTTTGATAGTGGCGCTTCCTTTCACATGACGGGAGATGTGAATCTTTTCAGTGACTTGGTGGAGAAAAATCTCCAGATGCATGTTGAGTTGGGCGACAATGGAAGATACAATGCGACCGGCATTAGTACCATAACCTTTCAGAGGGAGTCAGGTAAATTCATTCTTTTACAAAATGTATTGCATGTACCAGGTTTAACAAAGAATTTGATCTCAGTCACAATGTTAGAGGATAAAGGGTATGAAGTTGTCTTCAGTGAAGGAAAATTTTTCCTTCGACACAAGGCAATGAGACAAGTCAAGAAGGTTGGGATTTGGGCAAAGAATCTCTACAGACTTGAAGTAGATGGGATGTCTACGGAGCTTCCTACTGTTGGGAAGCGAGAGAAAGACATGCAACTGATGCTTGAGAGGGAGCAAGTTTTGCATGCAGGTGAAAGTGAACCTCGGGGTGTGGAGCAGCCACAAGAGGATCATGGAGTGGGAGAAACCACTCATGCAGAGAAATTTCATGCCAGATGGGCAGAGGGAGTGCATGCAGCTATACCACCAGGTGAGAGGTGGGGTGACATGCATGAGTAATCCTGTGGAAATTTCAAGGTGGATTCATGGAGATGGTGTGGATCTCATTGAATTGACCCCGGCTACGAGGTGCCCACACAGCAGAGGAAGCATCGACCGGATTGATGCAAATCAAAGTGACATGGCTTCGAGCATCGGGAGCGGATCGTAGTTGAGATGCTATGCGTAGTGCATGGTGCAAGAGTTCTCAACAGCCATATTCCTCGATGACATGTACTATACCGAGAAGTCGAAGACTTGATGATAGATGCACTGCATCGATTGAGTTGTTTGGAGCCTATTCAGCTCGAAGATGTTGCATGCAAAGGGCATGTGTACATGGAGTTGCATGGTGCATGCATGAGGTTGCATGGCACATGCAAAGGGTGTATGGCACTTGTGAGCACAGGTGGCGACGTGCTGGAGTTGCATGTCGCATGCAAAGACATTCCTTTCTTGTTGAGAGGGAGTGTTGAAAATGGCAACAAGAAACAGTGAAGGAGGCCTCCTGAAACATCTTTCCTAATCCTAGTTGGAGAGTGATCACCTAAACTAGGTGGGGACCACACATGTGATTTTTGTCGAAAAGTCTATTTTTAGACTATGTCTATTTTTAGACATATGGATCATGGTCTATGAGTTGCAGGATGCTATTTATGGATGATTGGTCGAGTTGGTAAAAATATATGGACCTCTATTTTTAGACATTGGGCGGTTTCTATTTTTATACTACCGGGCTAAAAATAGAACAGTCAAATATTATTAACCCTTAATAATATTTAGACTATAAACATTATCTTATCCTTTTGGAGCACTTCAGTTTGATGCTTGGATGTGGCACATGCAGCTGACAGAAGGAAATACACTTTTCCTAAGGGTTAGTTGAGCTATTGCATGGTTGACTTCAGTTAGAACTCATGTGGCAGAGTTTGGTGGAGTTGATGAGACAGTTGATGGAGTTGTGTTCTGTTTAACTTAGTTGAACTAGTTGTATTTAGTTAAACTGACTAATACACTAGAGATGAGTGGTGTGAATTAAATATTATTTAATTCACTAATTATTAACTCATAAATCAACTAAATAACACATCAGTTAACTCAGTGCATGTACAGTTCAGTGAAGACCAGTGGAAGAGGTAGGAGAAAGGGTGGAGCCTACTATCAGTTGTGACTATAATGTGCATGAGATTTGCACAATCATTGGAGGAGATTGCCAATGAGAATTGCGCAGTTAAATCTAGGGGGATTTGATCCTTGATCTAATTCATTCTCTCATCTTGGATTGCGCAGTAGAGGCAAGCAAACAGTGGAGGAGTTTTGAACCCGTGACTTGTTCAAAACTGAGCTAGTTTGTGTGTAACTTTTGGAGACAGTACGAAGTACTTGTGAGGAGTATTGTACTAAGATTTTTACATGATTCTTCTTCATTATAATATACAGATAGTAGGGAGTTTTCAGCTGTAAGCTTTCCCCGATATACATACTGTGTTATATGTGTTGAATTTCTATGTGCGCATGTGAATGTTTTCAATACCGCTTGTTGTTTTTATTTCCGCATGTGATGATTAATGCGTAGAAGAGATTATGTGTTATGTATGAAGCTCAAATAGTATGTGACCAGGATAATCTCGGTGAATAATTCAGCAAATCATTCAAATTTCTACAGATCCTTCATATATTTGTGGTGTTAGGGAATTCATGCCCCTCGCTATCCCATGGACTCCAGATTTAAATGTTCGAATGACATATTTTTCCTTAAGTCTTAAATGTGGTAAGGTTCCTAAAATTATTAATGCATTTATAGCGAGAGGAAATCCTTGCACAAATAAGAATGTCTTGGGGAGTTATATCCATTGTTATGAAAGCAAAGAGGAGGAAGGAAATTACTCCATTGCTATAATTTGTGTAAAACTAGATATGGAAAAATTTCTTTGGAAAAACATAATTGGTATCAGAAAAGTCTCTGTGTTCCCATGATCTTCTATATGAACACATAGGTTTTTGAAGCCATATTTGCAAGGAGGTATGGCATCTTATTCCATACACTCCATAGATAATAAGTTTGTCTCTCCCATTATATAAATCAACAAGAATAAAAAAGTAAGAGGGATGACCTTAAGCTCTAGAAAAATTCAAACTAATGAAAAAAAAAACAAACAAAAAAAATAGATGGGGAGGTTCAAAAGACATTTAATTTGCTACTTAGATACCCCAAGAAAAAAAGTAAAAGACACTCAAGTGGAGATTGATCTAGCCTAATTAAGAGTGTCTTCCTCTCCCTTAGCGACCTCACCCCATACCTCTAAAGACTTTGGCCCTAAAATCATTCTACAAATGTGTCTCATGCATGAGAAAGCTTATTATGTCAACAAGAAATATGATCCAAGGCAAGTAAAGCATTAATCTAGTTTGACTCTTCTTAGTCTGAGAAATCGTATAATGTTTATCTAGAAAATTAAGTTCTTTTAAAACAACTATATAAATAAATAAAATACTCATATAATATTTATCTAAAAAATTAATTTCTATTAAGACAATACCATAAATAAAGGAAAAATGTATAATTCAAAATATTAAAAAGGAAAATATTTTTAGATTAATTAAACATGTTGTGTTTATGTAATTTTTTAAGCCACAAATTTATCAATATTTATATAGAAGAAATCTTCATGGAATCCAACTTATCTTTCATGGATGAGAAGAGAAATATGATGAGTGAGGTCACTGAATTTTTTTATTTTTATTTTTCTTCAAGTAAAGGGAGTTCACTAACTTATGTACTCTTTATATGATGTAGGAATGCTTGTATTTTTTATTCAATATAAATTAATTGTTGTTTTGATTATAATATAAAAGTGTTGTCTTTCTTTTTTAAAGTTAGGATGAGATTTATTATTTTGTATGAATTAATCAAAAAATAGTTTAATTTTTAAGAAACTTTTATAATGTAATTTAGGGAATGTTTCTCCAGTTTTATAATTTTTTATAATGTAATTTAAGGAATGTTTGTCCACATTCATGAATGAAAATAAATTTTATATACTATATAAATGAAAATAAACTTTATATATTATATAAATTGGAATTTCAAGATAAGTACATATTAATATAGAATTAGTTAAAGACTTAATAATATTAACAATAATGTTTTTCTATGGAGTAAAGATTGTATTACTTTTTGAACATGACATTACATGAAAATATGAGAAATTTAAATTGGTTGGTCACTAGAGAATTTAAACAAATAGATTGAAAATATATACACTAAGATTTTAGACTTGTAGGCCAAAAATGACCATGGGGCATTCCAAGGGCGTTTTCTTCCTTTTATCTTATAAACATCAATCCATCCCATGAAGAGGTCTGCAAAAGTGTCCATAGATTCATTGGATTAATTTCCTTAAGGCAACCCTCTTTCCACAGGGTTTGCAACTATGGTTGCTTCTTTGTCATTATCCACGTGACTGAATCATGAAGAAGTCTGTGGACAAGACTAGGGTCATGGTTGTGTCTATTTTTTTACCATTCGAGGGATCTAAACGAGAGTGGGGAGATGATGTTAGAGGGGGAGGGACCTCATATTCCGAGGGATGAGATGGTGATATGTGGGGTTGAGTGGAGGTCATGACAAGATTTGGTTGTAGAATATTTTTTATATGCATGTTGTCTTACTTGTGAGTTGAGGAATTCTTAGATCCTTTTGGATCTTTTGGGTATTTTCAACCCTCAATTATTTTTCTTAACATCAATGGGGTGAGAGTTCCTGTTAGCCCCCTAATTTTCTCTCTTTTTACCATTTTACCCTTCCCAAATCATAACCATTTACCTTTGTTTTACCCCTTTTTATGCACCCTCATCCTGCACCAGTCCAAGCATGGTGCCATATTTCGTATAACTTTATTCTTCATATTTTTTAATTCAACTTAAGCATTTATTAATTATTTATTACACGATTTCTTACTTTTAAATCATTCTTTGTAAATTATCGATATCTCCTAAGTTCATTTGGTAGTTAGAGCACTTACCGTGACTACTGATCCTAGTGCAGGATCAGATCTTGCACCGTTGCAAGCACCGCAAATCTCTGCAGCATATCTGAATCCCCTCAATCACCGCCTCATCTTATGCCGCTTCAGATACAAAAATAGAATAATACAAAGGCAGTCGAGATCAGATCCGTGAAGAGTGAAAGATGGGAATTAGCCACGACCAGTTCTGTTAAATTGTCTAATTTCGAAGACCGTAAAGGCTAAATTCTATGTTTTGTTATGTATTTAGTTAAAGGATCTATTTTGGCCCCTAGCCAAAGGCATATATAATGTATAATGTAAATAGGATTAAGTGGGAGAGTTTTTGATATAGAGTTTTTGAGAGATCTTTGTATTTTGTTATCGCCCAAATCTGGGCTGGACAATGCGTTAATGTATGCACTTTATTCAGTGAAATAACAAAAGGAGCTCCGCCTCATGTTTTGAAAGTTATGTTTATGTATTGAGTTGATGAATTGACCAAAGTTCTGAGTAGCATTTCCATTTAGAAGGGAGATGTGTTGGTTGGCTAGGGACCAGCCAACCCAACATGTTTACCCCATTTCTTATTTTTCTTGTAATTTATGTTTATATTTTCAAGTGTGATCTAATCTTAGCACATATATTCCTGCACGAGTGCAAGCGGATCCGTTGTGTGAAGTAGATAACTTTATTTTCCTGTACTTAATTTCAAATTGGATTTCCCCGCATGGTCCAAGCAGGAGAAGTGAACCTGCACCAGTGCATGTTGGTGTGATATCCCTTTTTATGCAATTTTATTCGATTGGTTTTCCCCGCCTAGTCCAAGCAGGAGAAGTGACCCTGCACCAGTGCACATTGGTATGATATCTCTTTTTATGCGAATTTTACTTGATTGGTTTTCCCCTGCCTGGTCCAAGCAGGAGAAGTGAACCTGCACCAGTGCACGTTGGTGTGATGCAGCAAACTTTCTTAGTTTAACTTCCCACAACCCTCTTTCTTTCATTAAAATATTATGAAAGGATAAATATATGTGTTGATTGTTTCTTTATTTTTGTATTCTGTTACAACAAGGAACATTCAATTTTATGTGTGCAATTCGATTTAACAGTATAACAACACTCGCAATAATTAAACATTCATTTTAAGAATTAAATGATAAGTGCAGGAATCTCTGATTTAGTGCAAGAACTAGTTTCTTGCCACGGGATTTGGGTGCTTCGAACCTGGAGAAGTTCAAGCCCTTGCATGAAGAGAAAAATCCTTTAGTGAAGACACTATCTACACCTTCTGCATAAATCTCTGTTCTTGCACTAGTGCAAGCAGACTGCTGAAGTGCAGGATAGATTAGTGCAAGAAGGAAATCTCTAAAGGAGCAGGTTTAAGGGCCCATTTGATGATACTTCTAAAGTGTCTCTGCTAAGGAAAAACATATACTCAGTAATTAAATATTAATAAGTTGGAGTGATTGCCTTTTATCTTTAATTCCCTTTTTGAAAATGCATTCTTTCTTGTTCCAACCTTATATTATTTTTTTAGTGATTCCAGTTTCCTTCTTTTCTCTTTTCAATTTTATTCTGCAATATTTCCTTTAAAGACAGTAGGGATTTATATTAGGAGATTCATACCATCTCTGGGATTTCCTGTGCTTAGTCTCTAAGTTTACGAATCCCCCGGGTTGACAAATTAATTGTTGAGGAGTTTACTTAAGTGTAATTCCTGCACCCAACATTTTGGCGTCGTTGCCGGGAAGGCGATTTGATTTGGTAAGAATTTTATGATTACAAAATAGAGGTAATTTTTTCATTATTTTTGCAGCATTGTTTGGAAAAGTTTTTTTGAAGGAATTTTACTGGTGTTACTTGATTTTTGACAACATTTTTTACTAGAGGTTATTTGTTATTTTTCTTTCCTTTTTGAAATGAATGCCTAGAAAAGGTAAGGGTTCGAAGCCCACTAAGGGCCAAAAGAAATTTTCTCATATTGGGTCTCCTTCTGTAAGCAGGAAGCCCAATTCAATTCAAACCCATCACGCAGGAACAATCCACCTGGATTCTGGTGTCAACAGCTCAGGTGTGGATCAGCCTGTTGAGAGCGGTACAAGTAAAAGGGAAACAATGGTGGACCATGAAGATAATTTGGAAGGGACTGGTGAAAACCAGGTAAGTAGAGAACAATCCACTTTTTTATTTCCAATTGTGGATCCTGATACTGTGGCACAAATGAAGAATATTCCACCATCAGCTCTCCCTCATTTCTATGGTAAAGTTCATGAAGATCCTGATTCTTTTCTATTCGAGTTTGATATTCTGTGTAGAAGTTATGATTATTCAACTGATGCTCAGAATTTAAGATTATTTCCTGTTACTCTCAAAGACTCAGCTTTACGCTGGTTTATGGGGTTAGGAGGAAACACTATAAACTCTTGGGATCAAAAGAAGAGAGTGTTTTTGTCTAAATATCAAGAATATTGCAAAACTTAGGACATGCAGAATGAGATTTTTACAATCATACATGATGATGATGAAACTGTTGAAGATCACCTAGAAAGATTTCTATATATTTTACAAAGGTTGAAACTTAAGTTTGATCCCAGTACTATTAGAACCTTGTTCTTAAGAGGACTTACTGATAATGCTAGAAATAATTTAAATCTGTTAGGACAAGGCGATATCTCTCAAAAAACTTTTGAAAAAATTTGTGAATTATGCAAGAAATTTTCAAGAAATCAATATAGATCCAGTAGAGGAACTCAGACACAAATAGAAAAACTGAATCTACTGATGCTATGATTATTGGACTAGAAAATAAAATGGAAAACATGAAGATTGATATAATGAATACTGTTACCAAACAGTTAGACTCTTTGAAATTCTAGCAAAAACTCATGAAGGAACAAGAGTCATTATGTATTTTCTGTCCTAAATGTAGAGACAAGTATCCTCCTAAAGAGTGTCCTCTTAATTTGAAAGAAAATAATAAGTGTGCTATTTGTGCAGAAGACCATGTCACAGAAAAATGTCCCTCTATATCAGGACTTAAAGCTGTATTTACAAGGAGACAGCCTGAAGCTGAATACTTGTATGATATGGGAGCAAGAAGGAAATGGCCTAAGGTAGGTACATGTATTGCTCTTGAATTTTCTCCACATTATTTTGGTTATAATTCACATGCATATTCTTATCCTAACACTAATCAGCAGTGGTAGTATGGGGATCAATATCAGCATGGGAAACCTTCTCAACCATGGCAACAAGGTTGGAAAGGGCCAAATCATTTTCCATATTCCCTCCAACCACCTATGCAGTCATATCCATCTACGCATACACCTTATTCAATGCCTCAACTTCTGAGTCAGTGTACTCCACCGTTGCCTTTACCTCCACCCTTTCGATATCCTCAGTTTCCTGCTCAACCTATGCTCAATCCTAAAAATAATAAAGTAGTGCAAATGATCTATGTAACAAACCCACATTTAACATTCGAATACCAATCTATTCTAGTTGGGGTTCATGATATTCAATTGAGATTGGGAAAGACTGTAACATTAGAAATCTGAAACAACTTATGGTGATTTTTGAAGAGAAGGGAGAAGAGGAAACTCTTAACCATTCTCCGAAATCTGTCACTAAGCAACCTTTACCCTATGAATCCTTGCCATCTTCTTCCAACCAGCCTCCCTTCTTAGAGAGGCTAGTAATGGAAAGAAGTGAGCCTATTTCTGAGACTAGTTTGGCATCTGAGCTTAAGAACATTTTTATTAAGATACCTTTGCTTCAAGCCATTAAAGAGATCCCCATTTGTACTAAGATTATTAAGGAAATCTGTCTCAAGAAACCAGGGAGGAAGAGATTGGAACCCCAAACCATTCAATTTGTTGGTAGGGCAGCAGAGTTGATGACAAGATGTGTATCTATGGAAAAATATACTGATCCCGGAAACCCTGTTGTCATAGTTTATATTGCTAATGTCCTTGTCTCTAATGTTCTTATAGACCTGGGAACAGCCATTAATGTCATGAGTAAGCAAACCATGGATCAACTTCAGTTATCTCGTCTTCACCCTACTCCCACTGTGCTTGAAATAGCAGATAGATCAAAAATTAAGCTAGAAGGAGTATTGGATGATGTGATCATCTCATTAGATTCTTGGGAATATCCTGCTGATTTCATTGTGCTTCAGCCAAAGAACCTAGTAGGAGGACATCCCTTGGTCTTGGGTCGACCATGGGTTGCTACAGCCGATGCATATATTGGATGTCGTTCCAGTGATATGTATATTTCGCATGGAGATTCTAGGATGAAAGTTACCTTATACCCCCCTTCCAGATCCATTTAGGACCTTCGAGATACTTTATGGTTGGATCAAAGCAGTGATGAGGAGACTTAGTCCATTTCCCTTATCCATAATTATACTGGGTCTTCACAAGAAGATGAGATTCAAGATTTCCTGAATAACCTAGACACTATGCCTAATTTTGACCCATTAAGCCATATTTTCAGCCTAGATTTTCAAGATAATCATGATTCTCATTCTTCTGTACTGCTGCATTTGACCACTCCCTTAATTACTCCTGAGATTGATACCACTCTTGTTGAAATTAGCCCTAGTAAATCCTTGCATATTAGTTCAGATTTGGACTCATATCAGCAGGAGCAGCTTGTGAATTGGTTGCAAAACCATCTTAGTGCATTTTCTTGGGGCTATGAAGATATGAAGGGTATCCCTCCTGAAACTTGTACACATCATATCTATATTCAGGAAGGAACCCGACCTGTCCGACAACCCCAAAGGTGAATGAATCCAGCTCTAAGAGATATTGTGAAGGAAGAAGTACATAAACTCTTGGATGACAGTTTTATCTATCTTATTTCTGATAGTCAGTGGGTCTCTCCATTAGTGCTAGTTCCTAAGAAAGATGGAAGGTGGCGTATTTGTATTGATTATCGAGAATTAAATAAAGCCACTCTTAAAGATTACTTCCCTCTCCCTTTCATTGACCAGGTGCTTGATACCCTTGCACGAAAGAAATATTTTTCTTTTTTGGATGGCTTCAGTGGTTATAACCAGATATAGATTACACCCGAAGATCAGGATTAAACTACTTTTACATGTCCATGGGGTGCCTTTGCTTATAAATTACTTCCCTTTGGATTATGTAATGCTCTAGCTACCTTTCAAAGGGAAGTCCTGGCTATTTTTGCTGATCTAGAATTTGTAGAAATTTATATGGATGAATTTTTTGTGTTTGGTGATTCTTTTCAGGAAGTTCTCAAAAATATGGAAAAAGTGCTTCTTCGTTGTCAGGAAGCCCATCTCACTTTGAATGACAAGAAATGTAGATTAATGTGCAAAGCAGGAGTGGTACTTGGCCATTTGATTTCTGATAAAGGTATCTAGGTTGATCTGGTAAAGATTGAAATCATTCTACATCTTCCTGCACCCAAAACTTAAAGGGAAGTAACACATTTTTTAGGACATGCTGGTTGCTATAGAAGATTCATTGAAATTTTTTCTAAGATAGATGCCCCTCTTTTTCGACTTCTAGATAAGGATAGTGAATTTTCTTGGTCCACAGCTTGCCAACAGTATTTTGAAACATTGAAGGAAAAGTTAGTACATGCACCAGTTTTGAGAGGTCCTAACTGGTCCCTACCTTTTCACATTTCCTCTGATGCTTCAGATTTGGCTATTGGCATAGCTTTAGGACAAGAAGAAAATAAGAAATCCTACAGAGAAAGAGTTTTTAGCTGTAATTTTTGCAATTAGTAAGTTCAGGCACTATATTACAAGATATGAAGTATTTGTACATACTGATAATTCCACGATTATATATTTGATGAAAAAACCATTGAATAGTGGTAGAGTGACTAGGTGGTTGCTATTTTTGTAGGAATTTAATGTTACCATTGTTGATAGACCAGGAAAATTTAATGTTGTAGCAGATTTTCTTTCTAGATTAGATAATCCTGGTGAAGCAACTCCTGTTAATGATGATTTTCCAAATAAACATCTTTTTGCTATGTCAACATATTCTTCGTGGTTTGCTGACATTGCTAATTACTAGGTTACTGGGAAAACACCACCTCACTTGTCCGCTAGTGAAAAGAGGAACATTATTTAGAAAAGTGCTGCATATTCCTGGATTCGAGGAGATATCTTTTACACTGGTCCAAATTTGATTATCCGTAGACGTGTAAGAGAGGAGGAAGTGTTTGACATATTGAAATCTGCTCATGATGAACCTTGCGGAGGCTGCTTCGCTGATAAGAAAACTGCATATAAAGTATTGCGTGAAGGTTACTTTTGGCCTTCCTTGTTTAAGGATGCCAAACAGTATGTCAAGCGATTTGATAGCTGTCAACGAATGGGCCAACCTAATCAAACCAATGAAATTCCTTTATGCCCCCAAGTTATGATTGAGCCATTTGACAAATGGGATATTGATTTTATAGGGCCAATAAATCCAACATCATTAAGTAAAAAGCATATTTTGGTTTGTATAGATTTTGTTAGAAAATGGGTAGAAGCTAAAGCTGTTTCCTTTGCTACATAAAAATTTGTTGTTGATTTTCTTTTTACTGAAATCTTTAATAGATTTGGTGTGCCTAGAGAAATTGTTTCTGACAATGGTCCGCAATTTATTTCTAATCTGGTACAGGGTGTGATGGAGCAATACAAGATCCGACACAGGAAATCCACGCCGTATCACCTACAAGCAAATGGCCAGGTGGAATCCACAAACAAAGTGATTAAGTCCATTCTTAAAAAGACAGTAAACATGCATCAGAAAGACAGGGCTGAAATATTACCAGAAGATTTATAGGCGTACATAACCACTTGGAGAAATAACACGAGACATACACCATATGAGCTTGTATATGGCAAACATGTTCTGTTACCAACTGAATTCCAAATCAAAACTTTCAGAATTGCAATATAGTTAGGACTGGATCTCTCTGAGGCACAACAACAACGTCTTCTCCAATTAAATGAGTTAGATGAATTTCGTGGGGATGTTGTTCAGCAAAACATACTCATTCAGTAGCAACGCAAAAGGTGGCATGACAAGTCTATTCAGAAAAAGAAATTCCAACCAGGTGATTGGGTGTTCCTTTATGATTCTAGATTTAAAATTTTTAAAGGGAAATTCCATACATGTTTGATGGGACCTTATGAAGTGATTTGAGTATTCGAGAATGGAGCAGTAGAAGTTAAAAATATTGATGGACAAAATTCAGTATTCCTGGTAAATGGAAACAAATTAAAGAAGTATTTTCAGCCACTTGCCAAGAAATATTTTACAAAGCAAATCCAATAGAAATTCGAGATGGTAGTGGTGAATGGTAATACCAAATTTTTGAAAATATGAGTTTTTCCTCTTCCTAAAAAAAAAAAAAAAAATCTAAAAAAAAAGTAAAGAAAAAATATTTTCCTGTAATTGTGAAAATCAGTTCGCTGACATGATTGCAGAAGGATCAACTTGAAAACCAGCTTGCTGGCTGGAAGATAAAAAATTTCTAATAAAAAGAGAATGTTGCTTGATCTTTAGATATGATAGCAACCACCACGTAAAAGCAACCCTTATACAATTGGTGTAATTAGCATGGAAATTTTTATTCAAGTAACGCTTAATTCTCGCTGTAGTTATTTTTCTTGCACCAGTGCAGACAGACCTTCCAAAAAAATTTCTGCCTTTCTTCATATCCCATTTCGTAATATCCCCTCAGTTTTCTTCTTCAATCCCAAATGATTTACCTTTCCATATTCTTCTGAATTTACCCTGTCCATTTCGTAAGACCCCACTTTACCCTTGAAATTTTTTTCCCTATCCCACTTTTGTTTATCCCCTCTTGTGGTACTATTCTTGGAATCCCTGTAACAAAATCCCTTCCCATTCTGAAATTCCCCTTTTCCCACTTCTTTATTCCCTCATGAAATGCAGGATCTCGTGTATAAAGAGCAAAAAGGATATGCTTTGAAACATCAAGGAAGGGTGAAGCAAATTTCTAGTATAATTTGAGGAAGTCATGTTAGAAGTCCAACCTATATTTTATTTAAAATTTCCTTGTTTTTTTTCTTAGATATTATGCTTTCAATAGTGCAGTGCAAGCATGTTTTTCCCATATATCAAGTGTAAGTAGAATGGTACCAGTGGAGTAGCAAAGTTTAAGCAGTGCAATTAGACAAGTGCAAGCATGCACCCTGCCAAAAACATAATATAATTTGTTTTTCATAAGCATATGTCATAGGGAAGTGGTTATCATCAAGGTTTATGAGAAATCCTTTCATGTAGTCGAGAAGTACTTGTGCTATCATATTAACTAGGAGAAAGTTATTTAAAGTACAAAGTGTTTTTTAAGTTAAGAGTCATGATCAATTTTTTAATGAATTCTAAAGTTCCTTTTTTGGATTATGAAGGAATGCGGGTATGTTTAACCGTTGCTTGGATATCATTACCCTTTCTGCCATGATCCTAGATGTCCCTTCATTCGCCATGATTACCTCACCTAGCCGTTAAAAACGCCACCATAAGTACCAATTCGGCATGACCTCAAATATGCCGTGTATTCACGTCTATTTTAGTGGAATGAATGGGTGATAATATAGAAATTATGGTGGACCGTTGGATCCCAATCTATAAGAACTAATTCTTTCTGGTGATTGCATGTAAAATTTTGACTGTTCATAATTGTTAAAGCAACAATGCCGCCTGTTCGGAGCGAACCGTCATCCCTTAGTGTGGTAGAACAGACCGATAAGTTTTACCACAGTCTTGCACTATTGCGAGACTCAGGATTTCTTCAGTTCTTACAAATTTTTGACAGGCATGATCATGAAGTGGCCCTACAATTTTCTCGAAGTTTTAAAAACGACCGAGTACAAATTGGGCCCCTAAAATTCAAGATTACGGAAGAATTCATAGCAGCAGCAACAAGGTTAGAAAACACTGGTGAGAAATGGTTCAAAAATAAGAAATTGGAGCGGAATCTATGGTAGAATTTTGTTGTCGATAGGAACATGAAGGTAGACTGGAAGAAAGGAATTCCACGCAGTGCCCTACTAGGACAGTGGCGGGACCTCCTTTTCATCCTTCAGAAATTTGTGACCTGTGAGGGAAGGTACTCCCTCACTTTTGTGTATCATTTAAGGATGTTGCAGCATTTCGAAGGTGACCGACACATCCAGGCGAATTGATTTACCCTATTTTTTGCTACAGAGTCTGGAAAAAATGGCTAAAGGTGTGCGGGACGCACGGGTGAACCAGGCCGATAAGAAACTATATCACCATGGTCTAATAAAAATCTTGGTGCAGAAATAATTGGAAATTAACGGCATGACATGGGAGGCCCTATTAAAATAGCTTCATAAGAAGAAAAATGCTGGAAAGGAGACAGATGACCTCGCCAGTACAAGCAAGGGTCTGGGTAAGAAAGAACAAGGGAGTCCCTCTTGCACTAGTGAAAAAAGGAAATGAACCAGAAAATCAACAGAAGAGACTCCTTCTGCGCCACCAGTGCACACACAGACACCTGAGGAAGACAATTTATCAGTCCTTGCAGACGCGGCCAAATGTGTAGAGGTCGAGGATGACACTCTGTTGGTTGATTTTATTAAAAAGGCCCGGAAAAAGAATGTGCAATCTAGTGCAGGCGAAGAACCACAGAACGTTGAATCTCCCCCTGCACCAGTGCAAGAAGAAGTGCAAGAAGAAGAATAAGAAGAAGCAGTAGAAGAAGAAGAAGCAGCAGAAGAAGAAGAAGCAGAAGAAGAAGAAGAACCAGAGGAATAAGAAGAAGAAGCGCAAGAAGAAGAAGAAGAACCAGAAGAGGAAGAAAAGGAAGAAGAGTTTGTTGAAACCATGAGGGATACTGAGGTCCCTGAAGAAGATACAGATCCTGTCGAAATAGAATATTTGGCAACTCCTGCTGCTCAAATAGCTAAACTAGAGCTTCAAGTGCAGAACTTAGAGCAGCTCGTCACTAAAGTATAGGAGGATAAAGAACAAAGTAGAGAAGAGTTAACTGCAGAGATCCAGAAAAAGAAAGGATAAGTCATAGTTTGGAAGTACCATGCTGCACAATTTTTCAAGAGACTTAAAAAGTTGAGAAAGAGGCTGAAGAACATCTGCAAAAGGAATTTTGAAACATTGCAATCTGACGTCAGTGTGGCAGGGCAAGATTGAGCTAGAAAGCTCAAATTTTTGAAGGTTTTTTGCAAAGGTACAGAGTTGTGTGAGGACACACAATAGCTTAGGGATGGGAGGATGTTAGCCCCCTAATTTTCTCTCTTTTTACCATTTTACCCTTCCCAAATCATAACGATTTACCTTTATTTTACCCCTTTTTATGCACCCTGATCCTGCACCAGTCCAAGCACGGTGGCATATTTCGTGTAAATTTATTCTTCATATTTTTAATTCAAATTAAGCATTTATTAATTATTTATTACATGATTTCTTACTTTTAAATCATTCTTTATAACTTATAGATATCTCCTATGTTCATTTGGTAGTTAGAGCACTTACTGTGACTGCTGATCCTAGTGCAGGATCAGATCTTGCACTGTTGCGAGCACCGCAAATCTATGTAGAAAATCCGAATCCCATCGATCACTGCCTCGTATTATGCCACTTCATATACAACAACATAATAATCCAAAGGTAGCTGAGATCAGATCCGTGAAGAGCGAAAGCTGGGAATTAGCCACGGCCAGTTCTGTTAAACTATTCAATTTCGAAGACCGTAAAGGCTAAATTCTGTATTTTGTTATGTAATAAGTTAACGGATCTATTTTGGCCCCTGGCCAAAGGCCTATATAATGTATAATGTAAATAGGATTAAAGGGGAGACTTTTTGATATAGAAATAACAGGAACACAACCGAGAGGCGGTAGTAGGTCTTTGTATTTTGTTATCACCCAAATCTGGGTTGGACAATGCGATAATGTATGTACTTGCTTCGGTGAAATAAAAAAAGGAGATCTGCCTCATGTTTCGAAAGTCATGTTTCTGTATTGAGTTAATGAATTGATCAAAGTTCTGAGTAGCGTTTCCATTTAGAAGGGAGACGTGTTGGTTGGCTAGGGCCCAGCCAACCCAGCACATTTACCCCATTTCTCGTTTTTCTTGTAATTTATGTTTATATTGTCAAGTGTGATCTAATCTTAGCACATATATTCCTGCACGAGTGTAAGAGGATCCGTTGTGTGAAGTAGATAACTTTCTTTTCCTGTACTTAATTTTAGATTGGATTCCCCCTCATGGTCCAAGCAGGAGAAGTGAACCTACACCAGTGCACGTTGGTGTGATATCCCTTTTTATGAAATTTTATTCGATTACTTTTCCCCGCCTGGTCCAAGCAGGAGAATTGAACCCGCACTAGTGCACGTTGGTGTGATGCAACAAGCTTTCTTAGTTTAACTTCCCGCAACCCTCTTTCTTTCATTAAAAGCTTATGACAGGATAAATATATGTGTTGATTGTTTCTTTATTTTTGCATTCTATTACAACCAGGAACATTCATTTTTATGTGTGCAATTCGATTTAAAAATATAACAACACTTTCAATAATTAAACATTCATTTTAAGAATTAAATGCTAAGTGTAGGAAGCTCTGATTTAGTGCAAGAACTAGTTTCTTTCCACGGGATCTGGGTGCTTCGAACCTGGAGAAGTTCAAGCCTGTTAGGTCCCTATATTACTAGTATAGTCCCTTATTGTTATTAGTGTAACACCCTTATTGTTATTATTGTACCCTTGTAACCCCAATTTTGTTATTATTTTGCCCTTAAATTATTATTGTTGGGTCGGCTAGGATTATATTGTGGCCCACTAGGATTACATTATGGCCACATGAACTCCTATATATAGAAAGGAGGTTTTGTAAATTGTATCATCAAAGAATTGTTCATTTATGTAATGTATTGGAGGTTTCTCCCTCGAAGTGGCTTATTTCTAAGGCTTTGATATCTCTTTTCTTCTATTTTTGGAGTTGGTTACACAACATTTGGTATCAGAGCTTTGGATTCTAGGGTTTCGTTGCTCCAAACAGGTCATCGTGGAATTTGCGCTATAAATTTTTTTCTACGGAGTTTCAGAAGTTGAAATTTTTAGGGTGAGAAACTGATATCCTGAGGAAGATTTTCTAAAAATTTCAGAGCTTGGTTCGCAATATTTTCGGAGATATGATCTGTGGAAGTTAGGTCTTTTTTCAGGCTCCTAAATAGGTCATCGTGGAATTTGCGCTATAATGTTTTTTCTACAAAGTTTCAGAATCTGAAATTTTTAGGGTACGAAGCTGAAATCCTAAGGAAAATTGGAAAAAAATTTCAGAGCTTGGTTCACAATATTTTTGGAGATATGATCTGTGGAATGTAGTGCTTTTTCAGGCTCCCGAATTTCATCACAAAGAGGTGATCATGGGAAAAGTTCAATAACTCTCTCTCTGAGCATCAGATTGGAGTGCCGTAAAAAGTGGTTGCAAGTACACGGATTGTAGTTTCTTGGATATCAATTTCATAGGTTAAGGATGAAACAGTGACACGTGGAAAGTCGTACAAGTTTGTTCTACTGAACGAGTCCATAATTAGGTCATTGTGGGAGATTGGACATAACTTTGTCTTGGAGAATCCAAATCAGGTCAAACCTGTGGAATTCAAAATAGAATTCAGAGGGCTACTTCAGTTATGAATTTCAAATATTGAAGAGCCTCAATCACAGAGATAATCCAATTTCAATATCGAGCTCCTCAAAAGCAAGAAAAAGGTGTGTGTGTGTGTGTGTGTGTGTGTGTTTTTTTTTTTTCCGAATTGCATGAGTCTTGTTTGAAGAATCAATTTGAATTGATTCCAAGGGCCTATTGTAGAATAGATATCAGTATTGGGTTCTAAAAGATGCCTTGTAAAAATAATTCAACACCCATTAAGCCTTCAGAAGGCTCTACTATGACTCATGAAGATGAAGAATTGCAACATGATCTATCAAAATTACAAGAGCAAGTACAACAAATTTCACTCTCGCAAAGAGCAACAAAAAATGAAATGAAAGTTTTGAAGAAAGGCGTGGAAGCTAAGATGGATGACATGAAAGACAACATGGAAAACATGAAGAATGATCTAAAAGCAGACATATAAGGTTTGACAAAGTTGATACAAGAAATGTTTCCTAATGGTGAAAAGATAGTAGAAGAACCTCATGATGAGAACAAAATAAATGTTAATCGTGATTTCATAAACTCTAATGTTGGCGGGAAGAACCACCATATTCCAAAATGGATATGAGGAAGTTTGATGGAAAGGATCCTGTAACATGGATACTACAGATGGAGCAATATTTTGATCTCCATAATGTGCAAAACACACAAAAGGTACGCATTGCAACTTTACATTTAGAACAAAATACATTTGTATGGTATCAATGGCTTTGCTCCCGTAAAAAAATTGTCACTTGGTCAATTTTTACGGAGGAAATGATAGCACATTATGAGGATACAAATAGCAACACCTTCTTTACCCAATTGATAAATCTCAAACAAAAGGGTTTAGTGGGGCAGCACATTGAGGACTTCCAAAAATTGAATATAAGGGTAACTGATATTCCAGAGGACCACAGGATCGATCTCTTTATAGGCACTTTAAAGGATAACATCCAACATGAAGTTCGTGTTTTGGAACCAGATTCATTGGAGAAGGCATTCAGGTTGGCAAGAAAAGTTGAATGTAAAATAATGGCGACAAGGAAGCCTACCACTCAATTCTATAAAGAAGGAAGTGTTGCTACATCTAGATTTTCACAACCTACAAGGTTGACACCACAAAATTGGAAGAAAAAAGAGAAAAAGGGCTTTGATACAGTTGTGATAGCAAATACACTAAAGGTCATAAGTGTGCTGAGAAGAAATTATTTTACATAGATTGTGAAGAGGAAGAAGAAAATGAACAAGAAGAGGATATACACCAGGAACCAACGCTAGAAGAGGAAGAAATGAGTCCGACCATATCGTGTAATGCATTGGTAGGAATTACTACTCCTCAAACTCTCAAGATAGAAGGACATATCAAGAAGAAAAAGGTAATAGTGTTGATTGATTCAGGTAGCACCCATAATTTTATTCATTGTAAGGTAGCCAAGAAATTAAATTGTTTCCTATACCCAGCACCAGAATGTCAAGTGATGGTTGCAAATGGAGGAACTATAAATTGCTCTGGAAAATGCCACAATATCAAGCTAACCATGGGGGAATATGTATTGACTAGTCCAATGCTTTCCATTCCTATGGGAGGTGCTGATGTTGTACTAGGAGTACAATGGTTACAATCTTGGGGACGGTAGCTTTTAATTTTCAAGAACTTTTCTTGAAATTTTTTTCAGAAGGAAAGGAAGTTGAATTACGGGGTATTGCGGGGAAGCCAGGAAGGATAATAAGCTCTAATGTCATGAAAAGCTTCTAAAGAAAGAACAGCGAGGCGTAATTGCACAATTATGCTCACTAGAAGTTCCAACATCAAAATCATCTATTTCTGCAGATCTCCAACAAGTCTTGAACAATCATTCCAAGGTGTTTGAAACTCCCAAAGGACTCCCACCTATTCGTGATCATGATCATGCTATTCATTTGATTCTAGGAAGTGTTCCTCCAAACATCAGGCCTTATAGATATCCTTATTTCCAAAAGAGCGAAATTGAACGTATGATTGCAGAAATGTTAGAGGCGGGCATAATTCAACCTAGTCAAAGTTCTTTCTCTGCTCCCGTAGTATTGGTACACAAGAAGGATGGATCATGGCAAATGTGTCCGGATTATAGGGAGCTCAATAATCTCACCATTAAAGATAAATTTCCCATTCCTGTGATTGATGAATTATTGGATGAATTACATGGAGCAATTTATTTTACCAAGTTGGATCTTCGTTCGGGATATCATCAAATTAGAATGAAGACTAAAGATATTCCAAAAACAGCATTTCGAACTCATGAGGGTCATTATGAATTTTTGGTCATGCCTTTTGGCCTTACCAATGCACCTTCTACATTTCAAGGGTTGATGAATTCCATTTTCAAACCCTTCCTTAGAAAATTTGTGCTAGTATTTTTTGATGATATGCTAATCTATAGCAAGTCTTGGAAGAATCATGTTGAACATGTTGACAGGGTGCTCAAACTATTGCAGGAGAAACAATTATATGCAAAAACATCCAAATGTTTCTATGGAGTACAAGAGGTGGAATATCTGGGTCATATTGTATCTCACGAGGGTGTTAAAGTAGACCCTAACAAAATTAAAGCCATTAAGGAATGGAAAGTCCCCACAATCATAAAGCAGTTGCGAGGATTTCTCGGGTTAACAGGGTAATATCACAAGTTTGTTAAGAATTATGGGAGAATAGCAGCACCTCTAACAACATTATTGAAGAAAGATGCATTTTCATGGACTCCTGAAGCAACTAAGGCGTTTGAACATCTTAAAGAGGCAATGTGCCTAGCACCGGTCTTAGCTACGCCAGACTTCACAAAAACCTTTATTGTGGAATGTGATGCCTCAGGAAATGGAATTGGTGATGTTTTAATGTAGGAAGGAAGACCCATTGATTTTGAAAGTCGTCCAATCAAATGAAAGTATTTACAGAAACCTATTTATGAGAAGGAAATGTTAGCAATATTGCATGCACTAAAGAAACATATAACTTACCTAATGGGAAGACACTTCAAGGTAAAAACTGATCATGATAGTCTTAAACACTTTTTGGAACAAAGACTATCTTCAGAAGAGCAACAAAAATGGGTCACAAAGATGTTGGGTTATGACTTTGAAATAATCTACAAAAAGGAAAGCTTAATGTTGTTGCAGATGCACTCTCAAGAAAGGTTGAAGAGGTGGAAGCATTGCTTTATGCCATTTCTATTATCCAACCAGATTGGATAACCGAAGCAAGAGAGGAACGGAAGAAGGACAATGATGTATGGACACTCATTCAAAATTTGCAGCAAGATCCTAGTACATCTGATACATTTAGTTGGAAAAATTATTCCTTATGGTACAAAGATCGCTTATATCTTTGTAAGAATTCCCAACTAAAACAAAAGATTCTTCTGGAATTGCACACTTCTCCTCTAGGAGGACACTCAGGATTTTTAAAAACTTACCACAGGGTGAAGAAAGAATTTTTTTGGGATGGCCTTAAATCTGATATTCAAAAGTTTGTGGCGGAATGTTTGGTTTGCCAGCAGAATAAAGTGGAGACAATTAAGACCCCGTGACTTCTACAACCTTTATCCATTCCAAGTCAACGTTGGGAGGAGATTTCAATGGATTTTATCACAGGTTTACCTAAGTCCGAAGGAAAGAATGTCATCATGGTGGTAGTTGATAGACTTACCAAGTATACACACTTTTGTGCATTATCTCATCCATTTAAAGCAAGTACAGTTGCTACTACATTTATGGATAGAATTCAAAAGCTACATGGAAGCCCAAGGGTTATTGTGAGCGACAGAGATCCCATTTTTACTCGAAATTTTTGGACGGAGTTATTTTCTTGTTTGGGTACTCAATTAGCTCATAGCTCATCTTATCATCCTCAATCTGATGGTCAAACCGAGATAGTAAATAAATGTTTGGAAGGATATCTTCGTTGTTTTGTATCTGATAAACAAACACAATGGGTCAAGTGGTTACCTCTCGCTGAATGGTGGTATAACACTTCCTTCCATACTGCAGCAAAAATGGCCCCATTTATGGCACTTTATGGATATCATCCACCATCCATCACATCATCTTTGAGGGAAAATTCGAAGGTTCAAGCAATGGAAGATCACATCGAGCATCAACAAGAAGTTCTCCAACTCTTAAAGGATAACCTAAATTTGGCACAAAATCGAATGAAACAACACGTAGATCAACATCGCAGCGAGAGAAGTTTTGATGTAGGAGATTGGGTATTTTTACGGCTACAACCATATGAACAAATGTCCCTCAAGCAAGCTAAGAAGGATAATAAATTATCACCAAAGTACTATGGTCCTTACAAGGTGTTGCAAAAGATTGGTACTATGGCATACAAATTGGAGCTTCTTGCTTCTTCATGAGTGCATCCATTTTTCCATGTTTCATGCTTAAAGAAGGTTATAGGTGAAAATCTTCCAGTTCAAACAATATTGCCAGAACTTGATGAGGAAGGAAAATCATATTGGAACCTGAAGCGGTCATGGAAACAAGAACTCGACAGCTACGGAATCGATCAATTTCAGAGTATCTCATCAAGTGGAAGAACTTACCCACTGAAGATTCTACATGGGAGGATGAGTATTTTATACAAAAGCACCCAGAGCTACTCAAGCGTTGAGGACAACACTTTTTTGAAGGAGAGGGGCATGTTAGGTCCCTATATTACTAGTATAGTCTCTTATTGTTATTAGTGTAACCCCCTTATTGTTATTATTGTACCCTTGTAACCCCCATTTTGTTATTATTGTGCCCTTAAATTATTATTGTTAGGTCAGCTAGGATTACATTGTGGCCCACTAGGATTACATTATGGCCACATTGACTCCTATATATAGAAAGGAGGTTTTGTAAATTGTATCATCAAATAATTGTTCATTTATGTAATGTATTGGAGGTTTCCCCCTCGAAGTGGCTTATTTCTAAGGCATTGATATCTCTTTTCTTATATTTTTGGAGTTGGTTACACAACAACCACCCAATAGTTCCCTTGAATAAAAGGGCAAGAATTTTAGAGATGACCTAGCTATTAACAAGACATACACCAAAAAGTTGTGTTTTCTAAGTCTACTCTCTGTGAAAAATATAGGCCATTCCAATTGATGATGATTCTAGTAGGCAATCCTTTGTTGAGATATATTTACAGATGTGTGAAAAGTTTAAATACCTCTCCCAATATTGTTTGTATTTATCTTAATAAAATGATTGAGAGATTTTTCGATAAAAGCTAAAATATCTAGATTTAACAAATGAATGGGCATATTAGGGAGTCTTACCCAAACTAGAGTGGCCAAAAAAACCATGGATAAAGGGTTGAAAACAACATACCATGGTTGAAAGAAGAGCCTAGAGTTGCCCCAAAACTAGGGTCCTTGATAAAAAAAACCCTTTGACAATCCTCTTGATTTCTAAATTAACCACAAAGAAGCCCTTCGAACAAAAATATAAATCCATATTCAGGGACCAAGTTTGATGTACTCATTCCTGTAGCACAAATGCAAATGGAAAAAACCCATTAAATAAAAAAATGATGGCATTCCACTCATAGGCTATGCAAGAAAGAGTGGGTTGGGAGTCTTCCACATCTAAACTTGGAATATCTTTTTCTTGTTCAACAATGAAGGTTGGCCCTAATAGGTCTTTGGGAGTTGGTTGTGGAAGCCCTGGCTATATAGTATCCCTAAAGGACCATGCTTGAGAGGAAGAGGGCACACCCCAAACTTTGTCTCCTCCATTCAATTGTGAAGCTAGGAAGATTAAGGTGTCCTTGGCTATAGGCTTTAAGTTTTAAGAAAATGCCCTTCCTGAAGCTTCCTACCCCATGTAGGAACCACATTGAGATGGTAGGGATTCCTGTCCGACCTTGAATTTTGGGTACAAGTGTAGAGATAAAGTTGACAACTTTCACTTGCATATAGAGGGTACCCCTGAGATCAGCCTCACAAAGACTGGAAAACTCGAGAGATCAGGAGTGATTGCATCACTTTGGAGGAGGGAAGAATCCTGTTGCAAAGGAAATTTCTCCTAGATTAACAAATCTGTATTAATGCCACCAAAATACCTTAGAGACTGGGCAAAGACAAAAGGATTTAGGGTACCTAGAAGATCATTGTTAAGAAGAACCTTAGCCCCATTACAAATCAAGTATTTGACGGTGGGCGTGGTAGCCCACAATATGGATCCAATGACAAGGCAACCCACAAGAAGAAAAGCGACCGAAGAAAAAAATACTTGTAGATTTAGTACTACGAAAAATCAACCAAACACTCCACCATTATTGAAATCATTAAAAATTTCACACAATCTTCATAACGCCATTAACAATAATTAATTAAATTATTTCTTTAAATAAAATTATATATAACCAAAAACATATTTTTATTTAAAAAATAGATTTTTTTTTTTAAACTATAAAGTTTCAAAACAATTTTTTTTTTAACTATAAATTTTCAAATTTTACTAAAACTTACAATTTTTATAAAATAAATACATCAACACAAAGGAAAAAAAAATCTATAACACAAAGGTAAAAAAGACTTAACATAAAAATGGTGAATAATATAATGTTAAATTTGAAATGAGGGTAGACATAAAGGAAGATTATAAATTAAAGAAAGTCCACTAAAGATAAAGATATTAAAGAACCACTTAATGTTAGAGAGACCCCCCCCACACACACACATATATATATATCAAAAAATGTCAATATATAGTATACTAGAAATGTTAAAAAAGAAATAGTATTGTTTTGTCAACTCAAACCATTTTAAATTAATTAATTTAATTCATGATTATATAAATGTTATTATAGTTAATTAATATTTTTTTTATAATTTTAAATTAATTATTATTAATAAATTTAGATATTTTATTGTTATTATTATATTAATAATTACAAAAATAATAAATTGATTTAATTCAATTTATTAAATTATAATTTTGTTTTAATTAATAAAATTATAAACAATTAAAAATATATATACGTGAGATTAAATAGCTATGCTAGCCCACACGTGCTACTTTCTTCTCCCTTGCGCCCCTGTTGCAACTCCATCGTCATGGCCCTAGAAGGGGATCCTAAGCCCGATCCCACTCTACCTCTTGAAATATTAGCCTACAAAAGGCTGGTGGCTAGCAGCATCAAGCAACCACCAAGCGACCTGCAACAAAAATTTGTAAAAATATAGGAAGAGATCCCCACAGTGGATTTTCCGACTGAAGAACCTTGTAGATCGATACTTAACCTTGTATAACGCGGGCTCATCGGGCAGTTCACAGGGCTATGGCCCTTGCCAAAAAATGTTGAAGCCTAGATCCAAAGGAACTAGACTCCTCTCATTAAATATGGCATTAGAAGCTACTTTGTCGGTAAGGGCTTCTTTTTTTTTGTTTTTGAAGCAACTGAAGATAGGAACCTGATATTCCGAAATGGCCCATACTTCATGGGCCCTTAAGGCATATACTTGAACCAATGGACCTCAGATTTCGATCCATGCCAAGACGTCCCATCGGCTGTTCTAGTTTGGGTTTGCTTGCCCCACCTTCCTCTCCACTGCTGGAACCCTAAATCTTTAGAAACCATTGGTAACAAACTTGGGAAGTAAATCGATAGAGCTGAAAGAAGAGATTAGTTCTCTTGTGCTCGAATCTGTGTCAAAGTCGATTTGGAGGAAGGCCTCCTTGAGGATATTAAGCTCACGGTGGCTAACTAGTCTCACATCCAAAAGCTTGATTACGAGCAACTCCCATTCAAATGTTGATTTTTCCATGGTTATAGAAATTTTGCTAGATATTGAAAAAATAAAACAGTGGAGGAGACTGAGACCTCCAAAGAGGAACAATGAACTCAGGTGCAGAAAGCCGCCTCTAATAAACCGAACACCAGAAACAAAAGGAAAAGTAATCCTATAGGTAATGTTGTCCCTTCCTTGGCAGCAAAAGGGGAAGGAACTTCTGTCCCTGCTAGCACAGATGTAAACTCCAACCCCTTCGATATTATAAGCACCCCAGAAGAACCTCAAACTACTTCAGAAATTGAAGTGACAAAACAACATCCAAAACTAACAAAAGAAAATAAAAGATAGCAAGAATCTTCCTCAACAAAAATTGGATCCCCAAGAGGAGGCTTCACATCCCCGACCTATGCAGAAATGACAAAGAAAAATCCCCCTGAATCCTCTGTATTTTCGGATGAAGAAACGTTCGAGCGGCCTTGAAAATATTCGGGAGGAAGTCACACAGAGTGGAAAGAGAAGAAGAGGCTGAGAAGCCAAAAATTCAAGGCAGCCAGTCCACGATTGAGATGTCCATAGGCAGAAAAAATCGACCCAGGCCTCATAAAGGCCACCCCTTTGCAAGTAAATAATGCGTATTGTCTCTTGGAATTGCAGAGGCTTGGGGAATCCCACAAAAACAGAAGCAGTGAAGAACCTCCTGAAATATGAAACCCTTGAGATTCTCTTGCTCTAAGAGACCAAAATAGAAGGGGCACCCCTTCTAGAGATTATTAAAGACAAATGCAAAAAAAGCTGGGAAAGCAGTTAATGCAAGGGGTACTTGTGGTGGGCTTGCCACTCTCTGGGAGGTTAATAAATTCCATCTAGTCAGCTCCTTCGAAACAAAACATTAGATCTTCACCAAGCTCCAACATATTGAGAGTAAGACCTCCCTTGCTCTCTTTGATCTTTATGTTCTGATCCTCTATATAGAAAAAAGGTACCGTTGGAAAACCCTCGTTGATTTCCTTGAAGCCTACTCTCCCAATAATATAGTCTTAGCTGGAGACCTCAATCTTGTCTTCGAACCTAAGGAGAAAAGAGGAGGCAATACAAGAAAAGATCCCATACTCCCTCTTGTCAAAGAGCTGAACCTAGAATGGGACTTATTATATTTTAAACCCAAATCTGGGCTATACACATGGTCAAACAACAGAACTGGGAATGAGCACATCTCTGCCCAGCTTGACAGATTTCTTTTTCAGAGCTCCCTCCTCTATGAGAAGAATAAAATCTCCTCAAAAATTATGCCTAAATTGGTTTCTGACCATAAACCTATCTTACTACTGCTAGAAGAAGAGGAAAACTTGGGTCCCATTCCATTTTGGTTCAACCCTTTATGGACTGAAAGGGATGGGTTTCAGGAGACTATATTGAAAGCTTGGTCCACCCCAATCAGTGGTTCGACTAGCTATGTGTGGGAACAAAAACTCAAAGCCACTAAATCAGCACTGAAAGAATGGCTTAAAAAACCCTCTTTTTCATCTACAAGGCTTAGAAAGAAACCCATTGAGAGGCTGCTTGAACTGCAAATGAATATGGAATAGAATGATATCTATTCCTCAGAAATACAGCTTGAGAAAGCTTCCTAACAAAGCTCTTTCCAGGCCTTCAGAATTGAGGAGGAGACCTTGAGGTTTAAATCTCACAATCTTTGGCTCAAATCTGGAGATAAAAATTATGCTTTCTTCCACAAGAAAATCTGCACCCGCCTCTTGAGAAATCACATTGCATAAATCACCTCCATGGATGGGAATATGCATAAAGGAATTGCTGCGATTCGAGGGTGCTACCTCTCACTTCCAGTAGATTTATATTGAAAGTGGAGATTATTATGAGGAGGAAAATTAAAAATTCCTATCTCACATCCCAAGTCTAAGAAAGGAGGAGGACAATCTCAGTCTCCTGAGACCCTTCACGGAAGAGGAAATCAACAAAGTTGTTTGGGCGATGGAGCTAGAAAAAGCCCCCGGTTCAAATGGATTATCCATTCACTTCTATAGAATCTGTTGGGATATTATAAAGGCTGATATGATTTGAATGATAAAGGGATTCCAGCAGAAAGCCAAAGTGGGGGGAAGCACAAACTCAACCTTCCTCGCTATGATCCCTAAAGAAGTGAACCTTGTCTCTTTTGACCGTTTCAGGCCAATTTCGCTCTGCAATGCTTCTTACAAGATCATCTCCAAGCTCTTGGCGAACATGATCAAGCCTTTATTAGAAAATCTTATTTCTTCCAATCAAGGTGGTTTTTTCAAAGGAAGGCACAGCTTGGACAATGTGGCTCTAGTGCAAGAAACCATCCACTCCAGCCTCCAACACCATGAGAAAGGGATGATCATCAAACTAGACATGGTGAAAACCTTTGACTGGGTAAGACATTCCTTTCTTCTCCAAGTTCTTTCCGCTTTCAGTTTCAGCTCTGATTTCATTAGGCTAATCAGTGCTTGTATTGGAGAGCCGTGGATTGCCCCCTTGGTAAATGGTAGGCTAGTCAATTACTTCAAGGCTTCATGGGGCATCAAACAAGGCTTCCCTCTATCCCCTTTCCTATATATCTTGATGGCTGACTCCCTTAACTGGAAGCTGTCAGCAGAGAAGATTAAAGGCTCTCTACCTAGAATGAAGGTTGCAAGAAGCACTGAGCCAATCAACCATACATTGTTTTCAGATGACTCCATACTCCTTGGGAGGGCTTCCATTAAAATTGCAAGGGATTTTAAGGAGGTTATCCACAGCTTTTGCAGAGTCTCTGGAGCCCTAGTCAACAAGAGAGAAAGTGCAGTTTACTGCTGGGAGATTGACCAACGAACCAAGAATCGAATTGCCCAAGTTCTTGGCTATGTGGGTTAAGCTAGCTGGGATAAAATCATATACCTAGGCCTACCTTTGACTCAGGGTATTAATAAGGCCCTTCATTGGGTTGAGATCCTTAGAAAAATCAAGAAAAAAATGAAATTTTGGGATGGGCAGTGGCTTACCATAGTTGGAAAGCTTATCCTGGTGAAATCTGTCCTCTCCTCACTCCCCTTATATCAGGCTAAATTTCTTTTGGCCCCTAAATCAATTACTGATCAGCTCTCAAAGCTCTTAAGAAACTTTCTATGGTAAGGAGGGAAGGGAAACCATTAAAAAATCCATTTGGTTAGCTGGGACATAGTGAAAAGAGCTCTTTTAGATGGGGGCCTGCAAGTAAGTGATCATGGATTGGCCAATCTAGCCTTGGGAGGGAAGATGATCTCGAAAATCTTCTCGAAACCCTGACATCTAGTAAGTCAAGTCCTTATCAAAAAATATATGCATGGTCTCTCCTTGTTCAATATGGATGAAGGAACAACTCAGAAGGGTACCACACATTGGAAGCTCTGCAGTCGCAATTGGGAGTTCTTCAAAGACCACCTCTTCAGAATCCCAGGTAGTGGGAAAAACATCCAACTTTGGGATGACAATATCATGGGTCACCCTTCTCTCAACTCAGTTCAAGAAATTGTTGATCTATGGCAATGGCTCATTAATCATGGGTTTAGCACTTTGGCTAGCATTTCATCTTGGGATGCTGCTGGACACTGGTTTGCCTAGAACATACCGCCCACCCTAGAAAGGCTCCTCCCTCAACTATTTATATTTTTAGCATCGCTTGCTGGCCTCACTCCAATCCATCGATGCTCTCGGGACAAATGGGGCTGGGGCAAGACCGGTCAGTACTCTGTTGTGCTTGGGTTTTATGTCCTCCAACACAATATTCCCCTCCACTCCCGATCTCTGTGGAAGCAGGTCTGGGATCTCGACAGTCTTCCAAAGGTAATTTTTTTCACTTGGCTCCTCGTCCAGAAGCGTGTTTTAACATGCAAAAACCTGATCAAAAGAGGTATAGTCGGCCCTCACAGATGTGCAGTTTGCTGCACATCGATGAAATCAATGGAACATCTGTTCCTGGATTGCAATTTTACAAATAATGTTTGGGTAAATGCGCTGCATGGGCTTAATGTCCAACCTCCTTCGTTGGGTTCGATTTCAAACCTTTTCACTTCGTGGAAGGAGAAATCACCACATGGAATTCGCAACAAGTCCTTGTGGAATATTATCTGGTTCACAATTCCTAAATTTGTTTGCTGGAAAATTTGGCTGTCCAGGAATGATGCCATATTTAACAAAAGATCCTACTCCCCCATGGCGATGGCTGCCAAGGCTAAAGCCTTGATAATTGAGTCCTTCGTGAACCTCCCCCACAAGAAAGACAACAATCTCTCCTCTGATGTGATAAGCTGGATCAGTGCGCCTCTGAAGCCTACGCTCAATTATAACTCATCCTCTTGCCCCGGTCATAATCTAGAGTGGAGGCTACAGATTCCTGAGATTGAATTTAAAAATCTGTGGAAGTCTCGTGACAAAGCCACAATTTTTTTTTATGGTGCTTCTAAGGGGAACTTGGGTATCTCTGGAGCTGGGGGGGTCATCTATCCCCGGATTGGACAAATCATAATCAGTTTCAGTTGGGGCCTTGGGCAAAACTCCATAAATCAAGCAGAAATATTAGCACTACTCAAAGCCCGCCAGATCACGCAAGAGAATGGAGAAGAGGACATATAAGTTTTTGGAGACTTGGAAATCCTGTTCAAGATCATGAACACAGGAGATCAATTCAATAACCCAGCCCTCAATAAGACCCTGTAGAGACTCAAAAAATTGTTACAAAAATACACTTCCAACTCCCTCTTCCATATCCTCTGAAATTTAAATAAGGACGCTGACACAAAAGAAAATGCAGGTTGCCTCTTGGCCCAAGGAGATCTCTCAAAAAACGACGATGTCTCAATTTGGTTTCCGATACCTTAAGAATCAACTTTGAAAGAGCAGAACCCGTCTCAAAGGGAATTTTGGGGAAAAATAATATGTATCAAGGGTTGATTAGGCTGCGGCCCGACCTATTTTCATAAATAAAAAATATACCCATTCTTGTTTATATATATATATATATATATATATATATATATATATATATATAATATACATATACTATTAAAAAAAATTTAAATAATAACAATTCATATGTGTAACTATTATATTTTAGAAGTTTATATTTAAATGCAATTAATAAATATATAAAAATTTAATATTTAGAATATATATATATATATAAATTATGTATTTGTTGATATGTCTATATACATTATTCATACCATTCATATTATATTAACAAATTATAAATGACAACGTAAATATATATATATATATATATATAAAATTAGAATTTTAATAAAATTAAAAATAACAATATTTTATATAGAGAAATGTGAAATATACATAAATATAAATAATATTATTAACAAGGAACATATATCTATGTTAATTTGTGATTTATTATATGATTATAGGAATCAAATTTATTGAAGTTTAAACATTTCTTCAAGTTTTGCACTAAAAAGAGCATTGTAAATGGAGAGATTTGATCTAGACGCTTAGTAGATCTCAAATTAAGATAAAAATATGCTAGTTTATATTTATTTAGATAAAATGTAATAATTTATATCCATAATTTACTAAAAATAGTATCTTAAAAAACAAAACATCACTTAATTTTTTTTTTTTACAAATTTCTTTTATGCACATATACATTGAAAATTTTGTTATTGAAAATTTACTCTCTGAATTATTTGTATTCTCTTATAAATATTCTCTTGTTATTATTATTATTATTTTAGAAGAAAATAACCCGGCTTATATTATGTACTAGTACATGTTTCAAAATATATGCTTCCATATTGATATACATTTGTCCGAAAGTCCAAAAATAGTCATATGATAGTCATAAACAAAATAAGATCTGAGTCTCAGTCCATCCACAACATGGACATAAAAGGAAAACTACAATAAGCATCATATATCCCCCATGTAGTATGAACCAAAATATAGAAGTTATCCAAAAACATAAATTATAACAGAGAGTAACCATAAGCATAAAACACTCGGAAATGGTAATGGAATCGATCCACACTCCCTGATATGATCAAATTCTAGGATGGTATAAAAGAAATATCCCAAAGATATGGATAAGCCCTGCTTGGAAAGTGTATCCGTTGTCACATTTTCCTCCCTGTAGATATGTTGGAAAGTGATAGAGGTGTAAGAATGTCTAAGGAGTTGGATCTGTGAGATCCATCCATGGAGATGGTGGGGAAAAAAATTGGTATTAGTAGTCATACCTTCAATAAGAACACATGAGTCGCCATATACATTCAGTGTGTCAATATCCAAATATTTAGAGAACCAAAGAAGTCCCCAAAGTCCCAAAACCTCAACTCTCATATTGGTGCAGTACCCTCAGAACAAGTGATTTTGTAGTGGCTCTGATGATCCATTCGAATCCAAAACCCATAGCCAAAACATCCTCTTTGTGTCACACCGTCAAAGTACCTAGCTGGAAAGCATGGAAGATGGGGAATGTGCCTGCAAGAGAGATCCTTTATCTTTTGGGATGATAATTATTGTTCCCCAACCATAATAAAATATTATGTGAAATATTATGTATGTTGATTTGCACATCGTCAAATATAAACCTATTCTTAGACTTCCAAATTTCCCGAAACAGAAAGAGAATGATTTCTAGAAATTTTCCACCGAATTCAAACCACCAATTAATACACTGTTCAATACCTGTGAATGTCCTACTAGTAATCTTCAGAGAGAAAAATATATAATCCAAAATAATACAAGTCATGTTGCATTCCAGAAATTGATGATTAATAGTCTCATGAGTTTCATAACATAGTGGACATCTTCCAGGACCAAAGAATCCCCTCTTGCAAATATTTTCCCAGGTAAGTGTTTTGTTTTGCCAGAATAACCATACATAGAGAATACTATTTAAAGGGACATTTGGTTTCCAGAATTTTTGGAACCAACATGTGTGATTGAGTGAATATAGGGAGAAAATGAGATACCTGTAGGATTCCGTGACTTCCACCATTTTGTTCTTCAATTTCCTGGCCCATGCAATGTGGTCTCCATCCCCTTATCTGCAGAGTACAACCCGCCTGAGCTTCTGTGTGTATTCCTCCCATGCGATCGTGTTATGTCCCTCCAAGTCAATGTCTGCTATCAATTTCCAAATGGGGAAACTACCATCCATCCAGAAATCGCTTGATTTAACAAAAATATTCCTTTGGACAGTAAACAGTTCATAATGTCCATTGGCAACGAGAGTACATCCTCCATGCCCTGAATTTTGTCCAAGCCAATGATAATATGATTTCCATTCTTGAATGACTAGTGAATCTTGTGCAAACAAAAATCTTTCACCTTAATGAAACCATTCCAGATGTAAGAACCATATTGGATCTCGATGTTACCACTCCTGATCCAAACTTCAACGTTTTTGTGACAAAGATATTTTGAATTGATGATATCTCTCCAGATGCCACCATTAAAGAGACCCCTCTACAGAGCTTTTATGATGAGATCCAAACCAAAAGTCTTGATATTCAGGATTCCCCATCCACTCGCATCTTTAGGAATGATAATATTTTCCAATTTTATGAGGTGAAATTTGTGCATTTCTCCCGATCTGGACCAGATAAATTGGGCCAAGATACCTTTTATTTTTCTAATAATTACAGATGGTAAAATATGGAGGTGTGCCCAATATACCACCAATTGTTGTAATATGGCTTGTGTGAGTATATATCTACCACCAAGATATAACCATTGATGCATCCACCACAAAAGCTTTTTCTTGAATTTATTTAACAATCAATTCCAATCTGTATTTTTTTAGTTGTTTAGATTCAAGTGAAAACTGATATAAGTGAAGCCATCATGTAAGGTTCGAGTGCCGAAATTAAAAACTTGGGAGATGTAATTGATCTCGACGAGATCTCCATAGGAATGTAATATAATAGAATTCTCCTCATTGGAAATCAGACATGAGGCTGCACAAAATATGACCAATATGATGTGGAAAGCCATCCATTGTGTCTTGGAAGCCATTCCAAATGTAGTTATGTCATTGACAAAAAAAATTGTGTGATATCAATATATTTTCCCAAATGAATGTCTGTAAACAACCTTGCTGACTGGGAAACATTTAATTTGAGGTTGAAACAATCCATCACTGGTATAAATAACAAGGGCAAGAGTGAAAAACCCTGCCAGAGTCCCCTCCCAACTTTAAAAAAAGTAGAAGGATAACCATTGACAAGGACAACATAGTGTACATTAGTCACATGGGCCATGATCCATTCAATGTTATGAATTGATAGACCAACCTTGGTAAGTATGAGACGCACAAATACCCAATCTACACAATCATACGCCTTTCTCGAGTCCACTTTTATAACGAGAGCTTGCAATTTCGTGGTATGAATTGAGTGTATTTCCTCTTGAAGAATTGCCACAACATCGTGAATTAGTCGGTTTGGCAAGAAACCAAACTATTCATGAGAAATGAAACTTGAGAGTGTTCTCTTAAGACGCTCAACAATAATCTTGGATATAAGTTTGTATACAATATTACAAAGTGAAATGGGTTTAAAATCGAGGAAATTATATGGATAGAGACTTTCGGAATAAGAGCAATACAAGTGGAATTAATGGAACCCAAAATAGAGCTAGTGGTTTGAGACTCTTCAACCAAATGAAGGAGGTCCCATTTCAACAACTTGAAGAAATGTAGCAAGAATTGCACAGACCATCTATTGGGAATGGGGAATTTATTCGAAGCAAATGAATTCAAGACCTTATGGATTTCCTCAAAATTGAGGGAAAAAGAGGGCATCATTTTGAGCCTCATTGAACATGTGAGGATAGTCCTGAAAACCCCCAAGTAGATCGTCAATGTCCACCTCCCTGCGAACTTGGAAGAAATTATCAAAGTAGTGGGTTGATTTTTCTTGAATATCCTTAGTAGTGGACACCATGTCCCTATATATGTTTTGGATCTTCCATATTGTGTTCACATTTTTCCTGAATCGAAAAATTTGTGGAAATATTTAGTGTTTCTATCGCCCTCCCAGAGCTAGATCGATCTACTCTTCAATCTCCAAGTAGATTACTAGATGTGTAAAATTTGTGATATCCGGTGTTCCAAAGTCTCGATCCAATCCCAAAACCATCCCGAAGGGTCCCCCTATTCCATCGATAGGCTAGCATTTGCAATGTCTTGCAGGATATTGTGAAGTTCCAGGGTGAGTGCCTTCTTTTTTTCCCTTTCCCACATTCAGACCCAACCCTTCAGTGCCTTTAATTTATCAGAAAAACACACCATCGGGGCGGTGTGCAACTTTCGCTCATAGTATTTCCAAAATTATTGTACTAATACATTAACAATATCATCTTCTAGCCATGTTCTGTTGAATTTGAAAGGAATGCCCATTCGGATAGGTACCCACCTCCATTGTAGAACAATCGGAAAATTGTCTGATAAATGGGTCTGAACAACCCAAGATTTCAAATTACCCAATATTTCCACAATATTTTCATGTACACAGAACCTATCCAGTACTTTCCCAATATGAGCCTCCCCCGAACGACCATTGAACTAGGTTGGGGACAATGGGCGAGGTCAAATGTCAATAAGATGGTTGGAATCAAATATTAACAATAGATAATTGACTAAAGGATTAGTGCAGCGCCTGGTCCCCTAATATTCCTCTTGGGTTAGTGTCGCATTGTAGTCTCCAACGATGGTTAACGAACCAATCTTAAGGACATCACAATCCTCCATCCGCTTCCAAAAAGTAGATATGTCTTTATAAGGGGCATATAAGTTTAGAAAATGCATTCTACCTTGTACTTTGTGGACATGCCCGGTTAATAAAATACTAGAAAAAAAATTTTAAGCAGTAAGGGAGGCCCATATGAGATAACAGAGTGCGGAAAAGCCGCTTGAGAGCCCAAATGAGTCCATGACCACAATATTCCAATTAGGGAAAATTTTACTGAAATATGAGAAAACTTTATCTGAGGAAAACATCGTTTCTTGTAGCAAAATAATTGTAACTTATTGAAAATCAAAGACCATCGTATGGAGTGGAAATGTGGAGGAGTTATCATTGACTTATTAAAAATAAAATACCATCACGTGGAGTGGAAAATGCAAAGGAGTTATCATTGACTTAAGAGGAAATGAAGTATCTAAATATACTTCAAAGGTCAAGATTTCCTTAGATAATAAAGTTGAGAATTTAGCCCTTTAAAGGTTTATTGTTTCTCAAATCTCAAAGAACCTATGAGGCATAAGCGATTGGTGCTTTAATGATTATTCTAATAGAATTTAATCACAAGTTCCTTCCAAAATAGTCAAACTGATCCCACCTAGTAAGAAGAATTCTTAAGAACTTAAAGTACCAAAACTCAATTGTAAATAAGAAAATTGATGTAGGTGCCATACTAAATTTGGGTTATTTCCATCCAAATGGAGAAAGCTCTTTTCAACTATACTTAGAAGATAAATTTATCCTGTATGGGTTACACATTAACATATCCTTTGGTTGGTTATTGCAGGTTGAAGTGACTAACATTTATAATAAAATGACATAATAGTATGATATCCCTCTTCTCAGTTATACAAAGTGTTATGAGGTGCTCTTCTCACTTATGCGAAGTGTTATGAGGTGCACAAAGACCTAGTCCAATAAGCAAAGTGGGTTAAATTTGAGGGATATGTGTCCTCTCATTTTTTTTTTGAGTTGTGGTTTTTCTTAGCTTTAGTTCTAGATTCTTTGAGCTTATAGTAGAGAGCAATGTTGGGTGAAGGAGGGAGTCTTATTTATTTGACTCTAATTGCATCATTGTCACTTTGCATATTTTAGGTTTGGTTTGGTTCTCTTAGCAACTTTGTTCAGGGTCCTCATGGTACAATGTTATTGTAAACATGGGTGTCACATCTTTTATGAGCTAGGTGAGTTTAAGAAAGAGTCGAAGTGTTGTGTTTAGGATGTAGGGGAAGTCTAATGCAACTTTATCAGTGGTGGTATTTAGTGGGAAAGGCAATAGTCTATTTGAGCAACAATTCCAACAAAAAAATGCAGTGCGGGACAGTTGCACCATTGAGACAACGAGATATGTTGTTGAAATGGGCTTCCAATAAAAGGAGGTTTAAGAAAGGAGTTCAATGGAGCAAAAACCTAAAGGTTTATGTTCAACTTGATGCTTTAAAGTAGCTTATGGAGAAAAATGTGGCCCACCTTGGAATTCAAGACAATGTAGTAAAATCTCCTTCTCTTTCAAATACATATCTCTCACCAAAGACACCCTAGGCTTCTAAAACCCTACGGAACCCCAAGCTAGAACCTAAAAGAAGAAACACTCATCAAAGTGCAACAACTAAGGAACAAAATTACAGATCCTCAAAAGAAAAAAAAGCAATGAGACATCTATTGACAAAAATCCATAAAAAATATTGAAGACAATAAATTCTTATCTTTATCATGTAATTAATTTGTTTTAACAATATATTAAATAAAATACATATCATGATAGAAAAAACATATTCTACATAATAAAATTCCTTTTAATTTTACATTTTATATTTATAGCTTTAACTTAAACTTTATATTTTTACTTAACTATTTTTTTTGGCAAGCGTGGTAGGACTACATTTTCATCATGTCCAATATATCACCCCGGGGCGGGGAATTAAACCAAATATTTCACATCAAGGAGTGTCTTAACGGAGCACCCGATCACTATCTATACAAGACCCTGGAGACTTTACTTAACTATTTAACTTTATTGTAATATTCCTTTTTTATATCCATCTTTTCCATCAACTATTAATAAAAAAACCAAAAAAACATTTTAACCACACATAAATAAAGTAATAACATAACTATAACTAATAACTCTAAGGGTTAGCTCAATTGAACTCTCATTGCTAAAGCACCTTGCTAATGAAAAGTCACACGATCAATTTTTCTTAACACCCTCAAAATAAATTAACACTATATAATCCTTTAAATAAATTTATCTAAATATTTCTTTAGAAAAAATCATAACTATAATTAACAACTATTATTTTTTAAATGTTAAACAACAATATTAATTTTCCAATACTTAAGAAAAAGTATCTAAAGAATATCAAAGTCTTTAGTAACTTTCGGCTGAAGCTCCATGTAAATATTTTGCCTTTTACTCACTTGAAAATTCCAAATTATTATATGCCTAAACGTATCACATGATTGGGTCACGTCAATATGTGTCCAAAGAGGCATAATTGGTGACATAAACTTTGCTCACCTCTTTACATTGAAATTGCATCTCGTCATTGATAAGGTACACCTTTACAATGCATGAAAGCTGCATATACACTGTTCATACGTATGGCAAGATTATCTAGATATCGACTTTGCCCTTTTTCATATTTAAATCTTAAAATAATAATAATAATGCAAATATATAATTTTTATTTTTAACAGTCAATCATTATACTAATTAAAAATTTATTTCTTTATGTTATTTCATTAAAAGATTTATAAATATTAAAAATTATATATTCCCATGAACTAATCGTCATTAACAATGTAAATCAGATATCATTTTTTTATGTTATAAAAAAGAATTCAAGATGTATAAATATTAGGGACGGGCAATTTTCAATAGGCATTTGAAAAGGTGTGTAAATGGTATATGGCCAATTATTATTATTATTTTTATTTGATTAATAAAGGAAGACAGGTTAGATAAAATAAATAAATAAATGTTTATTTTAAATTAATGCAGTGTTGTTAAATTATAGTTGATAAAAAGGTGGTATGAGGGGAGAGATTTTTATTAAATCTCAAAGGAATATATGAAATTAAGTATGTTTGAGGTTTGGTCATAAATCAAACAATTTTGTGGAGATTTATGGCTATATTGTGATCTCTGTTGGAAAAAGTAATTCCAACTTGTCTTAGTTGTGATTATTTCTATCTAGAGGAGTTTGTTCGTATTATGTTTCCTAGATTGATGTGTGGTTGAGAGATTCTCTCAAACAATTGATTGTGTGTCCAAGATAGTTTCCTTATCTTGAGACAACACTTCTTGTATATATGTGATCTTATTTGATTAATAGAACATTGTGTGCACTATCAAATTTTATCCACTTCAAGTTAGGGAAGAACTAAAATGTTTCCTCAATAGTAATTATTGGTGATTCTCTTATTACCATTCAACACCTCCGTAAAGGACCTATTTTTTCCAACAACCAACTCTCCCTCTTAGTTTGCAGAATCAAAACCATGTTTGGGGCCTTCTCAACTAAATCTCATTTTCACATCCTCGGAGAACATAACAAGGAGACATACGCATAGGCTACCCTGACTTGTTGAGTTGAGAGGCTCATTCTACAACCTAGTATGATGGGATGTGTAAGTTTTTTTGTCTGTCTAATCCCCTTTAAAATTAAAATTATGTCCTAATTAGAAAAATAATGTGGGATATAATAAAAAAAATTGAATATGTTGTAAAGTAATTAGAAGTAAAAAAAATGTGAGTAAGATGTTTAAATCTTATACTTTTCAAAAATATTTCAACCAGAAGTTTAAATAAACTATTTGAAGATCTATGTTAATTAATTTATGTCCATATCAACTTCATATATATCTATATATACAAAAAAAATGTTAAAATAAAATATTTAAACTTTGTATATAAAAAAATATTCCATGTGGGTTATCACTAAAATATTTTAATACAATTAATATTCACATATACTTAAAAATATATTAATAATAAAAAACCATTTAATTCGCTTGACAAAATGTCTGGATGTACATATCTTATGTAAAATATTTTAATGTCAATTACATATCATTTAAAAAAAATCATGTATATATCATGAAAAAATAGTTTTTATGGTTAAAAAATTTATTTGGTCCTATATATATTAGATATAGCATTCACAAATACAATTTGTACATTAAAAAATTACACATTGTATTTTGAATTTTGCACTCTAAAGAAGTTTATATGAGAAAAAAATTTGATCTCTTTAGACTTCTGTTTGATGGTGTTGAATCCATTTCCACCCTAAAATATAAGATTCAAACACTGCTACTACTGCTTGATGTTTTCAAAATTTCTGTTCAGATTCTAGCCTCGTTTGACTGTCCAAGCAATTCCTCCACTTTTGTAGAATTCTCCGATAGAATTCAAAATAATGAGGAACAACAAACTTACCGAAGCGTGGGAAAAGCTAGGCACAAGTGCGACATTCATGGAAGGAAAAGATTGCCTTTATTGACTCCAAATGGGTTGAAAATTCAAGAATGCGCTTACCGCAGATAAATTCGTTGGATTGGGAAGACTCTACTTCGCTCTCGCTGGTGTAATTGAGTGCTTCCTCTGGTTGGGTAGCCTCCAGTTCATTAGAAGGATTCATGGTTGGTTAGACTTCATTTGTTTGGTCGGCCTCGATCCCTCCAGTTTTGAAGCTCTGATACTGAGACCACCAATCTCTACCCCACTAGGGTGCTGCAAGGTCAGAAAGATAAATTGGTCAACAACTCGCCGTCCTCTGTAGCAAAAGAAGTTGGTATATGTTTCTGGAATTTTCCATCCCAGGGTGTTAGCCGCACGAAAATGGATTTTTTTGCAGAGCCTTCATTCATTTATCGAATTCGCCTTTTTGAAGTGCGATCTTTAGGCTTTCTTTGCTCTCAATATCTCTGCGGTCTATCTTTCAAGTGAGATATTTCTTCTATTCCCCTGGTTGTCCGGGCAGATAGGGATGCATCTCCCTCCGACTCTGGGGCCGTATCAATGTTCTCTCTACCCACATCCTCCAATTGGCAGGAATGATGAGATTATTAAACTCAAGAAATGGACGGGCCAACAATCTGAGTACATCCATTTTCTCCCTAAAGATTTTCAAAAGCTGAAATCTAGGGTAAATCAGCTAGAAGAAGAAATGGATTGGTTTTGACGCTAATTCACTAATTGACGAGCCTCGATAAATGGGGACGTGGAACACAACACAACTAGTATTGCATTAAATGGGTCTTCTTAAAAAAAAGTCTATCTATTGTTGGCTTGAGGGGTTTTGATCCAGGTTGGGAGTTTATGGATAAACCAACAAACCCTTCAACTACTGTCTCTTTAGGCAATGATCTGCTTGCGTAGACCAAAGTCTCACCCGAAGCAGTATGGGGGAGTGTTGGAATCAGATTTCTGCCCTGAGAGACAATTTAATGAAGCAGTCTTCAGAGAAACCCTCAGTGATCTTCTACAATTGTGTGTAGTGAGTTTATAGCATAATTACAAAACATGCACAATTATCAACAAAATATTGTAGAAATATTGTCTTTCTTAGCACAAATAACAAATCAGAATTAGATCTCAATCTCAATCTCAATCAATGTAATACTTAACATATATCAAATAATCATGCACAATCACATCAAATGGATTTGTGCATTCATATATAAGTAAACATATATTGCAATTTTAAAGCATAAACAGTAAACATAAACACATAACACATAACACAGAGAGTTCGCCAAAATTGTTATTTCTATTAGTCTTTCAGATATGTTAATACATGAAGTCTCTTTCCTTAAAAAAACCTTACAATCCCTTACAAACCTTTCCGTGCACACAACTAGTAGAGTCCGCACACAACCAGGACTAAGTCTCCATGCACACAGTTAGCAAGAGCCTTTCACCCAACCCAAAAACCCTTACTGACGCAAATACTATCATAATAGCACTATCTGATAAGATTCATTGAATTATCTTCTTACTACTTATCTTAGACAAACTCTATCTATTTATAATATGCCTAACGCGCAGATGCTATGGTCTCAAACCATGGTTTGAGGCCCACAATTTACATTTAAGCTTAATTACATCCAAAATTGGGGCAAATTCCCTTTGACTTCATCTGCGCAGTACACACATACAAACATATAAAAAATCTCTTTGGAACTTGTGCCTCAGGGGACCAAGCTCCAACATCGATTCTCCAAGTTAATTCATATTTACTCATTGCAAATGTGGCTTGTGAGAAGTTTTGTAGAATTTATAGTTGTAACAATTTTTGTTTCATGTATGAATAGGGTAGTTAAGTAGAGGTAAGTTTTGAATAACTAGTATAGAAATCACACATATTTTCTCCTAGAACCCAAACTCGGAAAACCATATTGATTTTTCATTATATTCCTTTCAATGTTACAATACATTATATACATGCCTTAAGTATTCATAAGCTCTAATCCATTAACCTTGGATTAGAATATAATCATAGTTCCCTTGACCGGATCTACAAAATACTATGGGAAAAAACCAACATGCCCAAAACCATGTGCAAAATCCATGCACATAACCATGGGTAGGTCCACCCACCATCTTTAGGTCGGCCCCCATCCTTGGATCCACATAAAAAAATTTCCTGGGGCGCTGCCCAAGACCTTTTGCAAGGTGGTTACTGCCAACCCCTACTTTGGCCGCGCTCGAATCAACATAACAACACTTGGGGCTAGTTGTGGGAGCAATATAACACATACACACTTCTTGGTTTTCTTGTTGCATTCAGGGTGAAAAATTAATGAAATGCTTACTCATCCATGTAAAAAAAGGATATAGTTGAAAAATATGTGTAATATTTATATGTGGAAAGAAGAGGTGGAAAGAAAGGGAGTGGTACTCTAGACTTCCAATAGGAGAAAGTGTTTAGATACTCATGGGGTCTTGGTCATATGGTAAATAATCAAGCTAAGATATAAGTTCTCTACAAGGGACTTTTGTTAGCTAAAGAACAACAGGTGGACACACTTACGGTTATGGGAGATTCTCTCCTAATCCTGCATCATTTAGCTAAAGGCTCTGTCTCAAAGGAGAAAGCCCCCTCTTTTTGTTGCTCAGATATATTCTCCTCAAGAAAATCATGTATTCTTATTAAAAAACAAAAAAAAAAATTGGAAATTTTTTATGAATTAGCTCTATAATACCTGATGTATTTCTTGTGAACCAAGTACAAAATTATATTATACAAATACTCTTCCAAGTTAAAAATAAATAAATAAATAAATAATAATAAAAATAAAATAAAAAATTTATATGTAAGACAAAGTGTATTTTTGAGTCTATATTTTATTTACATGTTGGGATTAGAAGGTTTATATAGGTGTAACAATTTAGATTGTGTTTTGAAAAAAATTATTAATCAATTTTCAAGACATTATTTAAAAAATAAATCTATACCATATTAAAATAAAATGAAAAAATTGATATTTGAGAGTGGAGATTTACACACTTATTCATATTGTCTAAATATTTCGGAAACAAACTGTGTAGGTGTTTACCTTGTCCCACGTTTTAGGGGGGACACTCCACCCATCATCAAGGATTAGAAATCAAACATATGATAAAACTCGGTATTGATTTGAACTTAAATAAAGAAGGCCACAAGATTAGATTAACACTCAAAAAATTATGAATTATTAAAATATTCAATAAATGGTTAAATGGACATTAAATAATGGAAAGTCTTGAAGAACAATAAAAATAAAAATAAATGAGAGATTAAATGTATAAATATGGTTAAGTATAAATAAATAATCCGAAAGGAAAAAAATTAATAAAAAAATAAAATGTTTTAAAAACCAAATTTAAAAAGGTTAAGAAATAATAATGAAAAGGAGGTTAAATAATATATATATACAAAGAATTATGGGATAAATTATAATATATATTGTAAAATTCCTAGTAACATATTAAATAAATTTTGTAGTATTTACGCCGAAGGTGTTATATTGTGGGATTACCTCGGGACACTGTTCACTGCAACGAATCAGTGAACTGAAATTTCGTCGTCCCTTCACCCAATATATATCTATATATATCTATATATATATATATATAGAGAGAGAGAGAGAGAGAGAGAGAGAGAGAGATTATAAAATCCTTATGATACGAATTTTGTAATATATTTTACATTATGTAAAGAATCAATAATATATATATATATATATATATATGATTAATCGGGTGAACAATAAAAAAAACATAAAGGGGAGGGGATAATAAAGACAAAGCTAAAGGTATAATAAATTAAGAATTTAAAACCGGGAGGGAGGAAGTATACAAATATTTGAATTAAAAGGGGAGGGGGAATAGTCATCTTCCCTATTGAAATTATTGGGGTGTTTTTCGATCTCCAAAGCTTCCCTAGTTATTTGATTATTATGAAAAGGAATACAAACTAGGATTTGAGCTTGGACAAAACAAATAAAGTGCTTTGTGTTCAAGGAGTATTCAACGACGGCATACTTAGTTACTCGGTGATGGTTTTTATCTGTGATGTGCTTCTTAGTTACTCGATGATGGTTGTTATCTGTGATGTTCTTCTTAAGGTGGGTTGTGACTGACCGCCCTATTTGGTCAATGTAAGACTTTCCACATGAACAAGGAATTTAGTTGGAACATAATCCTTGCATGGGGCCAAACTTATCTTTGCTAACAAAAATAATTGTCTAAGGGTTTTATGGGGCTTGAATACAGTCTTGATGCTATTTTTTGATAGAATCTTGGCAATGATATTTGTGGTTCCTTTTATATAAGGGAGACAAACTTGGCCAATAAGAGGGGAGGGGGCAGAGTTGTTGGATTTAAGGTGAGGGGCGGCTTGGAAAAAATTATGAATTTGAGAGAAATAATATCTATTGGCTTTGAAAGCTTTGATTAGATGGGATTTTTTATCAGGAAAGAATTGGGGAGAAAATATTTTAAGGGCTCGAGATATGAGAGTTTTTAAGATACCATATTTTTAGGAAGGGTAGTGGTGAGATTGGGCATGAAGGTAATGACCAATGTGGGTATTTTTCCTCTTAGCTTGGTGGGTAAGGGAGAAAATACCCCCACACGCCACCCCCCGTTAGGGGTTGGGATCCAAACACAAATAAAAAAAATACCTCTGAATTAGGAAGATAATCATGCCCCACAACCAACATATTACTGATTAAATTTGAATATTTTTCTCTTGTAGTTGGCTGTCGCATGTCCAAAAATTGTGACAGACATATCATTCTACATCATCCATCAAGGGAGAAAAGGAGTTTTGACTCCTTTGAAATCTACCATATCTTACAACTACACCTCTTGGAGTAAATGGTATTTTGCTTATAAATGATCCTTTTAGTTATCTTCTTAGTTGTTGTTGGATCTGCTACTTTTTACTATTCTTGCGACTTGTCTTGGTCCCCTTTTATCATACATGATTCTTAGTATCTGGATTTTTCTTTGCACATGTATGTTTGCTTGTCACTCCCTTATGAAAACAAAGGCCAAATCTATTTAGTGGATATATCTAGCTGTTGAGTAGGCTGCCCAAAACCTTGGAGCCCTTCACTTGATTGAACTGGTTCTCCTTCTCTTCCAACTACTTTCTCAACATGACAATTCCGACCTCTAGCTTTTCAACTTGGCTTTATTTCTCCTTCATTGGTTGGCCTTCACCTCTTCAGTTGTCTTCAATTCTTCCAGTTGAATATTTAAACTATTGATCTCCCCTTTGAGACTAAACTCCTTGTCATTACATATCTTCAAAAAAATTTCTTGATCTCTACAAACAATGGTCAGTTTACTAACTTCAGTAGATAATCTATCAATAACCACCATGGTTAATTCATGCTCAGCTTTAAGAATCCTAAGATCATCTCCATCATCACTATGCAACTCAGCATTATGTTAGCACCCATAGCATTTGGTTGGCATTGATGTAAACCTTGTAGAATGTGTTTAATTGGTTATGCATATGTTTGATTGGTTGCAGGTGTTTTGCTATGCAATGTTGAGTTTTCAGAGTGGAAAGGAAAAACCATGGGAAATTACCAAGGGATTTTCCCATGGTATTTGGTGTGAGAACTTAAATGGTTAAATTTTTTATTTTATTTTATTTATTTTTTTCTATGGTCATCATGATGTATGATTGGTAATTATTGATTTTGATTTGATCCATGGTAGTATTGGAGGTTGGGTGAGAGAGAGAGATACAATGAATATTGATGCCTTCTGTATATATGTAGCATTGATCAACATAGTTTTTAAAGAATGAGTTGCAAACTTGAGATGTTGTTGTAGTGTGCATGTTGAGCAGATCATATTGGGCCCAGTCTAAAAATTTTGAAACGAGGTCCACATAAAGGTTGAGGAGGTTGGGGCTCTTGAAAGTGGTGGCTAGAAAACTGTAGTAGATGTCATATCTCCTAGATGACCGTAGTGGGCAACTGATCTATGTAAATATTTGCTTGACGATTAATATTAAATGATAAATAATACAACATCAGCAGGGTGGTTTTCTTCCAGTTGAGGGTTTCCACCAAAAATCTTTGTGTCTTCTTGAGCATGATTCTCTTGATATATGTTATGGTGTTTATGTGCTAGTTTTTATATTGAGATTACATATTCAGATCTATTGTGTTATGTTGGGTTACTGATTGTTTATCATTTTGGAGAAACTTTTTAAATTGAATAAACCCTCACTACTAATTCACCCCCCTCCCACTAGTGATCTGATTTCCAACACATGACTATCATCAAATTTGTTTAACACATAACTAAAAAATAATTCATCTTTAGTTATACCTTCATATATATTTTTCTACTTCACAATGGTTCACCAAAACATTCATCTTCTGATCTATTAGCTGTACCATTCATAGTAGGGGGAATGATATCTACAATTTGAGCTTCTTCCTTTTGAGGGCCCTTATTTTCATTTTCTTTCTACTCTTCTTCTCAGGTTCTACATTGCTAGTGATGCTACTATCTCCATATAATATTATTATGCGGATTAATCCCTCTTGCAGACAAGAGCGATCTCCCTAGTATTCTACGAATAACTAGAAACAAACATCCATTTGTAAATCGTTTTCTCTAGATTATTTGCAATTCAAAATTGTTATAAAAAAATAAAGGGACATGCCCCTACCTTGAAATCCAACGTTCGGTGCAATATTTTATCCAGTCGCTCCAAAGAGGCTTCTCCATTAAGTAGAACCTGTAATCAAAGACAGACAAAAGAATTAAAAGCACCTGCAACATATAATAATTAAGAACAACTAATCTAACTTAGTGATCAAGGAGTCTAAGTATTGAATTATTCAAATAAGCACAAGAACAACTCAATGAGAAAAGGAGATCCATATGTATTATCTTTGAATGAAAAAACTAACTTTACAACCTGATGCTTTGACGTCGTACAAGTTTCTCTAGGGGTCCTGAACAATAATTCCTCCTTTAGTTTGACTAGCCTTCCTCTCTTTGAACCATCATGGACTTATGGACATAAGGGTGTGATTATTATTATGCCAACAACAACTAGTGTAGAGAGTATGCTCTCTTTTAGAATTTCTTCAGCAATTACCTTATACAAGTTACCCTTGAGACTGAAACACGAGCTCAATTTATAGGGAAATGGAGGTAGTTTCAGTTCCATGAATAGGGGGATGGATTCCTCTCATGAAGGGATTTGAGCTCCATAGACCAAGGGATAAGCTCCATAAGTGGAGGGATAGAGCTCCATGAGTGGAGGGATAAATATCGAATTGATCGCGCCTCTAGAGGCTTCTAGTTAGGAGAATATTCGACCAGATGTGCTTCTAGAACTTAAATTTTCCTTTATTTGACTTTTTACGGGGTCTGCAGGTTTTATTAGTAGAACATACGGGAGCTACCGCAGGCTATAGAACAAGTATCCGCGAACCCGCAGGAAAAGGCTAGGAAAAGTGCGGAGTTAGACTTTTAAGAATTTTAATGAAATTTTCTCCTATTCCAAGACTTGGTTTAGGAACATTAGGGCTTTTGAATTCTAAGGGAGCACAATATAGGTAGTGATGAACCTATATGGTCAGTCAAATGTCATGGTGACAAAATAACGTGTAAAAAGTGTCTACAATTTGTCCTAGATCTCCTTAGCGGATGTCAGATCTATTATTTTCTCTAGATATGCACTATGGAGGTTTTCATATATAATGTTCTTAGCATAAAATTTTTGTTGAATCTCTTTTGTTGGGGAAATATATTGACCAAAAAAATCACAAACTGACTTCCAAATATCAGATCCATTAGCAAATAAAAAATCAGATTTAACTCTTTCTTTCCATACCTAGCAGATATGCTCCTTGATGATCCATTCTTATTTATTTATTTTTAAAAAATTTTCATGATCATATGCTTTCTAGTGGTCAAGCTACACCCTAAATCCCCACAAGCTTGACAATATTGAGGTGTGGGGGCGGGGGGAGATGGGGGGGGAGGAGGAATCAGGATTGTATGAAATGAATCAATTTAACCTCTTTTTTCCTTTCTTTCACAATTTTCCAAATCATTCGTTACTTAACCAACAACACATTAATTAATCACCAGATGCATATCCATAAACCATGTGAGTAGGAATACAAAAAAACCATAAGAGTAAATCATCAACACACATAATAAGACACAAGTTATAAGGTGGAAACCTAAAGGGAGAAAACCACCATCTTCTTTGCTTCACTCTACTTCTTATTTTTAGTCTAAAGATTCATTTACATATGCACTGCCCACCACCAGTGAGTGCACCAAAACTTAGCAATCACATGAGTAATTGTTGCTCCAGGACACTATCTTTTGAAACCCACCAGTTCCTGAACTCTACAGACCACCATCTGCTAGAAGCCACTACTCCCATGACTTTGCACGAAACTAACTGTTGGATTTCCCAACAACCAACTCTTTTCCCTCTACCACTGCATGAAAGCCTCTACTCCCAAGTTTTCAGGCCACTACCTGAAGGTTGTCACTACACCCTGAAACTACAAACCACCACTTTCTATCACTAAAGGCCCCAACCTTCAAGCTCTTCTTGTGGACCTTGTTTCACAATTTTCACACTAGATCCACTTGACTCAAACACAAACAAACACGTGCCACATTTCATACCATTTTCAAACTGGACACATATACAAACTCTGAGCTCATCAAACTGAATACAACATAAACCCTCTTTGCTATAACCAATATTCTCATCAACACAACCCTGCTCATCCAGTCAACTCATCAATACAAGCCCAATAAAAACAACAATATCATATACTCAATAGAATCAAACCCTCTAGTAGATATCACTCCATACCCTGACCAACAACACATAAACATTACAAGGGTTATGGACATCAATACAAGTATCACCTCATAAATACATCACTCAAACTCAACATAAGTAATTCTCATGAAAACACACTATCAATTCTAGTTTAGAACTAGCAATATACTCCTACACAAACAGTGTTAGCCACACAATCAAGAAATATAAACTATGTTACAAGACATGATCCATGTGCTTCTTCCTCAAAGATTTAGTTCAGGTTCATTGACAACAACAATCCACTCAAACTCTAACCTATAACAAGTATAATTCATATCTACATACTTTGTAAAATGCACCGACGGTAATATCTCTGTCTCCTTCACACTCATGATATGCACACCAACTATCATACATCAAATTGCACTATCTGCCTATCCATACACAAACCAACCTCTTCATGCACAGACACCATCTTCATCTCACCCATTCAATCTCCACAATAATTTGATGATAATCTCTGTCACATCATGTTCATATAACAATATGGCCATTTCTTTATCTCATACACATCCTCACAAACTTGTCTTTTCTTTACTTGCACTAGCTACCACTCAAACTCCGCCATCACACATCTGTAAAATTGAGCACAAGTTTTCTTGTTTCCATATGAAATATACCCAATTCTCACATAGTCTAGCCTCTACATCGAACCACAACAAGGAGTATATATCCATTTAGTGCACAATGGATGAGATTCAATGATGATCAATTTGATCCAATAAATTTCCACTTAGCCACAATCTCCACATATCCACAATCTCCACAACTAATGCAATCAATGTTTTTACATTGGATTTATGACCAAAATAAAGAAAATTTCATTGAATCCACACAATTAATTCCATTTCTTTTTCCACATGCTCTCCATTGAATTACATAAAAACATGGACGTGAAAATTCTTTTTAATGATCCATGCTAACATAATTAACCATAATGCCTAGGATGGCCACGATGGACCAAATCCACCACTATCCAACAATCACATTGTTCAATTTGTTCACACGAGTTAACCAAATTAATTAGAGCATTGAAGACCTTGTTAATCAAGCGTGCGTTACATATTTTACCATGGGAAAAATATTTTTTTTGTGCCCATGGTATTTATTTTGGTCCTACAGGAATATGCGCTAGAAATGAACTGACAACTTGGCACAAATCTCCATAGGCACAGAGTGGGTGGCATGCAACACTGTCTTAGTGTCGCTCTGCAAACAAATATGTGAGTGCAAAATTACTCTAAATTGATGAAAACCACACTTTCTTTGCAGAAAACTATGCCACTTATATTCAAACTTTCTCCAACACTTCTTGAGGACTGTAAAACCTATGCATCACACCAATGATCCTCTATCAAGCACCAAAGCATCATCACAAGCTCCAAAAGCCCATTGATATCAATGCCAACATAAATAGCTAACCAGGGTTTCCATCTCCTTGGTTGACATCAATGCAAACACCATGCAACCGACATATTTATGAAAGTATGCTTTTTCAATGGGCTCGTTTACAATATATGGCCACTACGTTAGTTTGCATTGGGCTACCTTGAGCCAGAGTTGCCCCCATTTCCCTTGTCTCCTTGAATAGCCTTCAAAGGTTCTAAAACCCCATCAACATACTTTAGGTGAGACATCTTTGTTGGAAAATTCCTAAACCTTGTTTCTCTTCCATAGAGCATGCAAACAACGTCATTTTCCATGATCTTTATACCAACAATATGTTGAAAATTCAACAAGAAATGTGTGTCTAATTTAATTTTCCCTTTATTAAATTGGACAATAAAATGTAATATTATCTCATAATCACTTTTAATAGTTAACTGAGTGTGATAAACTCAATTATCTCATGAATTTTGAGTTGAGGGTGGTTGGTGAGGCATGCAGAGTGATTCTATTAGTTATGGAGTTCGAATTGCAGTTAGTGCATTAGTTTAATGCATGAGAAATCAGTTAACTCAATTAATTGAGTTAAAGTTTGTTGAACTAGTTGTAACTATTTTTTGCACTTGTGAGAGATCAAGTGAATTAAATTAGATTTAATTCACATGCAGTGATCTGCCATGCAACTGATGATTTACTATTAATAGCTGCATGCATTTCAGTTCCATTGGAGACCCAGTTGAGACAAAGGCTAAAGGGATGTTAACTATCAGTTGTATCATTAGTAGGTTGCCCACATGCAATAAGGAATCCATTGAATTTCCCATGAGCATTGCACAATTTTGGAAGGCTGAAATTCCTAAAGAATAGGAATTGCATTCCACATGAATTGCGCAAGCAAGGCAAGCTAATTAGAGGTAGGAAATTGACTAAGTGTTGGTCAATTTTGTCTAGGTTAGTGTGAGACAGTTGTGAGAGTGCAGGAGACTCTTGTGAGAAGAGTGCATTATAATTGTTTCACGATTCCATGGTGAATATACAATAGAAGATAAAGGGGTTTTGAGCAGCAATATTTTCCAAGGAAAATATTTGTGTTGTGGATTGATTTGATTCTTTCTTTACTTGTTGTGATTGGCGACCGTGTTTATTTTTCACAATTGATTTGTAGAAGGATTCAATATCTAGATTTAGTGCAATTCTTGATCGGATTGAATCCATTGATATACATATTTTTGTATAATTTCTACACGATAGTGATGGTTGGTCATCTCATACTTATCACATGTTTAGTTCACCTTGCTCCTTAATAGTTTCTTCCCACCAAAAGGAAACCAAATAGTACCAAAAAACTAACCATAGGAAAGCAGAGAAAGAAATTATATTCTTCCAATATAACATCGAACCCTAGGGTCAATCCCCCTTGCACCCTTTTTGATACTCAAGGTCTCCTTACCAATTTATTCCCTACTCTAAGTATCTCCTTCATGCCCCATAAGCACCCGCCTTGCTTCTAAATCCATCAACTCATGAAGCTACACCCACATGTAACAAATCTTTGCGAACTAACCACCCATGCACCATTTTCACACAACACTAACATTACACTCACCATTGTACTGATATCCAAAAATATTGATATGTATTAGTTGCATTACATCAATTTTTATCATCGTTCCACCACCCCACCTAACCTGAACACCAATGACAAGCCTTCAACCATTTACTATGTCACTACTTTAGTTAACCAGTAGTTGGGATTCCCATGTGCTTTGTGTGGTGACGATTACTACTTGAAAAATATTTGTCCCGTGATCATTGCACATCACCTACGTGTTAGAAGCCAATATAATATTGAGGTGGGGGGGTGAATCAATATTAGGTCAATTTTAACAATTATTAACACTATACAATTATTCAAAAATCAATCATGTAAAAAAATCATGAGACATACATAAACACAATAAACCAATCATCATACACGTAAGAGACACAAATGTTTACGCGGAAGCCCATAAAGGGAGAAAACCACAATTTTTTTTTTTTTTTCTTAATGCAAGCTCCACCCTGTTGTTACATCAAATTTTCTAACACCAACCAAAAAAAATCACCCACTCCCTAATTTGCAAGCACGTACTTGCAGGAGGAACCAAACCACTTTCTTTACAGGCACTAACTTGAAGGAAACATCAAATCCTTGGTTTGCAAGCACTCTTTTGCAAGAGGCACCAACCCCCTTTCTTTACAGCCACTGACCTGAAGGAAGCACTAAATCCTTGATTTTCAAGCACCCACTTGTGGGAGGCACCAACCAAATTTATTTATAGGCATCGAACTAAAGGAATCACATACTCCCTAATGTCTAGGCACCAACCCGTTAAGCCTAACAGATCCATGTTTCATTTATTTTCACACTTAGACGCAAATAATTTTAAATTTGTTTGCAAACACTAAATTGCTAGAGGTATCGACCCCCAATAGTTACACTATGGACCTTCCTTTCAAATATTTTTGGACTAGATCCACAGGCACATTCTTTTCACTTTAAAATTTAGATTTAATTGTGCTACTCTCACTACTTCAACTCTCAATCAACGATATATTCCAGTACAATACAAACATACTTATATTATCCACACTTTCGATTCCAATTAAATTTATGCTCTACAACTCTTTCCTTAGTCCCACATATTATCACAAATTTTTAGTTCTACTCTTTCTCGGGTTTTTTTCTCTGCATATTTTTCACTATATAATAGCAACTCCAACATGTCCTCACAAAATTTCTCTTTACATATTCTTCCTCAGATATGGATTTTTACATTCCACTATGAAAAAATTATGTTGCTCATAATATTCTATGTTGCATCTCAGATATGATATCTGCACGTAAGTCTATTTTAGCCTCTTTGAACCAACTCAACCCTCTCGGTGCCTCATGCAAAAACTTCAAATATTCCATTCATCTACCTCATGATCTAACATCCCCAACACACCCATATTGTTGATTCATTAATTTCATCTCATTACATATAATTGGATTATGTTGTTCTCTTCATATTTTACATACTTGGCCCTTCAATTACCATGCGAAACAATCCATGGTTTTACCCATGGAAACATTTGTTTGATTGTATCAATTGTTCAATTTTTATGACTGCATCAATGGCTAAAATCGTCAATCCACATAAACAATCAAAGCATGCCATGTTTTCTCTATGGACATGTTCCTTCCATGTGTTCTACCACACGTCACTTTCCAATCGTTCATTTGGCCATCCAAAAACATTGAATCGAATTTCCATGTGTCACTCTCACATGTTGCCATGTCATCATTAATAACACTTATTATTCCACATCATTGTTGTGATGTTCCCACGGGCCATATGTTACATGTAATTTTGTCACCATGACATTTTACTGTTCATATGGGTCTATTACCATCCATATCATGTTCCCTTAGAAGTAAAAAACAATGATGTTCCTGAATAAAGTCTTGGAAATTGGAGAAAAGCTCTGTAAAACCCCTAAAATTCTGCATGCGTGGTTTTAATATCCTTTCCCTGCGCATGCGCTGATGATCCTTCCATTAGCCGTGGCGACCGCTACACTGTTTGCCACTAAAACCTGTGCACCCCCATGAAAAGAAAGTAAAAATAAAAATTAACTTCTAGAAGCCTAGATGGTTGAATATTCTCCTAACTAGAAGCCTCTAGAGTCATCCAGTTCGAGCTTTATTCCTCCACTCATGGAGTTATCCATTGGTCCAAGGAACTCAAATCCCTTCATGGGAGGAATCCATCCCTCTCTTTATGGAATTTAAACTACTTCAATCTCCCTATAAATTGAGCTCAAGTTTCAGGTTCAGGGATTAGGAGAAGGTAGATTATGAATGATAGAAACTGATCTGTATTGTTTCTAAACTGAAGAGAGTTCATAGAGTGCATACTTTTTATACTAGTGAGTTGTTGTTGACACATAAAATATCACACCTTTATGCCCCAGACTTCATGCTAGTTATTCTAGAGAGGAAGGCTTATTAGACTGAAGGAGAATGATTTCTTGGACCCTGGGAGGAATCTGTACAACATCAAGGCACCCGATTGTAAGATTTCTCTTTCTAATTTATGATAATATATATGGATCTATTTTTATCATTGTCTTGTTTGTGTATTCATGGGAATGATATCAATACTTATATTCCTTGATCACTAAGTTGGATTAGTACTGTTTGATTATTATATATTGAAGATGCTTTGATTATTTGTCTTGTCTTTGATTGTAGGTTCTACTCATCATTGGAGAACTACTTTGGAGCACATCAGACATTTGGATTTCAAGGTAGGAGCATGTCCTCTCTACTTTACTATTATAATGATATTAAAATACAAATAATCTAGAGAAATAGGTATTCAAATGGATCTTTGTTTCTAGTTACTCGTTGGAGTACTAGGGAGATCGCTCTTGTCCACAAGAGTGATTAATCCTTGTAACAAATTGGCGACTCCAATAGGGAATTTTGAGTTTCGTTTTATTTGTTTATATTCAGTTTGAAATCTTAGTTTTCTGATTTTGACTTCTCTAAGTGTGGTTGGCTAGAAAAATTTTTAGAATCTTTGAGAAAGAAAACTTATTTTTTATTTTTTTCCAACTTTTTCCTTGCCTGCACAATTTTCTTTGGAAGACAGAGTGACAACCTGCGCGACTTGTTAGTCCAATCCAATGCACACGCACACTGTTGTCAACTGATAAGCTGCACACCTCCTGGAAAATTTTGAAAAAATTAAATTTCTCTCTTTCAGAGGCAGATAACCCAATTCTTTCCTGATCCATTCTAATTGTCAGATCCTGTGTGAGAAATCTTTTTCAACGATCTTAAGTCTTGTGTGGATTTTTATCTTGTTTTCACTTTACAAGTTAGGGTTTGACCTGGTTTACTCCTACTCTGTATGGAAGATACCTTTGTTTGCCTCAAATTACTAGTTTTATGATTTTGTCTTCTTGAGCCATCAGGATTATTGCCAACCTTACTTTTCTGAATATTTTTTCTTTATTCATTTTGAAAACCATAAAAAATTCTAGATCACTGAAGCCTGATTCAACATCAAGTACTATTTCGTGATTTTATTTCTGCTAGGATAAGTAAAAATTTACTAGTCTGATAATAATTGAGTGAAATCATGAACAAAACATTCATAGATATCCTAGTTAGGATTCATAATTAGGATTTTGATTTGATTTTGAAATTTATACTTTTTAGGGTTTCTTAGGAATTGCTTTCTTTTGGGAATTGATTGATTGCTGAAATTGTATATTTTGACTTGGCTGTCAATGGAATTTTATGCAAAAAGAGAAATTGATCATATTTAGAAATTTAGATCTTAATGAAATTGTTTTCTTTTTAGAAAGGATTTTGTTTACAAATGAGGAAGTTTGTGTTTTAAATTCACTAAATCTCTCAACTTTCTCCTAAATAGAATTCATTGAAAAGAAAGAGTTGCATTTTTCATATAGATGGATTTAGAATATTTTGCGTTGAGTCACAACATCATCAAAGTTTCAACTCCATACCCTTTGTGTTAAATAACAACCAAATCAATACAACGCCTAATAAAATCAATCTAGACATTTTTACTTTTCTAGGGCTCATTCCACCAATATAGTTGAAGCTAGTGTTTTGGAATAGGTTGTAATAAACGTTCCAAAGCAGTCAAAACAAACAAGTAGAATCTTGCGGTAGGGAAATCCAATTGTTGCATTTGTACTCTGGGATGCTATTCTTAAAATAGTCAAGCACGAGGTCATGTAGGACCTAGTGAGGTAATCATACCTATCTCATTGGAAAAGATAGAAGATGCGCATGTAATACAAACAGTAAACCTCGGCTTAACCATTGTCAAGGAGCTTGGGGTCACTTGTTGGAAAACCTTGGATTTACCATATCGAGGAGCCTTCAAGGGGATTGAGCTTGATACTCTGCCCTTGCGTGTATATCAGATCGTAGAATGTTCCCCCAGGTGCATTTGTCTTCATTGGTGACCTTAGTGGCCATAATATTTAGGATTTTTCTTAAGGTGACGGTGGAGGGAAGGTCCCACTATACTTGGAGCAGACGTCAGCTAGAATCACTTGGACTTTCTGGAAGGTACTCTTCACTTTTGAGATGGAATAAGTGGAGGGACTTGCACCATAATGTTTCATAGATGACGTTTAGTGAAGGTTTTAATTCTGAATCAAATTTTGGCAGAATGGTTCATAAAATCATTACTTCCAAATATCATTGAATACGTGGAGAAGGGATTTGTTGTTACAGAAGAACAGGTCAGAGATCAAGCACAATACTTAAACCTTGTATACACACATTCTGGTACCTTATATTAAAAAATCCTGACTTACCATGCCCAGGTCAAATTACTGAAACTCCTTCTGGTTCTCATGCTGGAGATGGTGTAATTGGTACTATTAATACTACAAAGAGTAAGAAGAAATCATCTAAACCTACTTCTCCCATAATAAATCTACCAGATTCACCTAAAGGAGATTTGTATCTCGAAACTTCTGCCAAAATTCACGTTGTAGATTCATCTACGATTAAATCTAAATCCGGTAATAAGAAGAAAGGAAAGAATAAAAATAAGAAAAACACAACTCCTAAAGAGAAAAAATAAAAAACCAAACCATCAGACAAAAAGCGGAAACCTCGTTATCCTTGTCTTATCTATGAAGAGGATCACTATCCCAAAGAATGTACACATCAGGCCAAGATATCCAAATTTGTCAAAGGTTCACCCACACCTGTTGTCTTGAAGGATCCTTTTCCATCTCAAGATAGTAAAATGATTGGATCTTCTTCCAATTCATTAGCAGATATTTTAATGATGTCTCAAGTCATTGTTGCGACACGATCTCAAGACTATGGATCTAAGAGTCCTATAACAGGTAAGGAGACTAAATCATCTAGTCAAACACCAGCAAAAACTCCTTTAGTTTCCGAACCACTTCAAATCGAGAAAACTAACCTTGATTTATTGATTAAAGCACCTTCTAAAGGTGTACTTTGAAAATTGGCTTTCAATCCAGATGCGAGAACTTCTTAGAATTACAACATTGTTGAAGATTTTTCCATATCCCCTTAAGCAATGTCAGCCTTAGAAGTGCTGCAATCTTTTCCAGAATAAAGGAAATTACAATTATCAGCCATCAGAACTATTGATCCTCAGGACTCGAACCTAATGGTCTTTGAATTCAAAAATTTTGTACCTAGACTCCTACATCAAATGGCTTTTCAAATTCCAGTATTATTCAAATGAAGATGAGTTTTTCATACTGTAATTGATGAGGGGGAATATACGTGTATAATGTTGTTAAATTGTTGGAAAACCATTTGCTATCCAACACTCAACCAATCACTGACTATCCTTAAAGCTTTTGACAGAAGAGGATTTCATCCCTATGGAATACTCCAGGATCTGCCCATAGGAGTAGAAGGCAAAACCGTAAACCTAGAGGTGGAAGTTGTTGATGCTCCTCTAGATTACAACCTTCTTTTGGGTCGTAGTTGGTCTTACGTAATGACTGTTTTCATTTCATCAGTCTTTCAGATGATAATGTTTCCTCACAAAGGAAAGATTGTTAAAATCGATTAGTTGTCATACTTTTCTCCAGACCCAGCATCCATCATGTTGGAAAATCAATTATCCCATACGAAGATGTTGGTGTAGGACTAATGAAGGATTCTACTCTCATGGGAAATTTTGCTATGCCCTCTCCCAATGTACCATGAGAAATTTCCAATATCAATATGATCACATCAAGGACAATGCCATTTGATGACACATGGACTGTGCCTTATAAATCAGAATTTGACTCTTATAACGTCGAGATGCCTTTAAGTCCTTTTAATTGGCATATGTAGAGGTACAATCGTATTATGACACCCCATCAACTTCTACTGATCCAATGAATGTGATTAGAGAAGAAAAATATTATATATCAAGCTCAACTTTGACTTCATTTCCAGACCCCTTTCAACATGTATTTGCTACTGATGAAAGCATTCGAGAAATTTATCATCGGATGAATTGCCATGGGATGATCTACATCATCGATATTATTTTTTGCATGATCTTGATAACATTGAAAATTATTTGCATCTATCTTTACAATTTATTATGTCAAACCTCAGAATCCCACATCGATCACACATTCGTATTCTGAGACAAATTTAGGAAATATTTCTACTACTATTCCTATTGACATATCGATTAAACCTATAATTATTGAAAACATTCATATAGGTGCTTCTAGTTCGATTGAAGAGATTACAACTTACAAAAACCTATTTCAATAATTCCGAGACATTTTTGCCTGGTCTTACGGAGAGATACTAGGTATCGATCCTAAGATTTTTATTCATGAAATCAAGACATATCCGGATGCTAAGCCTATTAGATAGAGATTACGTCCAATACATCCGCGAAAAGCCGCAACAATCAAAGCTGAAGTTGAGAAAATATTACGAGCAAGATTTATTTATCCTATTCATTTGACGGATTGAGTACCTAACATAGTTCCTGTAACAAAGAAACAAGGGAATATCAGAGTATGCATCGATTATCAGGATATTAATAAGGCTTGTCCAAAATACAACTATCCTACACCCTATATCGATCAATTTTTTTATGATTTGCCGGAAACGAAATATTCTTGTTCATGGATGGTTTTTCTGGCTACAATCAAATCAACATACTCCCTACCGATCAACCTAAAACAACATTTATATTTCCTTGGGGCACATTTTCTTACTATAGGTTACCTTTTGGATTGAAAACTATTGGAGCAACTTTTAAAAGAGCTATTTCTTATGCGTTTCATGATATCAAACATATTGCACAACCTTACCTGGATGACTTACCTACTCATTCTTTATGCAGAGAAGATCATCCTACACACTTACGTTCTATCTTCATGAGAGGTAGGCATTACAAAATTTGGTTGAATACACAAAAATGTGTTTTCTGTGTAAAATCAGGACGTCCACTTGGGTTCGTCATTTCGAAAGAAGGCATTCGTGTCAATCCATCAAAGGTTGAGGCTATCATCAACTTACCTCCTCCTTCCACTCTTCGGCAAATCCAGAGTTTGCAAGGGAAAGTAAACTTTTTACGTAGGTTTATCCCAGACTATGCAGAGTTAACGAAAGGTTTTACCTGGTTGGTTAAACAATATGTTCCATTCATTTGGGACGATATTGCCAACAAATATTTTGATGCACTTAAAAATGCGTTGACCCATGCACTGCTATTGCATCCACCCAATTACCACCGGGATTAATTTTTATACTTAGCTGGATCCAATTCCACCATTGAAATGGTTTCGGTTCAGGAGGATGAATATAACAATGAACATGTGATATATTACCTAAGTTGGAATATAGAACCGATGGAAATCAAGTATTCACATGTGGATAAATTGGCATTGGCGGAAATTAAAGATGTCCAATGTTTTCGTCATTACACATTGTTACGCAAAACCACATTGATATTTAACTGCAACTTGATGATGTACATATTGAAAAAACAATTTCTCAAGGGAAAAAGCTCCAAATGGATGCAAGTGTTTGATTTTGAGTTTGAGAAGTCCAAGTCTAAGAAATCACTAGCGTTTTCCAAACATGTGTGACTTTCCCAATACTGAATCTGAAATGGTGGCATAGAATCCTATCATGAATGAATCTCTGTTTCTAATCAATAATTTAGATCCATGGTATGGAGATATCTATTGGGTATGTGTTGTATTCTTTCCACAACTATTCATGCGTGGGGGGGTCACAGGGGGGGCGATAGCCCGTCTTGTATGTTGTGCCGGGCGGCAGCCCCCCCTGTTTGAGGTCCGGGGCAACACCTCAGGAAATTTTTTTGGGCCTTATTTTTCGGTGGGCGGATCCACCCATGGTTTTGTGCATGGGTTTTCACATGGTTTTGGAGCATGATGGTTTTTGGCCCCTGGTATTTTGTACATCCGGTCAAGGGAACTATGGTTATGTTCTAATCTAGGGTTAATGGATTGGGGTTTATGTATGCTTCAGAATGTATGTATATATATATATCTGTGTGTGTGTGTGTGTGTGTGTGTGTTGTAACACTAAAAGGAATATAATGAAAAATCAAGCTGGTCGTCTCGATTTGGGATATAGGGGAAAATCTCTGTGTATATCTCTTTTATGTTTTATGCTCTCGCTATTTTTTATTTTTGTTTTTAAGATTCATTTGCAAATAATATATGTACAGGGTTAAAACCTACAATATCATTATATATCTTCAGACCTAAACCTTTCGCCTCGAGATTTCACGATCAGATCGACTGAGAATCCGATACCAATCCCAACAATACAATATTATTGGGGAGACTCTTTATCGTCGTGGTGATGATTCTATGTTTCGACGATGTATAACTCACGAAGAGGCTAAAATGATTTTGAATGATTGCCACCATGGAGCATGTTGCAGTCATATGTCTGGGTTTTCCATAGCCCAAAATATATTGTGCACTGGTTATTTTTTGTCGTCTTTATTCAAAAAATATATTATCGCGGTCCGAAAATGCCACAATTTCCATATTTTTGATCGAAAGATACGTGCACCTCCAACTCCTCTTCACCTAATTATTGTTGTTGGTCCTTTCGCTAAATAGGGAATCAATTTCTTTACATGTAACCCTCACTCGGCCGGGGGGCATGGTATATTATTCTCGTCGTAGATTACTTTACCAAATGGGCTGAGGCGATGCCTACATTCATGGTTGATGGAAAAACTACAACTACTTTCATATTCAATCACGTGATTACTCGGTTTGGTGTCCCTCAAGCTATCATTACGGACCATGGGAGCCATTTTCGAAATATTATGATGACTGAACTTTCTGATCAACTCGGCCCACGCCATGATAATTATACACCATATTACCCACATGCTAATGGTCAAGTTGAAGTCGTCAATAAGGTTTTAACCACCATGATTAAACGAATTGTCAGAGCTCATAAATCCAATTGGCATACCATTCTTTTTTTGACATTATGGGCATACCTTACCTCTGCAAAAACTACTACAGGGTTCACTCATTTTCAACGTGTTTGTGGTTTAGAATCTGTGTTAGCCATTGAATGTGAAATAACGTCACTCAAATTAGCCATTAAGTTGTTACCTGCTACCTCTAAAGGGGAGAAACGCTTCCTATACCTAGCACAATTAGATGAGACTCATCGCACCGCTGCATTAGTTGCCAAAGCTCAAAGAAATGTGTTAAAGCTCAGTATGATCAAATTTTTAACCCTCACATTCATTCAAAAGGTGACCTAGTTTTAGTATACGATCAAGCTAACGACAATCTAGGCGCTGGTAAGTTTTGAACCAATGTGACATGGTCCCTATATTTTCAAGCGAGTGCTCACAAAAGGAGCTTATGAATTAATTGATTATGATGGGGTCTCTTTAGATAAACCCATAAATGGTATTTATCTCAAGAGATATTATGCATGAATTTTCGTGTGAAGATCTCCCTTGTATATTAGTTAAATTTTAGAACAAGTGTGCCTTAGATTAGACAAGTGTGCCTAGATTAGTTATTTTTGCTATTACTACTTTCGTTGCTTATCTTTATTACTATTGATATTGCAAATGTCGACATCCCTTCAAACTTACATTGGTTTTGCTGATGGTGCCTGTCGTAGTACACAACATCTCTTCTGTGGCTTGGGTCATCTATTGTAATATTCCAAAATTTTCACCCAAGCAAATTGGAATATTAGATTTTGATGCTTTCACCTAGGAGAGGAATAAATGGGTAAGGAGGCCCATGAATAATAAAAATATGAATAATTTCCACCTTAACAAGGAAGGGGATCACTTCAGGAGCTGAACTTTACAATTACAAGTGTGAATAGAGGCAAAATAGATGAGGACATAGTCAAGTTTGACTAAGTCAACATGAATTCTTGAGGAGGAAGAGATCACCTAAGTAAACTACTTCAATGTGAACAAGGATCAGCCTAAGACACACATATGTAAAATAGATTGAAGATCCATAGTGTGAGAAGAGGCATTGGAGGTGGATTAGTTTTAGTTGACCAAAGTCAACAGCACAACCACAAGAGGAGGGAAGCAAGCTAGGGCAGTGCAATTTTGAAAGAGGAAGCTTCATGAAGAAGTCATCTCAACATTTTGTGGGGTCCGAGGTGAGGAGGCTTACCAACGATAAAAGGAAGGCATAGAATCAAAGGGATTCATTCATGTTGTTGGGTGTGGAGCCTGATTATCTTGTTTACTTTGTATCACAGCATTGGACCCATGTACCTTAAAAGGGGCGGCAACGCCACCCATAATTAATCGTTGTCGTGGGGGGTCCAGAGGGGGGGGGGGGCAGCGCTTTTCGGAGCCCCCCCTTGGCGAGGGTTTTCGGGGGCAGCGCCCCCGAAGCTAAAAACAGATGTAAAATTGCCTTGTAAAAGTATAGTAATTTCTAGTCAATTTGGGCCGTTCATTAGGAAAATGATCTGACGGTAGAAATTATGTTTAGATTAGAGTTTTTTGCCCTAGAAGGCAACCCCTCGCTTTTATGAGGGCATTATATTGTGGCTGTGTATTGTATGTGTATTATCAGAGCGAGAAACAGAGAGGGAGACTATGAGAGAGAACAAAGGATATTACAACGAATTTGCTGTAGGTTTTTTCTCTTCATTTTTGCTGGATAATAGAAAGGAAGGACTGGCTGTTCGGGGTGGACATAGCCAAAACTGGGTGAACCACGTATATTTGTGTCTCTCTTGTTTTATGTGTTTTGTGTGCTTGTATTTTCCGCATATTTTATTTGTTGCATTGCTCCATAATATATAATTTTCTAACACATGTATTCAACTTTCTTAGTCTGGAGACCAATTGCATACTTCAGCTGTTTAGTCGGAGTTGCTGCACTGCTTAGTGCAAATAATTCCTGTGTAGGAGTTCCATCCTCTCTTTAGATCAAATTGTTTAAGGGATAAAGAGAGAAGGATCTAAGCTTCATTACAGTATTTTTCTTGGGGCCATTCATTCATATTTAGCTACAACACAGTCTCCTTTAGAAACTGCGTCCTTCATGCAGAGGCATCAACAACATTGTTGCATCCTGTGATTTTATGCTATTTCTTGAGGAGGAGGTGCCTATTTCCCTCCGGGAGTTTTTTTAGAGAGGAATTTGGCCCTACTTATGTATTATTTAGCCAAGATTAATTCATAGTTTCAAAAATTACGTTTTTTTCTGCAGTGTTGCTTATTTCATATATTTTTCTAGAAACCTTGCCGGATGTCTTGTCTCTACTGTATAAGTGATTAAACCTCCATTTCTTTGCTGTGTGATTAATATAAGTTGTATATAAGACCTATTTCTTCATTTTATGTAGAAACCCTCATGGGAATTACGCTCTCACTGTATTCAGAAATTTCTGTGTAGTAAATTCATGGGAAATCAATGTTTTCTAGCTTAGTCAGGAAAGGAGGAGTTGTTTAATATAGCTAGAAGCATTATTTTGAGCTGAAATTTGGAGCATAGATCCCTCTTGACCTAAGCTATGATATAAAATCATTTACACTGCTTATTTTTACGCTTATTTATGAAAATAACCTTTTTAGGGCATAAAATCCCCCTTTTCCCCACTTTCTGGATCATGAAATGAAATACAAGTTGTTGTTGTAACTAAAAATGATGTCTATGTGTTTATTATGTATATTTTAAGTTTATTTATTATAACATGACCGTTATAAAACTTATTCATTATTGAGATACATATCTGGGATATTACAGTGGTATAAGAGCATGATCTTTGGCACAACCTGTGAGATCAAGCTATCAGAGGAGAAAATAGGAAAATCAGAGATAAAAATGATGGAGAGGATGAGCTTACTCTCATCCATTTTCAGATCCAAGAAGAAATAAGCAGAGAAATGCACTGAAACTCCAAAAGGGTTTCAAGGAGGAGAGAGCTGTAGTGAAACCTCTAGGTTTCAAGAGGCAGAAAGAGATGCATGCACTTCTTGTTGTCATAGAGGAGGTGAAGAAAAAGGAGACCACTTAGAACATGAAATCATAAGTGGATATTTGGCAGAATACAAGTGCCAACCTAGGGCTTTCAAAAAGACCCTAGATTTTCCTCAGTTTATTCAACTGAGAGAAGAGGAAAGACCCTGCAGCCAAAGGGAAATTAAAGGCAATAGATTTTTATTGTCAAAATTTGATGGGTCAACTATAGCAAGAGCTTGGGAAAGAAATCTTGGGGAATTCTTCATACTTCATCCAGTGGAAGAGAGGGAGGCAGCAGCAGTTGCAGCACTGCACCTGGAGGGTGAAGCCAATGCTTGGTGGTGCAGTCACTTAAACCAAACAAGGGTGACTTATTTTTCTGATTTCACTCAAGATCTGATCAGAACCTTTGATGAGGAAAGATCAGAGGAGAGAAGACCCACACCACCATGGGAGGAGGCAAGTACCAGCGCTACCATAGCCTTGAGAGAGCAGCCTTCTACACTAGTAGTTGGATCAGCCAACATATTGAAGAGAGGACCTCTTGCAGCCATAGGAGATGTCCTAAAGGCTCAAAAAGGTATGCATAAGTTTCCATGTCTTAAAATTTCATAAAATTTTATGGAAAGGGTTGGAGATTTGTTTGCATATGGCCCAGGATCAAATGATATTGCTGAGATAAAGCAGCAGGATTGCACTGCGCTGTGCAAGCTTGAAGGGTTCAAGGGAGATTTGAACCCTCGACCTCATGTATCATTGTTGAGTTGCCCTCAAACCTTGAGGTTGAAGTGTGATATTTTGGAGGGAGTCATGAACCTTGAGATGGAGTATGAGGTAGCAACTATGTCATTGGAGGGACTATCAGCGTTGTCAAACAATAGCGGGGAAGGGGCTTCACCTTTTTCACCCTTAGATCTTGATGGATTCAAGAAGGCCATGGACATGAGATATTCTCTAAGAGATCTCCAAGGAAATGCATTACAACATTTCATGGTATGCATAAGAGAGGAACTGATTGTGGAGGATGATAGCCCACATGGGGAGAATGCCAAGGTGAAGAATGAAAAAATGCATCCACATGGTTTTGAGTGGATGTGGGAGAAGAACAAGAGGCTAGTGAGCCACTTGCAAGTCTATGATACAGGGCAGCAAGAAGCCAAACTATGTTGGCTACTCTTGAGAGATTTTTTCCACCTTGAGACATATCCTTTTTCCAAGGGTATGTGGGAGAAGAAAACTTGGCAAGGTACTTGCATCATATGGCAGGGAGTGTGGGAGTACTATGATGATGTGATATTTTCACCACATGGACTGTATGATGAGGCAGCAAAGACATTTGTTGCTATGGAGGATTAAGAGAGGGCAAGAACAGAGTTTCTCTCACTTTTTGCATGATGTTGCAATGGGAGGAGATGGCAACATTATGAGAAGGTTATTTGACATTGAACATGTCATAGATTGGATTTATGAGTTGGCAGGAGCCTATTTGCATAGGCCAAAAACACTGTCACTTTGGAGCATAAGCTTATTGATAAGGTGTTCCCAGGATCACTTCATATTTGATGCACTTGATGAGCATAAAGGAGGCGAGATTGATATAATGGTGGATGGACTCATTGGTTATTATGGTATGATCTCCTTGACTTGGATTTCCAAGCATGAGAAGGAGGATTTCCAGGCAGCATATGGTTCATTCCTCTTCATATGGGTATGTCATACCTCTATGGAGGATTCATATCTGAATCTTGTCACCATATTATCTTCGATACATGGTAAGAATTCTATTGATGCACTTTATGATTGTTCAATACAGTATTTTCATGCTCTTACCTTTTCCTTGCAGTGCATTGCTCTACAAAGGGGCAAGTTTTTCTTTGGACCCCATGGTATATTTTTGGCCAACTATCATGATGGAGACATCCATATACTGTATGATATGGGGAAAGTGTTTGGTTGCTTCTTGTGTGCTCAATTGACATATTCAACCATCTACTATTTATTAGTGGGTGTGATGACTTATATAGCAAACTATTTTTCAAGAGACAACTTGCCATACCATTTTCTGAAGCTGCAGCGGGGTAGACTGCGCTGTGACCACTTGGGAGACTATTGGTACCTTCCAGCACCACGTAAAACCTTCAATATTTCTCTCATTATGTTGCTGATCATGATCCTATTTGCTAACATTTTTCTTGCCTCTATGAGGAGCATGATTGGAGGAGGAACACATGGAGTGGGTGTGTTCTTGGGGGAAGAGCATCCCCACACTTTCTGCATTGCATGCTCTAAGGGGAGCATGGGAAGAGACATGACCATTACAACAACATATTTTTTTATTAAGGAGGAGGGCCATGAGATGGATGAGGTGCCATATGATGATGATTTCTTGTCAATCATGCATAAGATGGTTTGGGCCAACTTGACTCACAGCGCTGGGAGAGGGACCTTTGGAGGTCTAGTTTCCTTCTTTCCATTGGAGGGAAACCTTATTGCAACCTAAGATCAGAAAATAATTTACACTTGTCTTAAGTGGAGAGGAAGATAGCGTGGGGTAGGCTATTATGCCTACCATGACCAAAATTTCAGCCCACCTACTTTTCCAGAGCTTCAAGTGGAGAATGATTTGAATGAGTTACAATTTTGGAGGGTGACTCATTTTTCTTGGTTGATAGCTTGGGGAGGAGAAATTCAAATGGGGATGATGAATCCCAATCTATATCAGCATTCATGCCCCAAGAGGACCTGAAAACAACCCCTTGTCGCCTCCATGGATGATCCACTGTCACATAATGCCAGCTATTTAGATAGCTTACACACTTGGGAGGGGCAACTTGGAGATATATTGATGATGCAGCACCTTGAACTTTGAATGATTTCATCTTATGACGTTGCCGTAGGGGAGAAGAGGACGCTCTTCAGTCCTATCCTTGTAGTTTCTTTAGGACAAGCAACATTTGGGAGGGGAGGACTGTAATATTCGAAAATTTGCACCCAAGAAAATTAGAATATTAGATTTTGATGCTTTCACCTTATAGGGGAGGAATAAATGGGTAAGGAGGCCCATGAATAATAAAAATATGAATAATTTCCACGTTAATAAGGAAGGGGATCACTTCAGGAGCTGAAATTTACACTTAGAAGTGTGAACAAAGGAAAAATAGATGAGGACATAGTCAAGTTTGACTAAGTCAACATGCATTCTTGAGGAGGAAGAGATCACCTAAGTAAACCAGTTCAATGTGAACAAGGATCAGTCTAAGACAAACATATGTAAACTAGATTGAAGATCCATAGTGTGAAAATAGGTATTGGAGGTGGATTAGTTTTAGTTGACCAAAGTCAACAGCGTAGCCACAAGAGGAGGGAAGCAAGCTAGGGCAGCGCAGTTTTGAAAGAGGAAGCTTCATGAAGAAGTCACCTCAACATTGTGTGGGGTCCGGGGTGAGGAGGCTCACCAAAGATAAAAGGAAGGCATATCATCAAAGGGATTCATTCATGTATTCATCTTTCTTGGTCTGGAGACCAATTGCATACTCTAGATGTTTAGCCGGAGTTGCTGCACTACTTAGTGCAAGGAATTCCTGTGTAGGAATTCCATCCTCTCTTTAGATCAACTTGTTTAAGGGATCAAGAGAGAAGGATTTGAGCTTAATTTTAGTATTTGGCTTGGGGCCATTCATTAATATTTAGCTACAACAAAATCTCATTCAAATATTGCGTCCTTCATGCAGAGGCAGCAACAACAGTGTTGCATCCTGTGATTTTATACTATTTCTTGAGGAGGAGGTGCCTATTTCCCTTCGGGAGTTTTTTTAGAGAGGCCTTTGGCCCTACTTCTGTATTATTAAGCCATTATATGATTTATTCAGCCAATATTAATGTATATTTGCAGCAACTGCGTTATTTTATGCAGTGTTGCTTATTTCATATATTTTGCCGGAAACCTTGCCGGATGTCTTGTCTCTACTATATAAGTGATTAAACGTCCATTTATTTGATGTGTGATTAATATAAGTTGTATATCAGACCTATTTCTTAATTTTTTGTAGAAACACTCATGGGAATTACGCTCTCACTGTATTCATAAATTTATGTTTAGTAAAGTCATGGGAAAGCAATGTTTTCTAGCCTAGTCAGGAAAGGAGGAGCTATTTAATATATCTAGAAGCATTAGTTTGAGCTGAAATTCGGAGCATAGGTCCCTATTGACCTAAGATATCATATCCAATCGTTTCCTCCACTTATTTTTATGCTCATTTCTGAAAATAACCTTTTTAGGGCATAAAATCCCCCTTTTCCCCACTTTCCGGATCATGAAATGAAATACAAATTGCTGCTATAACTAAAAATGATGTATATGTGTTTATTATGTATATTTTAATCTTATTCATCATAACAGGGCTGTTATACAACTTATTCATTGCTAAGATCCAGATCTGGGATATTACATCTATTCACCCGCCGATGAGTTAGTTTCTATTCATGGGATACACCTTGGTCAAACAAAGAAAAATATTGTAGAATATAGCGCAGTGATTGAGTTATTATATGATGCCATTGAATTTGGTATTCGACGTTTGATCATTAGGTTAGATTCGAAACTCATTGTATTACGTTTAAACAGAGTTTATGCTATCAGAAATCTAGTTTTGTTAAGATTATTTTTGAAGGTTCATCTCTTGGAAAGACAATTTGATTATATCGAATATCAAAATATTTAAAGAAATTTAAACACATTGGTTGATGCATTAGCTAATCGAGTTTTAAATAGACATCTGCAACATTAACAAAGTAAATCAAAACAACATTCAATCCATGTTGAACAAGATACTCAGAGAATGAAGGTAGGAATATCATTAGGATAGATAAGTTTGTGTCAAAAAATATTACATCGTCTGTGATCATAGGTTCAAACATCTTATGATATAAAATATATCGATACAAAAAAAATGTCAATCTACATTAACCATCATCTATCCATGATGATGATCATGATAGCAAACTATGGCACACACCACCTTGCGCAGAAATCTCCAGAGTGGACCTAGGACACCAGTCACATGTCTCTGGAGCCTGAGAGGTATATCATCAGTTCCTGTCTCAAGAATATCAATAGTCAACCTCTCAAGGTTGTGCTCCATATCTACCAGGATCTCTGTTGCATCATCCTGTGGGGATGCTATGGGTTGTGCCTCTCGCCTGTCAAAGCGGCGAAGCACTGCTAGCTGTGTCAGACCGACATCTGCATTTAAAATTTTTGTCAGTATTGGACGATAGAAAAATAAAATAAAATTACATTAAAAACTTCGAAATGATTCGCTAACATGTCTCATCCCACTGCGCCCCTGGTGGCAGAGATGTTTCAGGATCACCTCTATAGTCCATCCCTACATAAGGAAAATCTTCAATCGTGAAGATCTGATTCCTGAGCCACAAAAAATAATTCAGAGTGAACCAAACCACTGCACTACCTTTGCCACCATGGTGAGCCATCAATGCTACCCATCACACCATACGAGGTTCCTGAGGACTTCCAAGATCCACCAGAGTCCATTGAGGTGCAACGAGTGGGATTCTCTCTAGAGAAAATGAGATAAGAATGGCACCATACCCAAAGTTTTTCAACTTCCCATTCTTGGCTCTCGTGAGTTGGCCCTTCATATTGGCCAACACTCCTTCACTCCAGTTGAATAATGTCCCTCTGAAACAATCAAATACAGTTTGAATATGTGCTTTGGTAGCCACATGAGGAGCTGCTCTCCCGCATAATCTGGTAACTGTGAATGCTATGATTTTGAGTTCAAGTCGCACAATGGATTTGATTTCCATGCGACTGTCCTTTAGCTCTGAATTATTGCTACAATACTGAGCCTTGTAGCTAGCAGTGGAAAAACCTCCTGATCTAGTCCCAAATAAGGAAATGTTTCTCCCTCTACGTGGCAGCCCAGTAAGGAAGTATATGTCATTCGGCTCTATCACAAGTTGGTGGTCCCCAATTATGAAACATTTATCTTACATGTTCCATGCATTCAAAAGGCAAGTCAGCAGCTCAACTTGTGCCTTCATGCCCTAAATTACCCAAAACTTGTATAAGCCATAATTTTTTAATGCACGCATGGTTTCTAGATCATCCATGGCTTCTTTGTCCACAAGCTCATGTTCTCGTTCGCGCCATTTCAACATGAATAAAGGCTTGCAAATCAACAAATTAAACATTAAAAATAATTTGGAGGAAACTTGAACCATTTTAATGGATAAATTTAGGTTTTTCAAAAACTCACAGAGTCTGCACAGGTTCTGTGTTTACACAGTGCGTTTGTCCGCATGCGTCATACACAGAACCCACAACGAGCCGACGATTTTTCTTTTAAAAAATTGTTGGGGAGTGCGATTTTTGCACAAATAACCTGTGCACCCCCGAGGGAAGATTTTAAAACATATTTTCCTCCTTAAAAATGCCATGAAAGCTTAAAATAAGAAATGAAATGGATGAAAACAAAGACAATGATGATGTGGATTACCTAGTTTTTTTCGAGTTCTAAATGATCGGTCGGTTCTTCTGATATCAGCTCTAGAAGTTTTTGGTGAAAACCTCTCTCTACTCTGTTCTGAAAATAAAAAGGTGAAAATGACTTGTTTTAACTCCTTTTTGTAGTTTTAAATGACTCAGATATTATTATTTTATTTATTTATACTTTTAAAAGGTCAAATATAAATATTTTTACTTTTTGAGAACATATATTTGTAATTGTTTGAGTTTTTGTGCAGGATACAAGATTTTGGTGAAGAAAATTATTTTGACATCAAGTATACTTTTATCACTTTTTCGGGCTCTGTAAAATTACAAAAAAGTGAAACCCTAGAGTCTTCTTTTAAGCCCTTTTCAGACTCTTGAAATATTAAAATATAGACGAGTACTTGACTATTCGAACTTGTTAAAGTAAATGAATAGTCGTCCATTCAGTATAAGTTAACCCCTGTTCATATTGAATTGGACTAATTATGAAAAATGTATATGTTGACTTATTATAGTCAATAGAGTTCTCTTCTGCATTATTTTATCCTTTTTCGGGCTTGAGGGACTAAATTTACGGAAAAGAACAACCATGGAGTTTACTTATGTTTTTCTTTTGACTCCCTAAAACTGAAAAACACCGAGTTATTCCTATACTGGACTCGTTAAAATTAAACAATACATGACCTGTCGGTCACAACCAGACCGAACCACTCCTTCTTAGGGTTCGATTTTAATACTAATATGGACTCACCTGAAGGATGAGCTTACAAAAACAAGAAAATGCTATCCTCCTCAAGCTTGACAAAAATAAAGAGGTACTTGGGGGAAAAGAGAGAAAAATAATCAATTTGTCGTTCTCATTTTAGAAAGCAGTGTGTCGCTCTTGAACACGACACTTTTTCACACTTGTATATGGGTTGGGAAATCCTCTGTTTAATAGTTAATCGAACAAAATTGAAAGTCTTCAACCAATTTCTAGGTATTAGCTTTAGGTCAAATGTTGCCAAGCCATCTACATTGTGATTATGTGTTCAAGAGAAAGTTCAATAAAAAATTCATTGCAAACATTTGTCTCCATTCGTGTTGAACATGCCCGAGCCATTCGTTGCAAAACATTTCTTCAAAACTTGATCTAATGGTTTCGTGTCGTAGCTTTTCCTACAATGGATCACTTTATATTGACATCAGCTAATTATCTAGAAAGTTGATTTAGAATCCTATCAGTACCTTAGGATCTACATGCCCTAATGACAGGTTTCTCGCCTTGGATGATAGGTTTTCATCACTGACCTTCGATCGAATGATTCTATGAGTGTTCGACTACAAATCATTCATTCACACTTCATAGATTTTACTAAAGTATGTTGAGAGCCATTGTTGTTATTGGTGGTTTCTCTCACACTTGTTAATGGTTCTCATCATCGACTAGTAACCAAGTGGTTTCTACCATGTTCGACTTTGACACAATCAATCGCATGGATAGAACCGTACTAGTTCGAGAAGCGAAAATCAAGACCTTGGATCTAGTTTCCACCATCCAGGCTACGAGGAGTTTTATTATTCATGATATAGTATACTGCTTATGATAGATGGTTGCACCCATACTGTGTCTACTTTTGATGTAATATTGAAACCATATCTATACCAGAACATTTAGTTAGTTTTGATCTAAGTATGGGAATGCCTACCTCAGTGATGATATATATTTTCATTGAATGTTTTTATAGGTTTTCGACCAACATCTCCAATCCAATCCTCGGGATTATAAAGCACTTCACTCTTCAGAAAAACTCTCAGACTTCGCACTTTAGGGGACAATATGTTACACATCATTTTGTCACCATGACATTTGACTGTTCATATGGGTCTATTACCATCCATATCATGTTCTCTTAGAAGTAAGAAACAATGATGTTCCTGAATCAAGTCTTGGAAATTAGATAAAAGCTCTATAAAACCCCCAAAATTATTCTTGTGCGGTTTTACTAGCCTTTCCCTATGCATGCGCTGATGATCCTTCCATTAGTCGTGACGACCACAACACTGTTTGCCACTAAAACCTGTGCACCCCCCCCTGGTGAAAAAAAAGTAAAAATAAAAAGTAACTTCTAGAAGCCTAGTTGGTTGAATATTCTCCCAAGTAGAAGCCTCTAGAGTTGCGCCAATTCGAGCTTTATCCCTCCACTCATGGATTTATCCCTTGGTACAAGGAACTCAAATCCTTTCATGGGAGGAATCCATCCCTCTTTTTATGGAACTGAAACTATTTCAATCTCCCTATAAATTGAGCTCAAGTTTTAGGTTAAGGGATTAGGAGAAGGTAGATTATGAATGATAGAAATTGATCTGCATCGTTTCTAAACTGAAGAGAGTTCATAGAGTGCATACTCTATACTAGTGAGTTGTTTTTGACACATTGAAGATAACACCTTTGTGCCCCTGACTTCATGCTGCTTATTCTAGAGAGGAAGGCTTATCAGACTGAAGGAGAATGATTTCTCGGACCCCGGGAGGAATATGTACAACATCAAGGCATCTGGTTGTAAGATTTCTCTTTCTAATTTATGATAATACATATGGATCTCTTTTTCTCATTTTCTTGTTTATGTATTCATGGGAATTATTTCAAGATTCCTTGATCATTAAGTTGGATTAGTACTTTTAATAATGCAGAGGCTTTGATTATTTGTCTTGTCTTCGATTGCAGGTTCTACTCATCATTGGAGAACTACTTTGGAGTGACAGGAAAAAGGGCTACATCAGAAATTTGGATTTCAAGGTAGGAGCATGTCCTCTCTAATTTACTGTTACAATGATCTTAAAATACAAATAATATAGGGAAATAGGTATTCAAATGGATCTTTGTTTCTAGTTACTCGTTGGAGTACTAGGGAGATCAATCTTGTCCGCAAGAATCATAATATAGTATCGAGCATATTTAGTTTTTTAAGGATCGAGCATGTTGGAGACCCATAGTTGATCTGAGTCATCATGCCAAAATGTTTGTAGTCATCAGATCATATTATGTGTTGGTTTGCATGTTAACCTCCATACTTATTGTCAATAAATATCAACTTTTGACCATTGATATGAAATTTTCTGCACCATTGGATCATATCAGGTGTTGTACCACACCTTAACTTTGGTGATTGTTGGCATCCGATATGAAATCTAGATGGTTGGATAAAACTAATATTTGTTGTCGGATCATGTCATGTTGTGGGTTGAACATTATTATTTGTGCATGTTGGAATCCAATATTAGTTCTTAGTCATTGGATCAAATCAATTCTCATCATCAGATCCATTATGAGAGCACTCGTATTGTAACTTCGATGCATGTTGAACTCCCAATGCAAATTGGCTGTAGATCTTGCTCGTAGATATTGATATTCGCCATTTATTTTCTTGTTCCATTTACTTTTCCAATTTCTTTTAAATCACACTATTAGCCTTTAGCTACCTAAAATAGACTATTTGCACTAATATTATTCGTAATTCTTTTTCGAGCCAGGCTGCATGATGAGAAATCCATAGTCCACATATACTCCACATTATTCAATATAATCATCTTAGCCTACCATGTGTATATTTGTGAGGTTTAGGCATTTGAAGGATGTAAGAGTGCATCATAGTCAACAATTTCATTTTTTCCACTGGAAGTGATGCCAGCAATAGCGCCTGCTAAAGCAAGTGTAGCTGCAATATCTAGCTGTGCTCGTACTTACCATCAATGCATGATCTATTATGCTAAAACAATGATCCCGACATCAAAGCTATACTAGACAGAAAGGGTATTTTCAATTTAATACGTGGGAGTTAATTCAAGTTTCATATATTTTTGTTAAAGGTATCTGAGAGGAGTGTTTAGCTGAATATGTAGCTTCCTCACTCGTGCTACGAAATCGAGAAAAAAATTTACTCAAATATTTGATGTGCATCCTTGACCTCAACTATGCAAAAACATGCATTAATACAACCATGATATCATACTAACCAATTTCCCCTGAACTTGACACACCAACTGCAACTTCCAACATGCTCAACAATCTCACTTCAAAAATCTCCCCCCTAAAATTGAAATATATTATTTTCAAAGACAACCACTAATCAACATTACAGAGGATGACCCATGTAACATCCATTCTTCATCCAAAGCCTACTCAACCTCATATTGAGGTCATAGTTGTCTCATTCACCCCAAGTTCATTGACCCCTTTGAGGAATGATTCAACCCAACTTGTGGCCTTGTTTATATAGGCATAACCATTGGAGGAACAACTTTCCCCTCCAAATGGAACATAGAAATAAATACTCCCTCCACCTCATTCTAATGATCAACACAACCATGAGCACATCTACTTTATTTCTTCCTCTATGGGGGTAATGTCACAAACCATATTCTCATTATTTATTGGTTTTGAGATTGATTCATCTACTTTGAAATTAGTGACAACTAGGACAATGTTGATCCATCTCATTTTCACTGTTTCTTCATCAATTGACTCTACGAAATCCAACATTATGTTGCATTCTTGTACATAAATTAGTACTTCCACATGCCTCCCTTTGCTTAACGACTCATATTATAAACAACCACATTTCTTAGAATTATTCCACTCAAATGAAGACATTCTCGAAGTCGTGATAACACTCGAATACTCTTGGTATGCCATGCATCATCGTTCCTTATTCTTACCCGAAGTGGCTTTCAAAACCCTTGCACCACTTGTGACAATTTTTTTTATATAATAGAAACCAAATACTTTATCCCTCTAGGACACTGATTGGTTTAAGAATATTATTCTTGTGCCATATGCCTTCCAATAAGGCAACATGGCCAACATCTCATCGACTATTAAAATAGACATATTTATTAAAATTGACATCATTAAAGAGTTATAGTTGGGGGAAGCATGTTCCTCGAAATAGGTTATCTCCTGTAAGGCCTTATTTCAAGAATACCAAGATATATTTTCCTAGTCATGTATTTAAATTATTAGTCTCAACCATGCCATCCTAGCGCACCACATCATCATTTTTACATATGTTTCTCCTATTTGGAAGAATCAATTTCCACTACACCATCTAAATACTCTTCCATGAAAGCCAAAATTGATAAGCTACACAAAGCAGGGTTCATTTACCTCATTTCTTATACATATTGTGTTTCTAACTTAGTCCTTGTGATGAAAAATTAGGGTACCATCCAAATTGAATTGATTTCTAGGATCTAAATAAAGCACACTTGAAGGATAAATTTTCGACATAATTTATTGACTAAGTCATTAATGTGTTCATAGTTCATGAAGCTATATCCTTCATGGATGGATTCTCAAACTATAAACATATTTAGATCTTCCATGCATATTAATACAAGAAAAATATTACCACTCCCTGGGGAACTCTCGCATATCACATCATTCCTTTTGGACTTAAAAATGTTGGAACCACTTTTTGGTGAGCCATGAATTATATATTCCATGATATAGCTCACATCATCCTCACTTACCTAGATGATTTTAGTACTTGTTACAAACAAAATCATTAACATCTAGATATCCTCCGGTTGTGCTATACAACAACCCCCCATTTATTTTTATAAATAGGGACCCTTTAGAAATAAATAGGAAATTATTTTATATTTCCTAAAACAAAAAAACTTATAAAAATAGGTATTTTCTTTTTTCCGCCTTATTATTTTTTAGCGCATCGCAAATCACATATCTTATAAATTCCAAAAGATAAATAAAACTTAAAATATGCGAATTGCGATATGTGCTCAAGATTCTCCGAAGATATGATTTAAAACTTTGAAAAAAAAGCTTCAATCATCGTTATATTTACTTTATCGCACCGCACTTCACTTAATCAATCAAAAACTTTAAAAAGAAAAATGATATAAGTTACGACCCCGTGGACTCGATGAGAAAATAAACTAATAAATATAAAACCTTCGGCTATCGTGACCACTTCAGTTTTATAACAAATCACAATTCACATTTCGCTCAGCTTGTAATATACACTTAATTGTTATCCTATAAAATTTGCGATTTGTGATTTGCGCAGATCGCATTTCGCAACCTTTAAGGGTAATTATTACAAAAGGTTATACGTTATAATCTGCGATATGCTCACCAACGCCATTTAATGAATCAAGCGTGTAAAACAACTTATGTCATGTCAACATGAAATTTAAGATCTTAACGGCTTTAAAGTGATTGATAGATCTTACGTGTGGAGATATATGAAATATTAATTCAGAGATTATGAATGATGTTTGATGTTATATTTTAATAGATCGATATCTTCTCGCGCATGTTTGAAATAAATGATTTATTTATCTCTTTGATACTCCTTGTAAAAATTCGCTCCGCTTTCAGGAAACCAGTTAACGGATTGAAGAAGAGAAAAATGAGAAAAAAGGGAAAATAAATTTCTCAAATGTCGTCCACTGAAGACACATATATGTCTCCATTATTTTCAGATACTGTCTGCAACAAATATTGCGGCAGTTCGACATGGGAAGCAATGTATAAAATTTTTGAAAGTGAAGGACCAAGGGTGATAAAAAAAAAATCTTCGACAGGCACTGATTCTACCTCCGATGCAACACTTTTTGAAATTGCATGCTCATACATTCATAGGATAGCTACAAGACCAAAGATTCTTCCTTATACAGACATGGTTAAGTGGGAAATTGACCACTTAAACATTGAGGATAGAATGTTCAAGAATTCTAGGGGAGAAACTATGGGTTCTTTTAGGGCCGAAGATTTAATAGTAATGTACCATCTACCACCCCTGCAGCAGAAATATGACAAAGACTATTTACAGAATTTCAGAGGAGAACATCCAGACCTTATCAAAGTCATACGAGAATGGAAGGATAACCAGGGGAAATTGAAGCGAGATAAGTTTGGTACGTACCCAATTTCCCAAATTCCTAATCCTTACGGTTATGCTACTGGTATGTTATGTATATTATTTTCCAAACCAGATAGCACTAGATTCTCAGGAGACTGGGTTCCCCTAATTGACGTAATCGTTAATTCATCTATTCTGAATTGGTCAGACATTTTATCCAATAACCTAGCCAAGCATATAACTGAATATAGGAATAAAATAAGTATTTCACTCAGAGAAATACCTCCCTTTTATATGTCTGCCTATGTCATGGATGCTATCTGTTTTACGTCTAGTTTTCCTACCATGGGATGGAAATGGACCACCAAGGACCCTACCCTAATTCATATTTACCACAGAGAACTCTGGGATTCAAATTTCCACTTATACTTCTATAAAGTCTGTTATGGAGTCAGATTTCCTATACACCAGATGATTTTTAACAAAGGGCTCCTAGGGTTTCAGAAGAAGCCAATGCAGACATTCTCCAAGTAGCTAGATGGTTTGCTGAGGAGAATTTTACATATATTAGAGTATTCAAGAGTTATGCTCCTCCCCATGTTTTACCCTATTATGTTCTCGATAAGTTACTTGAATAAGAAATAGCCTATTAACTTGTTAATGGTGTTACGAAACAACTGAAGGATGCTAAAAAGGATATTTGGCCTAATTTCCCTCTACAATATGGCACCTTTGATTTGTCTAATATTGGCCATACTTACAAGGAGGTTTCCAAAATTTATTTATTGAAATTGGCATTTATGTCTAGAAGATTATATGACCCAAACAATGTGATTAAAAATTAAATCACAGAGCTTAAGATGAAAACTTTTGTAAGGGAGGAAGATGGATTTGATGATCTTTTCCAAGGCATGGAAAACTTTTTAGATACTATCAAGTATGTATATAGTCAACTAAGTCAAAAGGATGCTGAAGATTTTCAAGCATACATAAACAAGAGTCTAGAAAAAGTCCCTCTCAATTTTTTAACTATTGAAGATGAAAATAAACACACTCCAAGTGTTGGTCTGGATGATGAAATAAAAGAAATTTCTGAAGATGAATCAGGTAAGTTGCAGTAGCAATCTGATAATTTTGATCACTCTGAAGATGAATCCGAATCTAAGAAGGAAAACTCAGAAAAGAAAATTGACCAAGTCATTCAAGAGATAGAGATTCTAGAGGAAACAATAAATAATGGGACAAAATCCCATTCTCAAGCAATTCAGTACAATCACAACATGCTAGATCATTCCAGTTTAATGCAAGAAAAATATCTTATAAATGAATGGGAGGAATTTTCTGAAGCCATAAAAACTTCTAAAGAAAATCCCAATACTGATCAAGCAACAAGTTTCCAGACACCTGAACATTCACAGAAGAGAGTGGAGGCTGTTCATCCACTAAAAAGAGTTCCAACAATCCAGGATAAAGAAATCATATCGGCCTACCCCACATACCAGATAGTTCTACAGATTGAAGATATTCCTTCATTAGATATTTTCTACAGTCCTAGTTACAAGGCTGTAGTTAAAAGAAATAAAAGAAGGAGAATTGATGAAACAACTCCAAAGCTTACAAATGAATTAGTTGATTTACTATGGAAAGATTCCTCAGATGACCCAATTGAACACCTAACCAAATTATCACAGTATGTAGGGGCATATGCTATTGCTACTGTCAATAAAGCTACTGAGGTTAGAGTGTTATTAAAACAAAAGGAAGCTAGAGTACAATAACTTGAGAAGTTGTTGAATGAAGAGAAATCCAATTCCAGTGAGCAAGCCAAAGCCAACACAACCCAATTTCATAAAGCTATTAAAAACCTCAAATTGCAGCATCAGACAGAGATTAATGAAAAACAAGCACAACTGGATATAGCAATGACTAAGTTACAGAGTCAACCACAATTAGAACAATTTATCAAAGAACCACTTGATTTAAACACTAAGTTAAAGAAAGAACAAGAAGTGTTTTGTCATCAAGCTTCTATAATTGATTCTTATTGTGATTCAAGTAAAATAATGATCCAGTAGATAGCAATTTAGAAACTTGAATGTGAAATACTTGAGAAGAAAATTTAGGAACACATTCAATGGTGTTATTCATCAGTATTTTTCACCTGTTGATGATGACTAGTTTTTAAAGCCAAGTTTTCTAGCAGCTGATCTCCAATATGTCAAAATTTGTCAGCTAGAAAAAACCCATAAAAATTTTTGCCCTCCTAACTTTTCAATCAGACCGTGATGAGATAAAGCCTAATTATCAATTCATATCTAGTCCCAGTCATACAAAATTTTCCATCAACTCCAAAGAGAATACTCCAAATTTGTCCAAAAAGTCTCCCCTAAGTTAGGTAGTGGCGCTTTAGGTGATTTTCCCTTGGAAAACTATCCTAAAGCTAAAAGAACCTCTATATAATATCAACTAGTCCTAGATGAACTTCCTATTATGCAAATAAAGCTTGATTACACCCTTAGGTCGCGCCACTAACAAGCCTTGATGTCTCAGCAGTGCATATGCCACAAGTCAAACTGATATCAGGTGGATATATAGTGTTTCAATGTATTTTTCCAGAGTAGAAGTATACCAGTGTTTCAGAAGACATTATTAAACTTAGCATGAGAAGACAATTGCTTCTCATGTGGTTTTGAGCCTGGGATGCAAGTATTGGACAGAGAGTTATTTCAATAAGCTCTTGGAAACACAGTCAAAAGGTTAGTGACTTATGAATAACAAGTGATACTCTGCAGATACTGGTCAGATTGCTTCTGATGTCTAAAGATGAAAAAAGGTATTTTAACAGAAGGATTACATGTCTTAGAGAAATTCCCCTCATGGCATATTGTTAATTTGTCACTTTTATTTGCTTAACTATGGATAGGTAGTGAAAGGAAATATGACATTGTTCGAAAGCAGATGAAATGACATCACTGTGTAAAACCTCCTTCGAACATGAGCAGAGGGTTGAAATACTGAGAAAACCTCCTCCATACATGAGAAGTGGGTTAATGGGCTGAGAAAACCTCCTCCATACATGAGAAGAGGGTTAATTGATTGAGAAAACCTCCTCCAAGCATGAATAGGTAGTGAAAGGAAAGATGACACTGTTTGAGAGCAGAGGGTTGAATGACTGTGCAAAACCTCCTCCAAGTATGAGCAGATGGTTAGGTCATTGGTTAAGGCCTCCTTCATTTAATAAGCAGAGGGCCAGGAACAGAGGTATGGCTTCATTTAAGGGCACAAGGCTAAAAATGCTGCAATTAGCCTTAGAAACTTGTTTTACACCTTGTTCTCCAATAGATGAAAACCACTAACACAGCAGTGTGTTTCAAGATTGATTATATGGTTTCACTAATTAAAAAGTAGAGTTTAAGTGCAGTGGGAGACAAGTGAAGGCTTATGAATAGAAAAATGGTGTTAAAAACAGAGGGAAAGCAGTGGTGTTTTAAATGGTGCTTACATGAGTTTCACTGTTAAAACACAGAATTAAAATATAGTGCAAAACTAATTGGATGATTATGAATGGAGAAATGTTGTTAAGCAAATGGCCAAGGAATGATGTGCTGATGATTCAAAGAAACTTTTCTCTTCCTGTCTATAAATATATTTTTCAAAAACTCATCAAAATTGACAAGAAGGTAGCCTAAGCCTTGCTTCTCAATGGAACTTTGCAAATAAACAACACAGAGACAGTATGTGTGAAAAAGGGTATGGCATGTGTTTTAAGTTCAGGGACAACATTCAAAGAAATAAAACATGCCACTGTCATAAACAAAGGCCTTTTTTCTCCTTGATAAATAGGTATAAGTAAAATCTGGGGAGTACAAATGAGTTTCTTCACCCATAGTCAAAAGAAAATCTCAAAGGGCACCTGACAGTTTGATTAACTCTACAGTGGGCATGATTATAATCAAAATAATAGGAGAGAAGGAATTGTCAAAGTAAGTTTTAGAGTGGTGATTTATCTCCTTCCAAGATATGGCAAAGGATGCCTCACAAATCATTGATATGTCTTTGAGCAAGGTTTTTCCTTTAAGGGTCAGAAATAGGCTAAAAGAGACAGAGTTTCTTCTTTAGTGAGAAACATTGAAAAGGCAGTAGAAGGGGTTTGTTGTTTCTTAAAGAAACTTTTTTACTTCAACAAGAGCCATCACTATAGTGTAATTCAAAGGTCGACTGCACCACTTTGTCATTAACTTGAGCAAAGATGAGTCTCTGTTATGTTTTAAAAAGGACATTTGCTTTATGTATGGTTATGATCGAAAAGCATTTTTAAAAAAAAGGGCATCCAAAACCCTTGCAAATAGATACGATGTTTGAGTTCATATAAGATGTGGGGAGACCGTTGCAAAGCTCATTTTGCAAATTCAAAACTCACCAAGGCTCCCCTGGCTGTTCACCGGACAGAGCAAGAAGTTTCGAGCAATTTCCAAGCTTTTTAAGGCTTAAAGCCTGCGTGGCGTGCCTGGAAGAGCACACGTCGCATTCAGAAGAGAAAACACACAGAGTTTATATAGTTGGGCGGTGCGCGGCGCGCCTGTAGCGCCGGTCACCACTGCCCGAAGGCCAACCTGACACCTCTCATTGCGCGGCGTTCTTCTCAGTAAACATGCCGCTCCTCTCTAAATGCCCAAAACACCTTCAAAAACGCCTTTGAAATTGCCCAATCAATCAAACAAGGTCTCTAAGATTTTCTTTGAGGTATTCCACTTCTCCTCTTGGAAAATTTCAAATATTGAAAGGGTGTTTGCTGTGTTTTTCCGTGAGAAGGAAATAGTGCCTTTAAAACCTTTTCATCATTTAAAAAAACAAGATAGGAAGTGTTAAGGATACAGAGTCCTTGTCAAAGCTGGAGAAACCTTTCTTATGCTTAGGGGGTCTCAAATCAGTTTAAACAATGTTTTAACAATGGTTTTAAAAAGGAAGTTTGTCATATAAAGAGCATAAGAGATAGACAGTGATTAGAGGGCAGTGTTTTTTAGAAAACTCAGAGGTTTTTTATTGTTGTGATTGTCACACATATTTACAGTGTTAGGTGGATGTTTTAAACAATCTTAAAGGACCCTGACTGCCTTTAAGAACAGTGATAGCCCACAGGAAAACAAGAGCAGACTCTGTTTGAAGTTTCAAAGGTGAAACAATGTTTATAAGGTAAAGCCTTGTCATTTTGAAAAATTCCTATCTGTGTGATGAAACAACCAAATCTGTGCAGCCTCCATTGTTCCATAAAACAGAGTGTGTTGAAATATTTTTCAAAATCAGCTGAGGTTGTTTTGTCTTACCTTGTAAAAAAATAGTGAACAATAGAAGAGCATTGTTTGGGGAAGGGTGATTTTGTTTTTTTTCTAAACACAAGGAGATCCTTGTTCTAACAAGAAAACACAAATACCTATTTTCAATACCTTGCCCAAACACAGTAATAAATTGACTGTGTGCTTTTTATTTGAAAAATACTTGTTGTTTTGCATAAAAGAGGACAAAACAGTGATTTATAAGGAGCACAAAGTTGGTGTTGGGGGAATATTTCACAAAACATTTGAAGTAGCTTGTCTTGGTCAAACTGTGACTGATAAGGAGGACAGAGGTGTGGTTGAGAAAAAAATTTCAAGGGCCATTTGAGACAGCTTGGTTTTGCAAACAACATTCAAAACAAAATGCCTCCCAGGCAAGACAGTAGAAGTGGCCTTCACAGGAGGTTTGAGCCTGTTTCAACTGAAGAGGTAAATGCTCATCCATCAGTCCTGTTTAACTTTCATGAGGTTGGGTGTCTAAAGTTTTGTCAAAGGATGTAGGAGGTGAAAATATATTCCCCTTTGACACATCTTTGTGCTTTGAGATTTCAAGAGAAGCACTTTCAGCTGGCAGGCTTGGATTTTAAGTTCTCTCCTAGGTCCATTTCCAAGGCCACCAAAATCCCTTATGTTAGAGAGAAATGGTTTAAACAAAGCCACCTAGACTCAGAACAATACAAACCTTTTTTTAAGCTTGAGCATAGAGATACATGTCCATCCATTTTTCCCTTCTCATTTCTGTTGACTAGTTATGCCCCCCTCATGAAGATAATCATGAAATACTTCACTTGCAAGGGAATATTCTCCCGAGTCTATGTTTACCATGTCCGATTGCTCATGCATTTCAAAAGAGCCAAATTTTTAAACCTCCATTTCTTCCTCCATATAATTATTTAGAAAATGGCTTCCACTGTTTAGAAAAAAACCTCCTTCTCAGCAGACAGCCTGCCTCTTCCATCATTCCCTCATCAAGGTTATCATTCTTCATCAGCTTGAGAAGAAGGAAATATCTTGGGATACTTTCATTACACATCCAGATTTAGCCACTGTCCCTTCATTTCATACATCTCCTTCACCTTCCACTCACCATCCTTTTCCTTCTTCAAGCAAGCCCATTCCCAAGAAGCTCAAATTTCCCATTGAACAAGAAGAAGAGCACGATGAGGAAGAAGAGCATGTTAAGGGGAAGAAGAGCATAGTGAGGTGAAACAGACAAGGGAAGAAACCATGGAAGAAGGAGCATGATGAAGGAAGAACGATGATAGAGGACATGATGATAAAACGTCAACAAGATAAATAAGGGCAGCATGATGAGCAGGTGCGGCATACAGTGAGAAAGAAAACCTCATGAAGAAAGGAAGGATAGCATGATGAGAGGAAGATGATGATGAAAACTTATAAAGGAAGGAAACATGATGAACAACGACAAGGTAAGGCCGACATGATGGCTGGGAATTGCAGCACGGTGAGGAAAGGTAGCCTCATGAAGAAGAAAGGAAACGACATGATGAGCAGTGCGAAAAAGCACGGTGAGAGGAAGCCCTAAGAAAGAAATGCAAGAAGGCAGTCAAGAGCATCAGAAGAAACTCATGTGCAAGAATAGTGAGGAAAGTAACAAGGAAAAGACCCACTAGAAGGTATTTGTTGCCTCTCACAGGCGAGAGCATGCTTTCTTCTCCAAAAGTGGCCAAGCCTCAGACATCAAGGAAAAGGGTGCCTAAAACTATAACTCCAAATGTTACTAGGGCCCTCCGAAGCAAGGGGAAATTTCCCAAGTAGCCCATTGTCGAATTACCCAAGAGGAGGAAGACCAAGAAGGCTACCCAAAGCAAGGGAAAAGAGAAAGAAGAAAGTAGCCATGAAAAGGAGAGAGACTTTGACATAATTCAAATCCAAAGTGATGATAGTGACAATGAGGCCCGAATCCTAGAGACTCTCTTGATCAATAGGGAAAAAAAAATTGATGCTTTGAGGACAGATCTAGAGAGGGCTAGAAACTTCACTTTGCCGTTCAAAACAAACGAGGATGAGTATCCATGCAATATGAGACACAGGCCATGAAATACAAGGAATCCTCCAAGGTGCAAGTTAAATTGGAAGAACTCATGGGTGAGTTCAATGATAGCGAAGATGAAGATCAGCCCAGGATAAAGAGGCCAAGAACCATGGGATTCAGAAAAGCCCTTGAGAAACAAAAGGAGGAAGAAGCTGCCCTTCTCCAATCTACTCCTCTCACTACATTGTTCACCCAAGAGATAGAGAACAATCCAAAATCACGGCTTGAGAGGGTAAATGATCACTTGGAAAAGAAGTTGGAGAAGGCCAATAGAGATTTGGACCTTCAACGGAGGATGACCAGGCACTATAAGCTCAGTGGATTTCCGAGCGAGATTAGAAGCCTCAGCTTCACAACATGTTTCTGAAAACCCTTGAGGTTCATGCTTTCCAAAATTGGGAAAAATTCAACAAGTTTTGGTTTTTTGTCATTTTTGGGTTTTTGGCTAAAAATCATGGGCATCACCATTTCTGTTTGGGGCACCCTCAAAGGATGAAAATGGTATCATTGGATGCCATAATTTTAGGGGCATATACTCAGCGATTTTCAGATCATTTGAAGATGATTTTCTCCCCCAAAATGGTGAAAAACACTCACTTTTTCTACACTCTGCCCCGTTTATCAGCAAGGTCTATTTTTTGGTTTTTTACACATAGGTCAGTTTTTGATGGACTTCTAGTGGTAATTTTGAAACAAACTAAGAATTTTTAGAAAACAGACATTCAGAGCTTTGCAACGAGCCATCACGGGCCTCGTTTTGACATAGATAAGGCCTCCAAAAATTGCCGACAAGTTAGAGGACTTTCTGCTGATATATTTCTTAAGTATTTTTGTAAAAAATGAACCTTTCTAAAGTGACTTTTCCTCATGTGCGTTTAGCTATTTTTGTGCATGATTAGTTATGAAAAGTCAATATATTTTCCTTTTTTAGCATTTTTGAGATATTTTATTAGATATTTTGTGCCTTGGGCTTTGCAAAGCCTCAAGGACAAAATCAGATATTTTGGATAGGCCAATGAGATTGCAAGTTGAACTAGGAGGTTTTCCTCACTCTTGGCCTATATATTCCAAAGGCTTTCATTGTAAACAAGGCTGAACTTGATGAATAGAAGCAATATATGGTTATACAAGCTTGGAAGAAACACTTGTCTCATGCATTGGATAGTTTCTTGAGTGCTTTTGGATGATGAAAGAGGATTGTTGTTGGATTCCATGACTTGGTAGAATGGTATAGTGTCTCTCTCTCTGTTTTGTTTCTTAGTTTTCATTCATAATTCCATGTTCTTGCTTGCTATAAGACAGTAGAGAATATATTTGAGACATGCCCTTGGAGGCACCTCAAATTTCCTGTTTCTTTATAGCTTCTATGTTTTCTTCCTTCTTAGTCATATCAAAGAATCCTTGATTGCTCTTTGATAACTGAAGAAATTGTTTGTTTGTTTCATTTATGGTTTTATGCATGCTAAGTATGATTCACGGTATGCCCTGCTTACTCATGGCTAGTCATAGCTCCACCTCTGAAACCTTTCTTTGATTGATTAGATTGTCATTTGTTGAACCAAGAGATTTAGCCAAATCTTGCCTTGCCTAAACTGTAATCTTGCTTAAAGATATAATAGCTTGAAATACTATGCTTAGGCATTCCTTCATAGTGATTTAAGTTGTTTGTTTGTCTTAAATGTATTTCCCCAAAGTCTGATAGCCATTTCCTAAATTTACAGAGTCATATATCTCTATGCATGGCTTGAATGTTTATTTCTATGCATTGATCTGTTTATAGTTACATTTCTCATGATTAATGGTTTTCCCTACCATGTTTATGTCAGCTATTAAGCTATTTATGTTTGAAATCCTTTTTTCTTCACAAGTTTAATGTCCATCTCACTCCATTTTACCCAAAGATCCATTTTACCTCACTCAAATAGGCCCCTCAACAACCTTGTATCACCATGTGAAAGCTTTCTTGACCTTTTCGACCCCATAGCCTAGTTGATCTGACATATTTTTACCTATATTATTCTTTGATTAGTTCATCCCTCACAAACCTAAAAACCAAAACCAAAAACCTACTTCATAACTATCCTAAAATCAATAACACAATAAGAAAACACACAGATATCCCTTACACAAATAGAGAGAGCCCTCTCTGAGTCCAGGAAGGCTCGGTCCTTGGGCTCCAAAGACTGGTTTGATGTTACACTATCATTTGGCTTACCAATCAACCAAATCACGGGACCCTAACAAATGGAAAGTTTCAGATTTAGGAAAGAAAGCTAATCTACCTCAAGTAGATAAGCTTCATTAAGAAATTCTATTAACAGAATGGGAAGCATAGATCAAACAGATAGAGAAAGCAGCGGTAAAGACATCCAAGATTTCAAGTGAGATTTCTGAATCTATGTGTAAGCAACTGTCTAAAGTAAAAATTTTAAAGGAAAAAAATGTCTGATGTGTTTTCAAAAACAAGACAGGTAGAAACACAGTGGAAGGAGAGAACAGACACACAGGAGGAAATGATTAAAAAGGTAAATAAGTTTGATAAGGAAAATTATTGGAATTTTCTGATCAAACCTTATCATCAGCATCAAACTCTGCACTCTCTTAGAGATTCAGTAAAAAGATCCTAGTCAACAATCTCAAATGCTATTTCCAAGGGACAGATCTAATCAAGGATATCTCATCTAGCTTAGTTCAAAGAAATGTTAGATATTTTCCAACTTCATGACCACATTTAGAAAGAAGGGAAGGACTCACAAAATTAGAGTTGTTAGTTTAATTTCCTAAATTGTAGTTTAAGTTAGCCTTTTGAGGAAGGTTGTTTGAAACCTCCTCTATATTTTTGTAATATCTATTTTAGTTTATAGTTAGTTTAGTATCTAAACCCTTCTCATGCATTTAGAGAAGGGTCCAGAAATTTGTCAAAAACATTTGCAAAGAATGCACTATTGTAAGTTTGTGAATGCTTTGATGAGTTAATTGAACACATTCTGTTATCTTTTAACAATTAAAGTTGTTTCACTGATGTTGCACTATTGTACTCTTTAAATTGCTCGAAAGTGAGAAGAATCAGATTCATTGCTGTCAGTTTACATGAGTATAACTTCATACATATGGTACTTCTATTCACTTGTATTAAGTCTTATTTCATAGATTGACACTTATCTTTTATTGCACTATATATTTGAAACGTTATCATATATGAATATTACATGCACTTCTGTTCTAATATTTAGCTATGATTTCTTATTGAATATGTAATCACACTGATGAATGCGATATTTATTTCACAATTATTCTATGCAAACTACTTTTTTAGAAGAATCATTTTACATAATTTTCATCTCTTTCGACTATTAAATGATCTATATTACTAATAGTTGAAAGATATCATTTTAGGTCACATAAAGGAAAAACACCCCGAGTATATATTATATTAATAATTTAGATAGATGCATATAGATTAAAATCATTATCCACTTGCATTTTATATTGACAACACCCTCAAAATCATCCTTATTGGGAAACTGGTCCCATTATACCCAGTCAGAGCCACTATACCAAATGGAAAAGGAGCTGCTTTATGGTTCGAACCGTGTGGTTTTCCCCATGTTTTGGCAATGGAATTCAGAGACCTCAACATATTGGCGCTAGAAGGAGGGCCAAGTGAATGGCACAAATATTTGATCAATCTAAATGTCAATCAAAAACTCTCTCTCCCTCTAGATCCCCATCAAATTCTAGAAAATTATCTAGATCCTCATCTATAAAATCTAAAGTTGATCATATTTCCCCTAAGTCTCCTAGAGATACTCAAAATATACTATTTCTTGAGTTTCATCAACATTTCCTAGAAGTTCAGTCTTTGATAGAAAAGTTATAAAAAGTATCTATTTCTGCTGAAAATCCTGAATCTTCTCAATTATCGGATCTTAGTATTTCGTCTTCTTTACAACCTCGAAGGATATTAACTCGATCAGAAAGTCAAAAAACAAGGATTCTCCCTTTTTAATTTCCTATCATTAATACTTGAAAGAAGTTAAAGAGGACTCAATCAGAATCAATCACTAGCGAGATCTTATCTCATTCACCCCCATTACCTCCACTCACTTCCACAAATTTCATTCCAATAGTCGGTATCACTTTCACTAGTTCCAATACTCAAAATACTAGTCCTAGTACTCAACCTACCTCATCATAAATTCAAAATCAACCCATCCAAAATCTAATGGCAAGCCAAGTCCCTCCACTGAATGTAAACCCATGGAGTAATCCAAGGGATGTAAACATGCTTGCTCCTCTTCATGCTCTACCTAAAAATCCTGAAATATGGCTATCAAAATTTAATCCCAATGATGGCCTTCCTGCAGAAGAACATATTCATAATTTTATGTTAGCTGTCAACTTGAATGCAGTAGTTGAAGAAGATTGCGTTGTACAATTATTTCCATATAATTTAAAAGGATCTGCAGGATCCTGGTATTTTTCATTACCTGCTCGCTCCATAACTAACTAGAATATTTTTGAAGAACAATTTTTGGCTAATTTTGGAGATGAAAGAACTATTGCTACTCTTATCAATGATATTTAAAATCTTAAAGCTAAACCAGGTGAGAAGATAAAAGATTTTAATTCAAGATTTAATAAATTACTCAATAAAATTCCCGTTACAACAATTCTTAGTGCAGAAGTTCAAATTGAGTGGTATATTTCATGTCTTCCATCTAATACAACTATTTTCGTTGATAGAGAAAAATTAGCAACACTTGCTAAGAATATGAAAGAATCTCTATCTATAGAGAAACACATAAATGCTCTTGAGAAAAATAATTCTCAGGAAGATTGAAAATCAAAGAAAACTTCTTTCAAAGATGATTCTAAAAAGAAGATGCCAAAAGATCCATTTGATATAGAAGGTCTTCAAAAAATTTTGAAAACCATGACCAATGAAATGACCAAGTCGCCAAAAATTCAAATTCAAAAAAGAGTTTCAGAAATTTTAAGAAAAAACAAACCTCTAATTCTCAACCTCCAAATATTATATCTAATGTTGAATCAGATCAAGAAGAGGAAGAAGAACAAACAGAGGAAGAGGAAGATGACGAAGAAGAAGAAGTTGAACTTAATGGAATGTGGGATTTTATCCTATCAAATGAAGAACAACTTGAAGGTTTTCCTGTCAGCACACATAGCAAAAAAACTACTGAAGCAACACAACCTAGTCAACAGCTAAAAAATTCCACTCCTGCTAAAGACAAATCAACAAAAAAAATGTCTAATTCAAAGGCTACACAAACAAGTCCTATTACATCAGACTCTCCACCTATATCTAAAACAATGGTTATATCAGATACCATTGAATATAATATAGTTGAAGACATGAAAAAGATTAAGGCAAATATTTCAATTCATGAGCTTACCAAATTGAAGCAACAACAACAAATATTACTTAGAGAATTAAAAGGTGTTCCTGCTTCAAACTTACCTGCTCCAGTCATAGTTCAAGCTGCTACTGAAATGGGTAAGCCACCTTCTCCTTCATACTCCCCCATTTCTCTTAACCTATGAGATCTATAACAAAAATGTTCATAATTTTTTGATAGACTCGGGGTCTTCTTCGAATATAATGCCAAAATCAGTTTGTGCTAAATTGAACATTACTCCTTAGAGTTATCCAGTTCATATAGTACAACTTGAGAGAACTAGAGTAGAAGTGGTAGGAGAATTAAAATCCGTTTCTATTATATTATCATCAAATCCCAAACTTGTTCAAATCATTGATATTTTAGTGGAAGAAATTCCTAAATTTTACGGTTTAATTTTAAGTCGTGATTGGTCTGAGAAACTCCATGGATATTTTTCAACAGACTGGTCACATATGTGGTTACCACATAATGGAAAGCCAAACCAAATTCGAATATACCGTGAAAAGTTTATGAAACATACAGTAACGGATCTTGAAGAGCTTAATGAGCTAGTAGCCTTCAATAACAACATTATTGGAAACTACTCTACACAGTCATTTTTAGGAAACTTTAATGCTCAGCCATCCCATTTATTTGATAATGCAGTTGTATCTGAGATTGATAATTTTTCCCAGTTAGATAATTCTAGATGTAAAATAGTTAATTCTTGGTTTTGGACCCTTTATTTTGACGGTTCTAAATCTAAAGATGGTGCAGGTGTGGGTTGCATTTTAATAAACCCAAAAGGCGAAAATAATATGTTAGCCTTCCGATTATAATTTGATTGTACCAAAAATGTAGCTAAGTATGAAGCATTAGTTCAAGGTTTATTAAAAGATATTAATCTAAATATCAAACATCTGAAGGTTTTAGGAGATTCAGAAATCATAGTTAGGCAAGTAAGAGATACTATCCATTGTAATTCTGGACATTTAAAACATTATCAATCATTAGTCCAAGAATTAACTTCTCATTTCTTAGCCTTCAACATTTATTCTATACCTCGAATACATAATCCTAGTGCATATTTACTCACCAATGTAGCATCAAAATTAATCCCATCTCAACAATTTAGTCCCGATAGATTTGATATTGAATTGATTTTTAGACCATCTATTCTTGATAATATCACTTATTGGAGAGTATTCAATAATGACTCAGATATCATAGATTTTTTAACATCTGAAGAATATTATGATAATCAAATCATGGATGAAAGAGAACATGACAATCAGATCAAGAAAGAACAAGATGAAAATCCTATTCCAAAATCTGTTGTCAAGTTAGAAGACTTATATGATATAAAGGATAGATTTAAAAGAGTAACCAACTCAAAAATAAAAAGTTCTACCTTAAGATTTGAGTTAGTTAATCTAGGAAGTGAAGAAAAACCTAAAAATATAAATCTAGGTCTTGGTCTATCTTCCGAAGAAAGATTATCATTCATTAAATTGTTTATAATGTACAAAAGTGTCTTTTCTTGGGATTATTTTGATCTTAAAACATATGATAATTCTGTAATTCAACACACAATTCCTATGATCTCAGAGGAAAAGGCCATACATCAGAAATTGAGAAATATTCATCCAAATTTGGAAAATCAAATTAAAACTGAATTGAATAAACTTCTCAAGGCAGAAATTATCTTTCTAATCAGACATTCAAAATGGATATAAAATTTGGTACCTGTCAGGAAGAAGAATGGTGATATTAGAATTTGCATTGATTTTAGAAATTTGAACAAAGCTTTCTAGAAGGACAATTTTCCACTACCAAACATGGAACAAGTATTGCAAAAAGTAGATGGTTTTGAGCTCATGTCTTTTCTAGATGGATTTTCAGGTTACAATCAAATCCTCGTTCATCCAGATGACAGGTTTAAAACTACGTTCAGAAATAAGTGGGGAACTTATGCTTATCAAAAAATGCTTTTTGGATTAATTAATGCAGGTGCCACTTTCCAAAGAGCCATGGACACAACTTTTAGAGGACTTATAAACAAAAAGTAGTTATCTATTTAGATGACATTACTATTTTCTCTAAACAGGAAAATCATCATGTGAATGACCTAAAGCAAGTCTTTGAACGATGCAAAAGGTATGGCATTTCATTAAATCCAAATAAACCATTTTTTGCTTTAAATGAAGGAAAACTTTTAGGATTCATTGTATCAAAAAATGGTATCTATATTGATCCAGAAAGAGTTGATGAAATTAAGCGAATTACTTTCCCTCATAACAAGAAAACCATGCAATATTTCCTTGGGCAAATTAATTTTGTTAAGAGATTTGTCCCTGATTTTTCTCAAATAGTCTTACCATTGCCGAACATGATTAAGAAAAATTTGGTCTTCAAATGGGGACATAATGAAAGAGAAGCATTTGAATTGATTAAATAGTCAATTATCAATGCTCCATTCCTGACCACCCCAAATTTTCTTAATCCATTTACATTATACACTTTTTCATCGGATACATCATACGTAGCTGTTTTAACACAGTTGAATGACCAACAAAAAGAAGCACCAATATCATTCTTTAGTTAAAATTTACAAGGTGCAGAACTAAATTATACATCTGTTGAAAAAGCATTTGTTGTTTTTAAAGCCATAAAACATTTTAGACCTTTTCTCCTAAAGTCTCATACAAAAATCATAGTTCCATTTTCTGCAGTAGGACAACTTTTGATGCAGAAAGAATTAGGAGAAAAAAGAGCTAATTGGGTAACTACATTACAAGAGTATGATGTAGAAATTAAACCGTCTAAAATCATTAGAGGTCAAGGTTTTTCATAATTCTTACAGGAGCATCACATTTACCAGCAGAAGAAGATTCAGGTAATGTGCAAATATTAGAGGTAAGCCTCAATGATTCAGATTCACAATATGCTGATCTTATTTTTTATCTAAAAAATGGATATGCTCCAAATCATCTCAGTTATAAGACAAAACGAGCTCTTACATTAAAAGCTAAACAATATGAGTTAGTCAATGATGTGTTATTTAGAAGAAATTTCGATTCTGTACTTTTAATATGCTTAGAAAAATCTGAAGCAGAGAAGGTCTTGCAGGAACTCCCTGGTGGACCAGTTGGAGGAAATTTTGGAGGAAATACAATAGCACATAAGATCCTACATGCAGGTTACTATTGGCCTACACTTTTCAAAGATGCTCATGAATATTCAAGAAGATGTAAAGTATGCCAAAGTACATATGGAAAACAAAGAAAGCCAACATTCCCATTATAGTCGGTCAATATTGAAAAACCATTTGAGCAATGGGGATTAGATATAATTGGTGAGATTGTTCCTAAATCTTCCAAATGGGTGGAAGGAATTCCATTAAGACTAGCTAATTCATAAAATATCATTGATTTCATTGACCAAAATATCATAACCAGGTTTGGATTACCTACCGCTTTGATGTTTGATAATGCATCTTATTTTTCTGGAACTACTATGATAGATTTTGCAATTAAAAGAGGTTTTAAACTAAAATATTCTGCTAATTATTATCCACAAGGAAATGGTTTAGCATAATCTACAAACAAAAATATGATTAGGATAATCAAAAGAACCATTGATCAGAATCAAATAAATTGGCATAAGTCATTAATTTTTGCTCTTTGGGCAGATCAGATAACTCAAAAAGATTCTACTGGTACTTCTCCATTTAATCTTGTATACGGAAAAGAAGTTGTACTTCTAACCAATGTAGTTATTCCATCTCTTTCCTTAGTTCAAATCATTCATGAAAATCCTACTTCTTCTTTACAATTTAGACAAGGTCAAATTCTGAAGTTAGAATAAGAAAGAGAAAAATCCAAACAAACTCATGCTCATCATCAACAAATAATAAAAACCTCGTTTGATTCAACTTTTGTCATTCCAAAGAATTTTCAAATTGGTGATTTGGTATTGAAATGGGACAAAGTGCATGAGGAAAAATGTAAACACACGAAGTTTCAAAAACTCTGGCTAGGTCCATTTCAAATAATTGAAGAAATAGGCCGATCAACATTTCTATTGCAAGGTTTATCAGGAAAAAAGGATTATTTGTCTGTTAATGGGAAAATTTTAAAAAAATATTTCTCATAGGAGGTAACCCCTTCTATTATTGTATATTAGTGTCTTTAGCTTTTCTCTTTTCAAAATTAAAAATTTGTTTAGTATTAATATTTGGCTTTTCAAATTTTATCTCAGATGATTTTCTTATGATTTTTCTTTTTGCTTTTAAAAAAAATGGAAAATGTTGAAGGAAGGAAAATCGAAAGATTTAAAGAGACAAATTGATTTTATCTTTATGAAAAATTGAATTTCACTGAAATTAGTTATTCTTTGATGAACTCTCATCTTTGTATAGTCTGAATATTCTATTTATCAGTCAAGAAAAGAAACTTTAACATAGTAAATACATGTTTACAGAAAAGCAATTTGAAACTTGACATTATCATCTAGAATCTTAAAAATACCAATTTTTCACCCCATCCGAAAAAATCTTATAAATTTTCAAAAGAAATTCAAAAGAAAATAAAAAATATATGCTTAGAAGAAAAAAAATTAAAAGATAATAAGTCTCATCACGAGCTTTTTTACCATGTTCATAAGGAAATAGTTAAGCTGACATTACTAATATTGTCTACCAAAACATGGTAATGACTTGAGATTATATCAAAAAGGCAAGGGGTCTCATCAAGAGCCAGCTTGATCAGCTTAATTAATACTAGTGAGTGGCATTGTCATCATTTGGTTACCAAGCCAAGACAATGGCTTTTAAGTAAATAAATTAATAGATAAAAAGAAAATTCTCAAAGATCAGAATTTACTTCTGAAAATTATGAGAAATACTAGATGGGATAATGAATCATTGCTGGGTAAAAGGTAACCCTGCCAAAAGCTTAAATTTCCTATTGGAACAAAGGCTCTATCTGTGATAAAAGAGTAAATTTTTATAAAGCGAATCTGTAAAGGCCACCTACTTTATCTTTTTAAACTGAGTAAGGACTGATATATATTTTCATACTTATATCTTTAATAGAGGAATTCTTATGAAAAGCGAATAAGAGAAATTTTCATTGCTTAGTAAGATATTATTTATTTTGAAATTTCATTCCTATAACTATTTTATTTTCAAAAAGCTTAGAAATGCCAAAAAAATTCTTATCAGAGATATCTGGGTCACCCAAGTGAATTGCCAATTTCTATGCTATACAAAAACCCCCCATTTATTTTTATAAATAGGGACCCTTTAGAAATAAATAGGAAATTCTTTTATATTTCCTAAAACAAATAAAAAACTTAGAAAAATAGATTTTTTTTTTTTTTTACCTGCCTTATTCCTTTTTAGCGCATCGCAAATCACATATCTTATGAATTCCAAAAGAGAAATAAAACTTAAAATATGCGAATTATGATATGCACTCAAGCTTCTCCAAAGATATGATTTAAAACTTTGAAAAAAAAAGCTTCAATCATTGTTATATTTACTTTATCGCACCGCACTTCACTTAATCAATTAAAAAATTTAAAAAGAAAAATGAAATAAGTTATGACCCCACGGACCCGATGAGAAAATAAACTAATAAATATAAAACCTTCAGCTATCGCGACCACTTCAGTTTTATAAAAAATCACAATTTGCATTTCGCTCAACTTATAATATACGCTTAATTGTTATCCTATAAAAGTTGCGATCTGAAATTTGCGCAGATCACATTTCACAGCCTGGGTAAGTGTTACAAAAGGTTATAAGTTATAATCCGCGATATGCACACCAACGCCATTTAATGAATCAAACATGTAAAACAATTTATGTCATGTCAAAATGAAATTTAAGATCTTAATGACTTTAAAGCGATTGATAGATCTTACGTGTGGAGATATATGAAATATTAATTCATAGATTATGAATGATGATTGATGTTATATTTTAATAGATTGATATCTTCTCACGTATGTTTGAAATAAATGATTGATTTATCTCTTTGATATTCCTTACTTGTAAAAATTTGCTCTGCTTTCAGGAAACTAGTTAATGGATTAAAGAAGAGAAAAATGAGAAAAAAGAGAAAATAAATTTCTCAGACGTCATCCACTAAAGACACAGATATGTCTCCATTATTTTCAGATACCGTCTGCAACAAATATTGCGGCAGTTTGACATGGGAAGCAATGTATAAACTTTTTGAAAGTGAAGGACCAAGGGTGATAAAAAAAGTTTCTTCGACAGACACTGCTTCTACCTCCGACACAACTCTTTTTGACGTTGCATGCTCATACATTCACAGGATAGCTGCAATACCAAAGATTATTCCTTATACAAACATGGTTAAGTGGGAAATTGACCACTTAAACATTGAGGATAGAATGTTCAAGAATTATAGGGGATAAACTATGGGTTCTTTTAGGGCCAAAGATTTAACAGTAATGTACCATCTACCACCCCTGCAGTAGAAATATGACAAAGACTATTTGCAGAATTTTAGAGGAGAACATCCAGACCTTATCAAATTCATCCGAGAATGCAAGGATAACCAGGGGAAATTGAAGCAAGATAAGTTTGGTACATACCAAATTTCCCAAATTCCTAATCCTTACTGTTATGTTGCTGGTATGTTATGCAGATTATTTTCCAAACCAGATAGCACTAGATTCTCAAGAGACTGGGTTCCCCTAATTGATGCAATCGTTAATTCATCTATTCTAAATTGGGCAGACATTTTATCCAATAACCTAGCCAAGCATATAACCGAATATAGGAATAAAAGAAGTATTTCACTCAGAGAAATACCTTCCTTTTATATGTCTTCCTATGGCATGGATGCTATCTATTTTACTTCCATTTTTCCTACCATGGGATGGAAATGGACCACCAAGGACCCTATCCCAATTCATATTTACCAAAAAGAACTTCGGGATTCAGATTTCCACTTACACTTCTATAAATTCTGTTATGGAGTCATATTGCCTATACACCAGATGATTTTTAACAAAAAGGCTCCTAGGGTTTCTGAAGAAGCCAACGCAAACATTCTCCCAGTAGCTAGATGGTTTGTTGAAGAGAATTTTACATATATTAGAGTATTCTAGAGTTATGCTTCTCCCCATGTTTTACCCTATTATGTTCCTGATAAGTTACTTGCAAAAGAAATAGCCTATCAGCTTGTCAATGGTGTTACGAAACAACTAAAGGATATTAAAAAGGATATTTGGCCTAATTTCCGTCTACAATGTGGCACCTTTGCTTTGTATAATATTGGCCATACTTACAAGGAGGTTTCCAAAATTCATTTATTGAAATTGGCATTTATGCCGAGAAGATTATATGACCAAACGATGTGATTAAAAATTACATCATAGAGCTTAGGATGAAACCTTTTTTAAGGGAGGAAGATGGATTTTATGATCTTTTCCAGGGCATGGAAACATTTTCAGATATTATCAAGTATGCATCTAGTAAACTAAGTCAAAAGGATGCTGAAGCTTTTCAAGCATACAAAAACAAGAGACTAGAAAAAGTCCCTCTCAATTTGTTAAATATTGAAGATGAAAATAAACACACTCCAAGTGTTAGTCTAGATGATGAAATAAAGGAAATGTCTGAAGATGAATCAAGTCAGTCGCAGTAGCAATCTGATAATTCGGATCACTCCGAAGATGAATCTGAATCTAAGAAGGAAAACTCAAAAAATACAATTGACCAAGTCATTCAAAAGATAGAGATGCTAGAGGAAACAAGAAATAATGGGACATAATCCAATTCTCAATAAATTCAGCACAGTCACAACATGCTAGATCAGTCCAGTTTACTGCAAGCAAAATATCTTATAAATGAATGGGAGGAATTTTCTGAAGCCATAAAAACTACTAAAGAAAATCCCAATACTGATCAAGCAACAAGTTTCCAAGCACCTGAACATTCATAGAAGATAGTGGAGGCTGTTCATCCACTGCAAAGAGTTCCAGTAATCCAGGATAAAGAAATCATATCAACCTACCCCACAGATCAGATAGTTCTACAGATTGAAGGTATTCCTTCATTAGATATTTTCTATAGTCCTAGTTACAAGGCTGTAGTTAAAAGAAATAAAAGAAGAAGAATTTATGAAACAACTCCAAAGCCTACAGATGAATCAGTTGATGTACTATGGAAATATTCCTTAGATGAACCAACTGAACACCTATCCAATTATCACAGTATGCAGGGGCATATGCTATTGCTACTGTCGATAAAGCTACTGAGGTTAGAGTGTTATTAAAACAAAAGGAAGCTAGAGTACAAGAACTTGAGAAGTTGTTGAATGAAGAGAAATCCAATTCCAGTAAGCAAGTCAAAGCCAACATAGCCCAATTTCATAAATATATTGAAAACCTCAAATTGCAGCATCGGACAGAGATTAATGAAAAACAAGCACAACTAGGAATAACATTGACTATGTTACAGTCAACCACAATTAGAACAAATTATCAAAGAACCACTTGATTTAAACACTAAGTTAAAGAAAGAACAAGAAGTGTTTTTTCATCAAGCTTCTATGATTGATTCTTATTGTGATTCAAGTCAAATAATGATCCAGTAGATAGCAATTCAGAAACTTCAATGTTAAAGACTTGAGAAGAAAATTGAATAACACATTCAATGGCAAGTTTCAGATTCAGGAAAGAAAGTTAATCTAAATCAAGTAGATAAGCTTCATAAATAAATTCTATTCATAGAATGGGAAGCGCAGATCAAACAAGAAGAGAAAGCAGTGGCAAAGACATCCAAGATTTCAAGTGAGATTATTGAATCTATGTGTAAGCAACTGTCTAAAGTAGAAATTTTTAAGGAAAACATGTCTGATGTGTTTTCAGAAACAAGATAGGTAGAAACACAGTGGAAGAAGAGAGCAGACACACCGGAGGAAATGATTAAAAAATTAAATAAGTTTGATCAGGAAAATTGCTGGAATTTTCTGATCAAACCTTATCATCAGCATCAAACTCTGCAGTCTCTTACATATTCAGCAAAAATATCCTAGTCAGCAATCTCAAATTCTATTTTCAGGGGATGGATTTGATCAAGGATATATCAGCCAACTCAGCTCAAAGCACTGTTAGATATTTTCCAACTTTGTGACCACATTCAGAAAGAAGGGCAGGACTCACAAAATCATAATTTTTAGTTTAATTTCCTAGATTGTAGTTTAAGTTAGCCTTGTGAGGAAGGTTGTTTGAAACCTCCTGTATATTTTTGTAATAATATATTTTAGTTTATAGTTAGTTTAGTATTTAAACCCTTCTCATGCATTTAGAGAAGGGTCCAGAAATTTTTCAAAAACATTTGCAAAGAATGCACTATTGTAAGTTTGTGAATGCTTTGATGAATTAATGGAACACATTCTATTATCTTTTAAAAATTAAAGATGTTTCACTGATGTTGTAGTATTGTACTTTTTAAATTGCTCAAAAGTGAGAAGAAGCAGATTCCTTGCTGTCAGTTTACATGAGTAAAACTTCATACACATGGTACTTCTATTCACTTGTATTAAGTCTTATTTCATAGATTGACAATTATCTTTTATTGCATTATATATTTGAAACGTTATCATATATGAATATTACATGCACTTATGTTCTAATATTTAGCTATGGTTTCTTATTGAATATGCAATCACACTTGTTGTGGTGGACTTGACACACGGGTGTACGAAATCACACACATTTAGAGAATGTGGTATTTCCTCTAAACCATAAGTAACAGGCAGTATCTGGGGGGAGCTCAGAAGTATAAGACTTAAATTAAGTAATATACTAAAGTATCCTCTGTTAAAAAGAACCAAAACTAAAAACACAAAAGAAACTACATAGAGAGTTCCAAATAGTAACAAGGTAAACAACGACTCGATGGCCTCTTCTTATTGAATGCTTGGAATGAAAACAAAAATCTTACCCACCTGCCAAAGGGCCTAGGCAGTGGCTCTAAGACTCGATGCAAGGATGTTTGTCCTTCAAGTTTTTCCTTCTGACGCAGTCTAACTCTCTCTCTTTGTTGCAGTGGACTTGGATGTTGGGTGGCCAACCATTGAGTCCGCTCTTGATTTAGCTCCTTGGTTCACACACGACGTTGGTGTTGCTTGGGCAACTTTGGCCAGCATAAATTTGTGATCACACTTTGTTCATCTCTTGATGGGTTTTTATAGGTGAACTTAAAATCTCCTTCCCTCCCTTGATACATGGTGGTTGGCGACCCAAGGGAGGGGCATTATTCCATTGTGGGCTGAAATATGATTTTGTGTGCTCACACAAGGCCTAAGGAGGCACTGGTGCTATCCTTAGGAAGCTTTCACATAAGGAGAAACTGTCCTTTGCTTGCTTGTGGTCCAGGAAAGTGACTTTTTTCCACTTCCAGGAATGCATGCTTATCGGGCTCTAGTGCGCACAGAAGGCGCTCTTTTCGAAGGAAAAAGCATGCATTTGAGAATTTATGACTAGTTCAACTTTGAATTTCTCAAAACCTTAGAGATTCTTGATTCCATAATGTATTCCTGTCCTGTAAATCCTTGAGCTCGACATTAATTGATGTCATCTTCTGCTATATGATTTTCCAGTGTTAACAGTTTCCCCCTAATGTGTGAGGTCTAGGAAGAATTGTATAGCCGAAATACATTATAGTTTCTTTTATGTATCGTACACAGAGAGAGAGAGAGAGAGAGAGAGAGAGAGAGAGGCTTGTGTGTAGAAGGAAAACACCTTGCACCATTTCCGAGATAACCATGGCCTAAGGGACCCTCTGTAAGCAGACAAAATATACAACATATTTGCAAAATTTCAACGAGGCGGGTATGTCCCATGCTCGTGATGTTATGGATAGTTAAACAAAATTGACAAATACATGTGTTGTCTGTGCGACTACTGTGGTAGTGATGTTTGTGGTTGCTGACAACGACTGCTGACGCCCTCAAGGGAGTTTTTTCTTTGACGATAGGTGGAGTGTGGTACCCATATGCGTAATCTTGGTATTGCATATCACTACGCAATATACGCATATGTACTGGCTAGGACCTTCCCATGTAAGCATTGTTGTAATAGACGATTATAAAGGCACGGGTCTTCGACAGATCTTGATCAAAGTGCAATGGTTGTAAGGTATGATACCATCGTGACATGAAAGCTTTTACTGTAGTCGAATGTCAAGAGGATCATTGACATCTATGGACAATGATGTCTCCCATAGTGCCACCCAAGGATACCCCTTTGCATGGGGAGGGGTCATCCAAGGTACCGCTTCCTTTTTGGAAAAGAGGTGTTGATGTCGACAAAAAGGAAGCATTAATCAAACCAAAATGGGTTTAACATAGGCATGTTGGTGAGCGACAACTGAAAATGGATGATGGGGATTCAGTGGCCCGAGGTCGAAGTATTTTTGAGCAGCTTGGATTTTTTGAAGGAAAAATTCCTTGGAGTCAGTAGGACTTCCAGGGTGGGTATGAACCGACTATGATTGTCGGAATGGTGTGTGCATGGGCGTTATGAAATACTTCGACCAAGGGAGACGGGGGACTACTGCCATGGGAGGAAACATGCAATATGAGGGCGAAGAGGCGAAGGGCGTTGTTTGTGTTTTTTGTACACTTACCAAAAGAATAAAATAATGGGGTTTGGTTTGTACAAGACACAGAGACGGGTACCCCAAAACATGAAAGAGGGTCGCTCACTTGATGGTGTGAGGACGATGTTTTACTGGGGTTAGGGGTCCCATTGGTTGGTTTCATGTGTGGGGTTGATGAAGCGAAAGATGTCGCAGATGGGTTAATGCTGATGGAGGTATGGTGGGCCAAATGCAGTGCGCGAAGGTGTGCTTTTATTCTGCTTGTACAACCTGGTCGTCCGGGAAGGGGGTTAGTTTGAATGGTGAACTTGACCTTATGCATGGTACATGGATGGGGATGAGGTGCTTCCTGGACTAAATAATGGGATGGCCATGGCGTCACTTGTGGGGTGATGTGTGGTCTACCTGAGATGATGATCGCCATGGAGGGGAGGCTCAACCGACCATCGTAGACATTTATCATATGTAGGGTGAGGTGATGATAAACGTGGTCGAGTATGAGGACCCTAGGGTTTATTTCTGATGGAGAAATGATGTTAGGATATGCAAAGTTTTATGGGACTCTATCATGCTGAGGGTAGAATGATATCTGCTCCAGAAATTTCAGTAGTCGGTGTTGTGAATGGTTTGCGGGTTCTTCCTGCAAAAACAACTACCTCAAGTGAAAGCATCTTCTTTTCATTCAATATTATTGAAAAACATGAATCTTGGAAAGGGAGATGGGAGGGTGCATACCTGCCAGTGCTTGAAAAAATATTTCTTTGGAAAGTGAATGTGGGGCATCGCTTTCATTCGTCATGGTATACTGATGATGGTGCGACTTATGGTTTGCAGAATGGACCTTCTGATCTCCTGATATGAACTTTCGAAGTTCTAAAAAGGCCGATAAATAAGGGATTATGGCCCTAATCCTATTCATTTGTACTTGCTGAGTTTTGGGAGATCAGAGGTGATAGCAGAGCCTTTCTTGTCGTTGCGGTCAACTTGTGTACTGGGGATTAGCGATATTATGCCGAGGTAACTCTCATGACATCCTACATTTTGATTTTTCAGTTTGGTGATGCCGGGGGCCGTACAAATTAGGTTTGTATGGCCTCAAAGGGTCTTTTTCCCCTAAATTGCACGGGCGATATAGGGAAATAGGCGCCCCCCTTGCGCGCATTTCTCAGGTACATCCGCGCGAAGGCACGCTATTCCTGCCTATTTGAGCGCAAGGGTGTGCATGTGAATGAAACAGGCGCACAAGGGCAGTGTTTTTGAAAAAACTTGGGTTTTTTTCTGTCCTTTACGATTTTTCTCCTTTGTACTAATGGGTGCCTGTTTCTTGGCAGGTTAGTGTGGAGAGAACGAGATTGGCCCGATATTTGGACTGCTCTGGCTGTTGATGCTGGGGCGCGCTGTCAGTTGGCCGCTTAGGGCCTCCTGAAGTTTGCTGGCATTGGCGCAGGAGGCACAACATGTTTGTCCTAAGGGGGACGAACTTGATTATCCATCTGGAGACGGATATTGACTTTGTGACCGGATTACTGCTTTAGGGCAAAGCACTGAGGTATCCACTTCTCGCTGGACGAGTGAACATAGAAAAGTTCCGGAGGAGGCATTGTGCTGGTGCACCTCTTACTAAGGGGTGCATCAATATCGCCTTAGTGACAGATGTGGCCGAGCGATGTGCTCTGGCCATTATTGTGTGACTGGAGGGGTCGTTTGCACCACATCAGGCATCGGACCCACAGGTGGGAGTTTTACGCCACTTGAGGAACGAGAATTTCTTCGATTTTTCCCGTTTTTGCTTTGATCGTATGGTGTTGCAACTGAATAGGGTCCAACATGGATCCAAATCATTTGTGTATGCTATCATTTTGTTCAGTATTATGTATGAGAGGGTCGTGCTGCTGAGGCCCATGGTGCCTGTGCCTATCGGGGGGCCGAGGGAGCCACACATGAGGAGGTGGGCTCCGGTGATGCCACGCGATGGTGGTGGTAGAGTGGGTCATTATTGGAACGACACGATGGAGGCCTAGTTTGAGGCCAATCCACAAATTTTTTTGCCATACCATTACGCAGGGATGGACTTTCAGGGAGACCCAGATATTGGTCTCCCTTTTGGTTATGTTTGGGGTCCCGCAGGTATGTGTTATATTTTTGAATTTACTTGAGTTTTTTTTTTCTTGAGTGTTTTTCATTGACACTGACATTATTTTGGTTACTCTTGCAGATGTTGGCGAGGTGGGATGTCCAGTGGCCTGACTGGTGGGTCACAACCCTCTACCACGACCGCCTGGTGGTCGGGGAGGTGGTACCGTAGGTGGACCAGGTGAGGGTGCTGGTGGACTAGGTGGGGATGGTGTTGGTCCTTCTGGTGAGGGTAGCAACGTAGGTGCAGCTATGATAATGGCTGAGAGAGCTCGTGAAGATGCCGCTGAGGTGCGCATCGCAGTACTTACAACTCAGGTAGAGGCTCTAGAGGACTTCCGAGGTTGAGTGGACCGTTTGACCCATGGAATGCCTGCTCGAGGTCTTATGGATGACTTCGAGGAAATATGGATAGAGACAATGATGGCCCGTGAGAGGGACTACCAGCCTACTCTACGATGGGTAGCTATCGTAGTGGCGACCACAGCTTCGGTGGTGGCACCAGGAGTAGTGGTGGGCCCAGGTGCTCCTCTTGAGGGGGCACCCCCCTAGAGTAGATTTGTACACAGGGAAAGCATCCATTATGAGGATGCTTCCATTATTTTTGACGACCTTTATATTTTTGGGCTAGCCAATGGGCTAGTGATGCTATTTTTATACTCTGATACATATATTTTTGATATATATATGAGAGATCTTTATTGCGACTCTACATGGTGTGGTGTCTATTTCAGTTTATGCATTTTGTGTTATGCTGATGGATATACATGTTTTTAGTTTTTTATGTATGGTGGTTTGCTCGCGATGCATTCCAGTCTAGGATATTATTAGCTATGCGATCAGCTATTTGGTTTTGATTCCTTGATACATGTGAGAATGTAATGTAATCAAATTGTCTGCTTAATCCTCTGGCATGCAAACATTTTCTAAATAGGTTTGCATCCCTGGTTTCAAATGTTTGGTTTAAATATGAGACTACTAACTGGGAATCAAGGTAGACATGCATATGGCGGATGCCCTGGTGGAGGGCCTCGCACATAAGTCCGATAAAGGCATCATATTCTTCTTTATTTTTGGTTGTAGATTCGATGCACACGCCGTTTGAACACAGTGGTGACCGGTCAGGGTAGTAGATGACCCAGGAAGCTGCAGCTAAGTTTTGAGACCATCGCGATGCTCCATCAGCAAATCCGAAATAGGGTTCGAGTTGGTGATCCATGGTGATATTTTGAGCACGTTTTAGGTTTTCTGGGTCAAAATTATTTTGGTATTTGGGATTTTTGTGTACTCTAACTCTAGGGGATAAGTGCTACTGGGGCCCTTATGGGTATAATTTCTTGAGGTAAAGGCCATTGACGAGTTTAGCTAGGTAGGTCCCGTCCGGTTCCATCAAGATGTATGCCCCCTGTCAGAGGAAATGTTTGATGATATAGGGCCCTTTCCAGAGGGTTTCGAACTTCCCTAGCCCTAAGGCTTCTTTTGCGACATCATAGCGAAGGACTAGCTCTCCTTCAGTAAATGAGCGAGGGGTGATGTGGCGGTCGAATGATTCTTTTATCCTTTTCTTATGGGCCTCATTGTGTTGCAGGGATTGTCGCCTGTTTTCATCAACTAGCTCTAGTTGTACTAGGCGTTGTTCTAGAGGCTGGGTGTCATCAAGGAGTTCGATGGCTGTATGCAAGTTTGGGATCTCACGGAAATTGATGCAAGGGCATAAGGTGCCTTGGTTTTTTGTGACAAGAATAAAGCTGAATTCCTGTGACGGGGAGGTTGTTGGAATCCTATTTTGGGCGTGCGATGACACAAGTCGTATGTGATGAGTTGTGTCACTGGCATGCGGCGGGGGAAGGATCTCTGCAATGGAGTCCTGAGTTAGCCGATAGTTGGCCTTCCTGCTAGGATAGTCAATTCCCAGTAGATGGAAGTTGATTTTATCACAGAGATGTCTGAACGTTTGTAGCAACAGACATCCCTTTAGCGTGTGATTATGACTGGTGAAAATGGTGCAAGGTATCATAGCGTTGACATAGTAGATAGTGTGAGAATCTACACTACTCGATGTTCCTGATGTGGACGCTTGGAAAGGGTCTGTTGCGGACCAAGTCATCTTCTCTTTCCATTTTTGCGTCGTGGGTTGGAACCTACGTCCCTTTTTGGTGGGTGGCTGACTTAATTCTTCTCTATCTGCTCTCAGCTTGGGGAGATGCATGCACTTAAATGTATGATGAAAGTGTGAGAAAATTCGGTAGTAAGTACGTGTGATCTTCTCTTGATTAGAGATAAGATTTTGGGGGAGGGACGAGATTATGCAGAGACTATTTGCAAGGGGTTTGAGTTCTCTGCATTTGTTGATTCGCTGATCGTTTAGATCACATAGGCCACATTTTATCCTAAGTTGGGCCTGAGGTTTACGTGATTGGTTTGTGGTATTATCAGGGTTATAACACCATCATGGTGGTGGGGATGTCGTTGGGTCGACGATGTATCTTTTATGCCATTCTTGGAGGTCGCTTGTCCTCTTTTCTACGACATTAATCATGTCGATAGTGGGACAGATCCATGAGACATAAGTACAATGTCGATCATAATGATCACCCTGAAATATCAGGCAAAATTTCTGTGATATGGGTCTTCCATCATGCATGGTCTGAGGCCGGGCGGGGTACCATCGCCGTAAAGCTGCTAAGTCAGGGCAGTGGACTACTATATGGTCTGTTTGCTTGCATAATGTGCATGCCGGTGGCTTTCATGAAGCACCTATGGCGGTAACTATGGGTTCCCTGCTAGGCTGTTCTTCGACTGACAAGAACATGATAGACCCGCTCATATCCTCTGCTTGGGTCATGGAGCTGCTGATAGATTTGACATCCATATCGTCTTCTTGGGAGAGACGAACTATGGCTGAGCGAAGACTAGCTAGGGCCAGTCGAAAGTGAGGTATGTAGTGACAATCTTCCAATAAGTGATTGTCAGTGCATAATGGGCATGTGAATTGTGCTACCCGTAGTCCCACATAGTAGACCCTTTCGATTGGATACCATCTGTGAATGAGTTCCAATGCGACACACTTTTCGAGGTAGTGGCCACGTTCATCTCATAGCGTGAAATGTATAATGGGCATTACTCGGGGGCTCTACATATCAGTGCTCCTCTTGTAAGTACAAGATGGTGCACTACTCATCACTAATAGATTGGGTGGAGGGATCCTCTTGATAGGATCGCTCAATCGCATGTAAGACATCCCTATACCATGGTATTTCTGGAAAATGGTGGGTATAGTGCCCATAAGTGTCACAAAGGATGCATGCGTGATTGGTACGTAGTGGTTTTCCTGTACTTTTGGTGGCAAGTACCTTTTTATGGGAATGTCGTTTTGAGGTGCCTGCCTCACAGCCGAGGAGTGGTTTCAATTCGTCCAACTCCGGGCATATGCGAGTAGGGTGTCTTGTGACATCACATATAGCGCAGGTTGATGACTTTCGCTGCATGGTGGGGTTCACCACTTTCTTTCCTTTCTTGGAAATTTTATTTATCGTGGTCACTGGTTTCACAGTGGGGATTTCCCTTGTGGGGGCAGTTTCGACTGCTACTTGGGTAGGTTGGGGCTCCTCGGGACCGGGAGGCTTTAACCTAAACACAGTAACGTTGGTAGCTGGAATTCCTAGAGGGGGAATGAGGTACCACACTAGGAATGCAAATGATATGTTGGGTAGTACCAGTGTTGCCAAGAACTGCTGGGAGGTGAAGCCAGGAGGTGGGTATAGGAAAGGAGTTTGGGAGGCAGCGTAGAATAGGGAGGCTGCAGTAGCTGATTCCTCGGTGTCATTATTGCTTGAGTCTGTGTCTTGACTAACTTCGGTGCTTGATGTGGACATCATGCATACCGGGGCTGTTGTGGCATCGGGCGATCCTAGGACGAATGAAGGTTTGAATTGGCCAGGGCCATATTCTTGATACCGTAAAAGACCATCTGTGGCTGTGTCTACATAAGGTAGAACCATATCTGTGTTGGTCAAAGGATACTTTTCAATGTGCGTTAGCTGGTCTACTATAATGATTCGATCCTCGTTGGGGAACATCATGATGCGGAAAATGGAGGATGCTATGGTAGACATGGCATACATGTAACTCCACCCAAGGAGTATATTGTAATCCAAGTGAGCGTCCAAGACTTCGATGTCTATGTGGACCGTTTTGTCAGCTAAGCAGACTGGTAAATTTTGGAAGAGACCGACGGGGGTTGAGGGCTAACCGTCGTATATCCTGAGTGTGATGATGGAAGGTTTGAGTTCTGGGGATCCTAACTTCTGCCATACATTCTTTGACATGATGAATGTGGATGCACCCTCATCAATGACACATCGGTGAATAGTGATATTCTGTACCGATACTAGTATCTGGAAGGTGACCATGGAGGGAAGCCTAGGAGTGGCTTTTTCTAAATCAAAAGCCATCATGCATGTGTCAGCAGGGTTGACGGCGCCTAAGGCGGAAAGTAGGGCTTTCTGCTGCTTCGGGCACAACTTCAGTACCTCCAAAGCGGACATAGCAGCAGGTGATTGGGCTAAATCGTTAACAATGTTGTAATTGTGGGCTACTTTGGAGTAGTTTCCTGCTCGTCTATTAGGCCCTTTAACCATTTTTGGCAATGGTTCTAAAGGAATCTTTGGAATGGTCAAAGGTGCAGTCGGTGCAGACGTACTAGCCCCTGACGTACCGGTGTCTGGTGGGGTGTCGTAGTTGCGATTTCGAGTTTGGAAAAACATTTCTTCCCCAACCATGTAAATTTCATGGTTGTTTTTCTCAGAATCGTTGGGGTTTTGCTGCTGAGTGCTGACCGTTCCTTAATGGGGGAAGGGTTCTTTAATAACTGTAGTTGTCTGGGAAGATCCTCCTTATCCTCAGTTACTCTGAAGCTTTTTAAGCTTAGGGAGTTCGGGATAGTGGTGAGTATAGTGCCCATACTCACCACATATTGAACAAGAATGGTTTGTTCGTAGAGGTGGCCTTTTGCCTTGCTTTTGAGCATTGCTTGGCTCCTAGTTCTGGTTCCGGTTGGAGTTATCTCCAGGCCGGGATCGCAGTGGGCGCTGTGGGTTGCTGCCCCCTTGTCCAGGGTTCCCTTTGGGTTTGTTTTTTACCTTTATTTTGACCACATTAGGAGGGTAATTATCCTGATCATATTGGTGTGGTTGATTTTGGGATGGCTACAGAAAGTTCACCTGTGCATTGTTTTGCATTGGTGGGTTATGTTGCTGGGACTGAGCATATTTTTGTCCCATGTTTACACCTAGCCATTGGGGGGGAGTTCTTCCGTCAGTTTTTCTTCTTGCGTACTGGGTCCCCCCAGTCGGAGGGTAAGGTCCTACTTGGTGATACACTAGTGCCCTATTAGTCAAATTTTTCTGCTGGATATGATGACTTTGAAATCTAGGTTGAGATATGTCCTGGGTAGACCTATGTGTGTAATTGGGATTCTAACTGTTGCTGCCTAGGTACCCTTGGATCATTGAACCAATAAGTCCTTATGCAGAGTTCAACGCACCTGGAAATTCTTGATAAGATTGCAGGCACGGGGCGTTAGGCAGGATATTGTATATGTACCCTGATTGCGTATAAATCAGTTCAAGCTGCCGGGCTTTACTGATTGCGTCCTCTTTGGATGTGGGGTTATTTTGCGCCACATCCTTTGAAATCTTCTCCGTCAAAGTTTTCAAGAATAAATCTAAAAGGACTCGGTCATCGAGTTGAGCTTTGCATAAGTTACGACGCCGTCTCCACTCATGGAGATGTTCAGAAATGTGGGTAGAGGGGGATTGTCTGAAATGAGTCAGTAATTCCTTTCCCGAATTGTGGTGAATGGGTAACTGAAAGTATGTGAGGAACGTAGTAGCGAGGGCGCTAAAGGTTCTATGTGAAGCATGAGGTTGCTTGACATACCATTTCGCGGCCACTCCCGTGAGAGTGCGTTCAAATAGCCTCAATCGAATATTATTGTCAATGATGATATTCGATGAGCACCACAGGTGAAAGGTCATTATATGATTCCCTAGGTCTTCTGCTTGCTTGACCTCAAAATTTGGTATGTCTAAAGGGAGCTTCGAGGGCATGGGAGGCCAATTGGGGTCATGTGCGATGGGGTCATTAGTGAGCTTGGTTAAATCCAGTAGATTTAACGCGGCTAAGAAGGGTGACTGAGAGGTTGACGCCATGGAAATGTGTGAAGACATGAAGTTCTGGTTAGAACTAGGGTTAGTCTGTGACGTACCCGGTTGTGAATTCAGCTGGCTTCCCGTATGGGATGCACTCTTCTGCCCCCTTGGGGACGAGGGGGGAGTGATGTGCAGTGTGGTGTTGGGAGACCGACTAGGGTTCCCAACTAAGGTTTATCCAAGAAAGGAGGAACCAAACACTATGGCAATGTTCCGTATTTGATGCCTAAACGACGAAAGACCTTGAACCCCTTCCGTTAATGGGGGGAGGTCCAAAAGATGCCTGGACTGACAAGGTTCCATTGGAACAGTTTGAGGGTCGTCCAGGTTAGGTTTTGGAAAAACAATTTGAGGGGATTGAGTCTATGATCATGAAAAATTTATGGCCACATACATAAAACAAAGCAAAAGATGAAATGATTTTTCGTTTAATTTAATCTATGTGATCAATCAAGCAAAAAATGGTTTTTTTTGTTTGTGCGTGATACTCAAAAAATCCTAGAAGACCTAATAACGTCCTCACACACTCAAAAGTAACTGGGCCTTGAGATGATTTCTCGCGAGTGCTGGCATAACGTCCCGAAAGAATTGGCGATGCCCCCCAGTCAACCGAAGAGAATCAACCAAGGTAAGGGTAGAGGGTCTAGCCCTTGCCTGCACCGTCACCTATAGGGTAAAGGATGCCCTAGTTTTGGCCACTAAGAACCACTGTCCCACATGAGCGTTCGAGTCTTGGGATTCTTGGTAGTCAACTAACAGTACCGAGTATCAGACGGGTCAGGTAGCCCAAACTGATACCGCACGCACTGCGCCTAAGCCTAACCCCCTCTGAATTGGGTCTTTTCCATGCTCGGGTTTTCTTTTCTGTGGGCTTATCAGTGGATTTTAAATCTCCCTAAAAATGCAAATTCTATGTTTCAAATGTGAAGCGTGATCAAGGCGGCTTATTGGATGCCTACCCCCTTGATCCTAACTTAAGCTATAATTTCTCTAGTGGCCCCTATGGGGAGAATTTAGTGTGTTGGTTTAAGTTATTTTTAGGTGGCTTTCTTTTCTTAGTGGGTGAATATGTGTGATCGTATGGTGAACAATCTCATAATTTTAACATATGGATATCGGTGATCCTTTACAAAAGTCTCCTAGTTAAACTATGTGATGTTGTTCCTTGCTCAAATAAAAATCATGTGCAAATAATGGGCCGCTTCCAAAACCTCCTAATTATTCTATGTGAGTGACTAAAGGGAGATGGAGAATCACAAATATAGAGTGTTCATATGCTTTTCTAGGGTCACCCAATGTCGCAAAGACAACAAATATTACTTTCTCTAACTTACGATTCAATCCTAGTCCCGCAATTTCCTAAATGAAAAAATTGAAATTTAAACTAAACAATTTCTACATTAGCTTATGCATGTGTGGTCATGAGCCACTTACTTGGACTAGTTAAACTAAGTGTGCATACCAAAATTTGAAAAAAACATAAATTGTTAAAAAATCAATGGTTAGTTTGCCCCCTACTTAAACTATGTGAACACTTTTTTGCAAAAAACCAACTTAAATGAAAACTAACTAAATGCCTACAAAAAGTAGCAAAAATCAGTTCTCAGAAGTTGTGGGGTATCAACACAAGTGTTCGCAGATACATTAGGGGCTGCCAAACACACTTACAAGTAGAAAAAATGCAGAAGATAGGGAGAAAAAAGTATCTCTACAAATTGTGCGTAAAAACCTCTGATAGGTGCGCTTTCTTGATCGCAGGTCACTCCTGAACACGCGCACTACGCGTCTATGTGAAAAAACTGCGCGCAAAATTCTTGCAAGCAAAAGAAGTTAGGAGCTTCCTTCTTCAGTCTGTCACCTTAGTGAGTCTAGGGACTGCAATATGGATCAGAGGACTGTCAGCTCCACTCTAGCATAGACTAAGGGTCTCCTGCAAAAAATGGCACAACCACATAAACTTGAAACACGTCAGTGGAGTCTCCAATCCTGTTGTGGTGGATTTGACACACGGGTGTATGAAATCACACAAAACACCCCGGGTATATATTATATTAGTAATTTAGATAGATGCATATAGATTAAAATAATTATCCACTTGCATGCTATATTCACAACACCCTCAAAATCATCCTTATTGGGAAATTGGTCCCATTATCCCCAGTCGGAGCCACTATACAAAAGGGAAAAAGAGATGCTTTAAGATTCATATCGGGTGGTTTTCCCCATGTTTTTGCAACAGAATTCCGAGGCCTCAACACCTCCGCATAATTGTCCAACATTGTAGACAATACAAGCTGTGCTTGAACCCCCTCAAGTGTGTATTCGATATGGTTTTTATATGATTATTTAGACTCATCATGTCCCAAAAAGGGATTATGTTTTATCCTTTATATATTCAAGCCATTCAAGAGATACAAACACCTAAATATTTGTGCCAACTGCAGAGCCTATAAGGCAAGGCCAACTTCTCGTGACAATTTGTCCCTGATTATGCTTTTTTAGATCATGGATTTCTCTAACTCTTTCATTAGGATGTCCCATTCTAATGGGATGAACAAACTCAACAATATTTTGATGATTTGAAAGATATATTATCAAAATCCATGTTGATTAATCCTCCTAATTTCACTAAAAATTATACCCTCTACTTGTTAGCATCCAAAGTAGCCATTGTCAAGGTATAAATTCAAGAAGGAGATGACAAGTGAGAAAAAACCATCTATTACATAAGTAAAAATCTATTGATACCCACCATTAACTAAAAATTGGTTGAAAATATCACTCTTATTTTGGTCCACACAACTCATAAATTTCATCATTACACTATCCTAAAAACTACAAAAGTAGTCACAAGTACTAGCCCCATGCATTACTTACTCACACACATAATTATGAACTATAAGTTTGTCAATGGATAGTCATACTTCAAGAATTTAATCTCAAGTTTTCCTCACCCAAAATAAAGAAGACGCTTATACTTACAAAATTAATTGCAATCTCACCATGAGATACCAAATATCCACCCATTAATGATACTATCATAGATGAACACCTCTTCATCATTTCATATGATGACCCTTAGTATGGTGACATACTTATATTTTTGCATACGCAAGAATTTGGATGCCACTTGGCATGATAAAATCAACATCACATCCATCATCAATCCCCTCACTATCTCATTAGATACATGTTGTACTGACATGACGTTGACACCATTTTATGTCAATGTCCGACGTTTGAAGAAGTTGAGTGGGTCTTAAATGATAGCCATAGCGGATCATGTGGGGGCCATCTTTCAAGGATTTTCACCACCAAAAATTCCCTTCACATGATTTATTTGTGACCGTGACTCTTTAAAGCTATCAAGCAATGCATGAAATGTCAACTTTTCACCAGTAAGACTTGAGCACCTCTTGCTCCCTTACATTCTATTATCGCATCAAGCCCCTTTTTCAAATGTGGGAATGAATTTATGACATGCAATCAACCATCCAATGATGGTCACAAATACATTATAGTCATAATCACCTACTTCACAAAATGGGCCAAAGATATGCTCACATTAAATGACATTGTTGACAATACAACACACTTTTCTTTTATAAGTGAGAATGAAGACTTATTTAATGTCTCTTGGAGTAGAATTTTGGACTGTTGTGTTGATGGGGTATGAAGAACCAAAGGAAATGAGTAGTGACAAAGATGAAAAGTGGAATTTTCAGCCAATTCAAAATCTATGAATGCACTTCCTAATGGATTAAGTGAATCAAAATTTATTAAGGTAATGTGTTGTAAAACAAATAAACAAATATGGGATAAAGTGCAAAATATTCATGAAGGAGATACCAAATAAGATGGCTAAATTATAAGAATATAGAATTTAGTTTGAGACATTAAAAATTAATGAAGATGAAGATATTGCTAAGTTATTTCTATGAGTAAATGAATTTTTAATGTCATGACGAGTCTAGGAGAAAAAAATAGAGTGTAATAGTACAAAAAATACTAAGGTCATTACCTTCAAAGTTTAATGCTAAGGTTTCGGCTATAGAAGAGACATCCAAATTTGAGACTCTAAACATGCATCAACTACTTGGTTCTTTGACAACATACAAGGTGAGAATTTAAAAAGGAAAGTTAGCTACTAGAGATGTAACTTTTAAAGAAGATGTTGTCACTCCACCAGATTCTCAAGGCTGAGGAAGGAATCCCAACAGAGGTAACCACAAACCAATATTTTGACTTGATAGCTAGCCTTATCAAGCCGGAGAGGAATCTCTCCAAAAGGGTCATAGCCAGGAGGGCTAGAGAAATTATGGTTTTTGGGCTAGGTATAGAGTGAAGGGGGTTGTTTTGAATTGATTTGGTTCTAGAAATCATTGAAAAAAGGAATTTGGTCAAGGAAAGCTAGGCCAGGGCAAACAAATTAGGGTTGCAGGGATCAATGGGGCAAGGTAGGTATAATGAAAATCACTTGAAGGGAATGGTTATGGAATGGTTTTGAAACTGTAATTAGGCTAAGAAAAGCATTAAAGATGTATTTCTCTCAGACAATATATAATGAACAAAAGATGATTAGTTACCCAAAACATAGCATGGAAAACATGTATTCTAAATTTATAACTTGTAAAAGAATATAAAATAGACATGAAAGTGAACATGAACACAATACTTTCAAACATATTATATTGAAGAAGAAACAATGAAAGACAATCAATACCACAAGTATCCCATAAATGTAGCTGCAACTCCTCTTTATTAGATTAGCCAAACTGAGTACAAAGCTTCCTTGATCAGCTAGCAAAAATAAAACTGATTCCAACCCTTTTCTTGTTTGAAGAAATGAGATAAATAGACATGAAAATCACCTTCACTCATCCTTAGGGGTCGAATCCATGAGGTGAGGAATATATTACACAAAAATCTGAACTGATAGCTAGAGTGTAGGATGGTCCAAGTGACTCATTCCTATCTCAATTGACCTAATTCATTACACCTCATTTTCTTGATTTACCTAATGTATTTACCCTAGTAAATAGTAAAAACACGATAATTACATTTATTTTAATCATTTACATAGGTAAAATCAACAAGATAAAAATAAAAACTTGAGTGAAACTTAGAAAATTTCAGAAGACTGCCAAACGCACAACCTTCCTGTCAAACACGCCCTTTTCTTGTCAAATGTGCCCTATCTATTCAAGCCTGAATTTGGGTGCCTTCCCGGTGTCCAAATATTCTCCAAAATGGCTTGTTGGAAATACCTTCAAGTATGATTTCCATAACTACCTTCAGTTTTCAAAATGAAGCCCATTTTCCCTGTCAAAAATCACTTCTCCCAAGTCTGGTAAACGAGCAGTGGCCAGGCCAAAAATGAGGCGGAAACATGGTTTTTTGCCTTTTTCACTTACCATTTTTCCTCCAAATGATTAGAAAGCGCACAGGGTTTATGTCCTCATCATTCTAAATCTATTGGTGGTGGTAATTTCCTCATTATATTCCCCAAAAAAGAGTGCAAGGTCCTAGGTGCTGCGCATTTGACACTTTGACTGTTCTAAACATATCCTCAAAAACACAAAATTTCTCAAATTTGAAAAATTTTCCCAAAACTTGTCAAAATTGGTGGGAAGATGGCTGATCGTGTGTTTGAGGCATGGAGTTTTACATTAACAAGTATGTCTAGCCTCCTTTTCTCCTCTTGCTTGGTCAAAGCTTCAATTATTTGCATGGGCTCGTTTGAGCTTGGCCCTTGCAATTTTGTTCCTCATGGCATAATGCTTTGCCATATTTATTTGAATGTCATTGTCCTTTTGAGACTTAGCCAAGAGATTCTCCAAGTGTTGGTTGGCTCTATCAAGCAATTATTCTATATTCTCACTAATTTCTAGGGAAAGCTATTCATTTAGGGTAAGTTGGTCTACTAGCTCAACTTCCCTTTGTCTCTCTAACATCTAGAGCTATTTTCAGCCTTCTAGTCCTAGGCATCTGTCTTGGAGGCTGATCCTCCTCATCATCAAGTTCACCAAACTTCTCTAATGTCTCTTCAAGCAAGCCTTTAGCCTTCTCTTCCTCTCTTTGTACTTTGATACTTCTCACTTCATCAATGGTGTGTTTGGTCTTCAGATACAAATTCTCTTGTTTCAGAAAGTTAATGACAAACTTGGAGCTTTCAATATTAGCTTTGGAGGTTTATAATATTTGCTTCCTTATCTCAGATGATCAAGGAAGGATCATAATAAATTGTGTCCAAGTTTATAAGTTCAAAATATGTCTCTTTCTCATGGATGCCTTCCTCTTCATGTATGCCCACCTCTGCCATCTTTTCCTTGTCTTTGTGCACCTGCTTTTTTGGTTAACAAGGCAGGGCACCTACCAGAATTAGTGGGGCAAACACCTACCTATGAACTCTCTAATAGGTATGTGTCAATGTGTCTAAATCAACCTCTTAGGCTTGCTAATTTCACCTCTACTACGTGACCCAATCTGAATGTGAAATGGAGATGAAGGTGGTGAGGTGGATGAAGGTGAATGGTCTGGTGATGATGTATGAATAGTAGGCTGAGATGGAGGTATGGATGTGGAGGGATGAGAGAAGGTGAATCTTGGCTATGCTGAATAGGTGGTATAGTGAAAATCTCATGGGATATGAAGGTGTCCCATGTAATGTTTAACTGATCAAGGTGATGAAGGAATATCATCTTGATGAGGGAATGAAACTTTGAAAGAAACTTTGCATTTTATGATCATAATCTCTCTTTTGGGTAATAAATTCCATCTTCTAAATGCTTCGGTAGAGATAGTAAGGTATATTAAGCATCCTAACCCTTGTAAAGTGCATGATTAGCCGAATATGATAGGATTAGAGTCTAGAAAACCTACCCTCACAAGTAAAGTACCTCATAATAATTTTCATCATAGGGACATATATGTCTAGGAGATAAGAGAAATGAAAAATCCTCTTTCTCTTATTCTTGTACCTTGGTTTAACATATGGATCATAATAAAACTGATACAAATCTCCTTGCTTAAACCATTTTTCTCCAATGTTTGGGATCTCAGTAGCAACTGATATGATGGTAGGGGACACATTGAAAGTAATACCAACAAGGGTTACATGGTTTTCATGGAGGTTTGAAATGAATAATTTGGACAACATATGATGGTATTGTACCCTTTGTTCTTTCTCACATAACTCAAAACAACCCACGTGCTTAAAGCATGTAACAGTGATGGGAGATGCCATAAGTTCTTTGGTATTTGTTGGTTCATGTCTAATGACTCTTCAACATTTGGTTGCTAAAATACCATGGAAAAATCAACAATCAAATATGACTCAAAGTTTCAATACTCAATATCTATCACATGCACAACCACAAAATAACTGGACTACACCTATGCCATGGCAACCTTGCCCCCCACAAACTCAAAAGTCATCTTAGGCACAAGGTTGGAAAAATCCTTAAGGTATAAATCCTCAATATTCTCGATTCCAAAAAAATTATTCTTTTTTTCCACCATAATATTATCTTATTCAACCAAAACATCCCCCTGAATTCCAATTTCAACCACCAAATCAAAAACTTTCATTACCATCCACACTATTCCCTCAAAAATCCAATCAACTACCTACTCAACCACTTCGAAATCCAAACAATAAAAATCAACAAGCTGCCTATAATATAGAAGGTCGAAATTTTCAAGCTTGTATGATAACCCCATTATGTATAAATGATGTTCAACTTAGATCTGGTAGGGTTTTGCAAAATAAGTCACCAACAATTGCCATCCAAAAATCTAAAGAGGATGAAGTTCATGAAAAATATGTGAATCTTGAACAAGAAAAGACTCCCCTGAAGGAATATATTCCTATACAATTGAAAAAATAGAAAATAAAACAAGCTCCTAAATTTCCTCTAGTAGATCAACCTTCTATTTCCCTACAAGATCCACCTTTTCGAGAAAGGCTTAAAATTGATAAAGGAATATAAAGGAAAATTGTTTTACGAGGTTATGATATGCTAGATGAACTTAAGAATATTTACATCAAAATTCCTTTGCTTCAAGCTATAAAGGAAATGCCAATATTTTCAAAAATGATTAAGGAGCTATGCATTAGAAAACCAAGAAAAAAAAGAAAAGATGTCATGAAAATCTAACTGGTAAGAAAAAGTATTGATATTATAATGGGGAAACCAATTGTTCAAAAATATCTACATCTAGGTAGCCCTATTGTAAAAATGCACATCAATGGTATAGATATTCCAAACACTTTGATTGATTTAGGAGCAACCATCAATATTATGAGTAAACAAAGTATGGATCAATTAAAGATTTCTAATCTTCAATATATTCCTACATTGTTGCAATTAGAATATAGTTTTGTTATCAAACCATATGGTATATTGGAAGATGTGTCTGTTTCTTTAGATTATTGTGGATATTCTATTGATTTCATGATTTTAACTCCCAAGAATAATTTAGGAGGCCATCCATTGATCCTTGGTAGACCTTGGCTAGCTACAGTTGATGCATTCATAAGTTGTAGATATGGTGATATGTATATTTCAAATGGAAACTCCACTAAGAAATTCACACTGTATCCACCTACAAAAACAAAAACTGAAGTAGAAATTGAAATTTTGATAGATAATGATAATGAATACTTTGATGATATTCAACCAATATTCACTCTTTCGCAAATATATGAAGATCAATTGATGAAATTAATGAATAATAATGATTCTTCTTCATACTATGAGCAAGATCAATTTTTTCAGGAAGAATGCAATATTTAATATCTATCATCTCACGAAATGGCTTTACATTCTATGGAAAAGTTTGACAACTTTGAAGTAGAAATCCTTCTAAGAAAAACATTAAATATTAATAATAACTGGGAAGAATTTTGAAAGAGGAAATTGATAAAGATGTCCCAAAAACATTCCTCTGCTTATGCATGTGAGTATACTGATATGAAAGGGATTGATCCTAAAACTTGTATGCAACATTTTTATGTCCAGGAAAATTACAAACCAATTAGACAACATCAATGAATCCTAATATGAGAGAAATTGTTAAGGAGGAATTACAAATGTTACCTAATTTTAATTTCATCTATCCGATATCAAATAGTTAATGGGTGTCACTTTTGATAATTGTTCCAAAGAAAAATCGATAATGGATAGTGTGTATTGATTATAGGGAATTGAAAAAATATACTTTAACAGATCATTTTCCATGACCTTTTATAATTAAGTATTAGATACCTTGGTAGAGAAGAAATATTTTTCATTTCTTGATCGTTTTAGTGGATATAACTAGATCCAAATGGCACCAGAAGATCAAGATAATATTACTTTCACATTTCCATGGGGAACACATGCTTATAGGGTGCTTTCCTTTGGATTATGTAATTCACCTGCAACATTTCATAGATTATTTTTAGGTATCTTTTCTGATATAATTCATGATTGTGTGGAAGTTTATATGGATGATTTTATTTTTTATGGAAATACTTTTGAAGAAGCTCTTGAAAAATTGGAAAAAGTTCTTAGTAGATGTAAAGAAGCAAACCTTTCATTAATACATGAGAAGTGTTTTATGATGTTTAATGAAGTGACTGTTATAGGCCACCATATTCCAAGTAATGTGTTAATTTGAGTAACATGTTATTTTCTTAGAGAAATTACTTCAATAATCCATTAAATCCCAAGTTTAATTCCATCTTCATTCATTAGAAACCATATAAAATATTATATCATTGATATTAATTGAATAAAGAACATAAATAACATTTGCAAAAGAAAATCCAATACAAGAGAACATCGGGATTGGCTCAAGCAAGGGAAAAACCCCAAGATGGGAAAAATCCTTGATCATATATTCTTATTATTCATGTCAAATGTTCATTAGAAAAGAAAGGGAGAAAGTACAATCAATGACAAAGAATCATCCCATGCACGTCTTCCATTTCGCCTTCAAATAATAGGAACCATATTCAACCCTAACCAGAGATCAATAAAAAACATAACAACTACAAGGAAGACTCAAATAGTGTTAGGTCCTAGTACAATTAGAGCGACCCTCATCACTGATTATAATTAACCTAAAACACACACACACACACACATATACAGGAAATTAAATTCAAGGTGATGAGGTAACTGTAGAAGATGTCGAACATGACTGCGGCTAGGATCCTTCTTCATGTGCCTACCTGTAAATTTGACTTGTTGTGGGAATAAGGCCTAGCGGCTCCATTAACTAGCTCAGAATAGGCTTATTTTTCTCCTGTAATTTCTCCAAGGCTTACGGCCTATCAAACAGGGAGATAACTATACAAATCATTCGCCATAATTCCTCGACCTGCCCTTGCTACATTTTGGATCCATCAAATCCCATAACAAACCTTCAAACAACCCATAGATACTTCGGCCCTGTCCTCCCTATGCCGTGGTTGCCACATAAGATCATACATTAGAGTTTGATCCCATTCGATGCGTGATAATGAGGATGGCGGAAATCTGTGTATATAACAACTTGTCCTTATGGAGGTGAAGCCGACCTTGACACTTTGATGCAGGAGCATTAGGCTCATAAATATATTTGTATTTTATTAGACATAGGGGTCTTGTATTTTCCAAAAGAGTGGGTTTTTATGTAATGTTTTGAGTAATTTTAATAAGAATTAATTCAATATTGAGAGGAATTTTGTAAATTTTCCCAAATGATTGGAGAACATGAGAGAATTAGGATAGTTTAGATTCCATAGGGAATGAGAGATTTGAGAATCAATTTTAAATCTTAAATTAGAATTGGTTTCATGATTTATGGGATTAAAGAGGATTCTTAGGAATTTTTTCAAGAAATAGAGGATTTGAAACCATAATTGGGTTCAGAAATATTTTTTATATGGTAAGCCTCAAAGGCATAAAAGAAGGTAGAGGAGAGGAGTGATTAAGGTTTTATACAGATAGAGTTTGTAAGTCTACGAGCAAATTAAAGGAAAGGCCATTTATCAGAAAATTAGGCCTGAGAGAAGAAGAAACTTGTGTAAATATTTGTTTATATATATAAAGAGATTGTTTTTTGAGTTATTAATTGTGTGTAGAGAAATGAATTCATAATTTCATGTTATGAATCAGAGTTGGCACAATACATGTATGTATAGGGTTTGAAATGGTGGTTCTACGTACCATTGAAAGGTTTGATATAAATGTTGAGACAGGTATAATGGCAATATTATGACTTGAGATGAAGTGCATAAAGGGTTACATATAATTTTGAGAAGACTAGATGAGTTTGCAGTCATCGATCATTGAAAGGATCAAAGACACAGAAGAGGAACTGAATTTTCAATTCAGCATTTGGATACATCGGACCATATGTATCAGAAGTACATCCGATCGAATAATGAATGCAGATCAGGACTTGAACAAAGAGGAATAGAGGAGTGGTTTTGGAAACCCCCAAAGGGGTTTTCTCACATCTTTTAAATGAGAGGTGGTGAATCTGAATGAACCTGTCGAAAGAGGAAACTATAATTGATGGCACAATGGACTAGAGAAAGTGGAATTGCAAAGCAAATGAATTGCATTTGTGTGGAGTTATAACGAAACCATAAGTTTGGAAAGAGTAAGCGAGAGGAAGCTTGGTCAACAGAGTATGGAACCATGAGTAAATGGCGAAGACGGAATAGTGAAGGTGGTTTTTAAAACCAACTAGTGGTTTTAGCGTAGCACAAAAATGGTAAGTGGTAATTTCTTGAGCGAACGCGATAGTGTTTAGGAGTTGACACGTAGCAGTGGAAAACCACTTATTCGCGTGATTTTAAAACATCAAAGGGCATGCATCTTTGTTACGTGATAACCATTGGATTGTTGAGTTGGAGTGCGATGAAGCGTTAGCCGTTGGATGTTTGAGCATTAAACATGAAATAGAATTATCTGACATGTCTGATCTTCATTGATATGGAGTGTTGAAATAAAGTGTGGGCCATATATGATGAGCCTCAACATATGTGTAATGCCTTGAATTAGTGGAATGGTAAGTTATAAATATTTTAAGGCTTATGTTGAGGTTAATGAAATTTCAAAAGGATATGCGAAGTATTGTGGCATGGTTCATAAAGGTATGTTTAATTTCTATTATATTTCTATTATAATAGAAGTGAACAGAGAAAAAGTTCATCTTACGGGAAATAAAACTTTGGATAAGGTAAGACATGTCAAATAAGTATGTTGGGTATGTCGTGGGTCCAAAGATTTTCTTTAATGACATTTTGGGTTTTTAAACCATAGTTGTGAGCAAGGAATTTAATTCCTAATTAAATAATTCTACTATTTGGTTTTTGAACCAAAGTCAAAATTGGAAATATGAAATATCTAGGTGGGTATTTTCATATGGTTGGTAACCATAATTATCAACAAATGAGAAAGCTTCCGCATTAGTGTTTGTCTCAATTTGAGGATTATTTTGGGTAATGAATGTGACAGCTCTTCTGGTAATTGCATATTCACTTGATTGTGAATGGGCCTCCTAAGAAAAATGTACAAAAAAATGAACTTTATAACAATAGGATTCAAGATGATGATGTCAACCATAGGGGATGATTCACCATTTTTTAAATAAAATTAAAAATATTAAAAAATAATAAAATAATAAAAACTACTTTTTCAACTCCATTATTTTCAACTTATCTCCCAAAATTTTTACTCAAATTTCGAGCGACGTGCCTCTTTGGATGCGAAATTTAATTCCTCATCCAAAGAATTACCCATGTTGCATACTTTCGATGAACTCTACTACACGAAAAATGAGAAATACATAAAAAACGTGATTGTAATCACGTTTTTTTATGTATTTCTCATTTTCGTGTAGTAGAACCCATCGAAAGTATGCAATATGGTACTCCTTGGATGGAAATTAAATTTCGCATCCAACAATGTACTCCGGCTCAAATTGATAAAAAATTTGGGAAATAAGTTGAAAATATGAGTTAAAAGTAGTTTTCCATTTTCCCTCTAAAATTTGATGATGTCATCAAATCTTATTTGATTTTTCCACTATTATTTTATAATTTCATTAGGAGGCCCATTTTAGACCTCAAAAATTCCCCTAATGGAATGAGTGTGCAATTGGGATGTGAAGAACTCAAAGAAGCTGAATTGAAAATAGAATTTTCCATTTGTGAAGCAGAACAGAGTGAAGTTATGGGTAAAGATGAATAATGGAGATCTGTGGAAGATCTTATGAATCATTGTGAAGATTTAAGACAGCAAGAAGTTTACTTTGCTGAAGAGGGAATTATTGATGATTTCCTAAGTTGTTGGGCAAGTTCAGATCATTTGGATGATGTAAAGCATTGTGTTTTTGTAACTAATGATTTTGATGTGATTATAGGTTTTGCAGAAGAAGATGAGCAATCTTTTGAAGCTGTCAAAAGTATGGGAGAGTATCTTTCAGAAGATAAATACTTTGAATTGAAGAATGATGAAGAATGTATCTTGAATGAGGAAAGCAGTGATACATTGATATTTGAAGCTGTTACAGCACAAGAAGAATTTCTTGTGAAAGAAGGAGAAGAGATTCAGTTTGAAGAACATATATGTGAAGCAACAGTTGAGACTGTTCAAACTAAAAATTTGTGTATAAAGGTAGGAATTATCAATGATGATGAAGTACTTAAGGAATTCCAAAAATAAATTGCATTGTTGGAATATTTTTTGGAAAACTCAGAGTATGACAGGGAGATTGCAGAAGACAGAGTTCACTACAGTGGACAGGAATAGAAAGACATCATGGAAGCAGATGATGTGGAAGAAAGACTTGTTGACAGTCTAGAGAGTTCTTCAGAGAATTCTTTAGGTAGAAGGAATCATCATACTGATGTGTTGATAAAGGAGGAAATTTTAGAGCAGCATACTGAAATGTTGCCAGAGGAAAGAAAGGCACTGAGGCCTTGTGGTTTTTATTTTAATAATTGTTTTGTGAATGCAGGTTTTTTTGCAGATGCTGGAGAAGATTTGACACAGTTGGGCAGTCAAGTAAAGGAGAAGGAAGAAAATTCTGTGGAAATATTTAATCTATGGAATAAAGAAATTAAATTACTAGAAATTATGTTGAAGAATTAGGATTCAATACAGGAAGAGAAAGAGCTTGAAGAAGTGCAGCATGTGAAGATGCAATAATTAGAGGAAATCAGCAACAAACTAAAGCAAATAGATGAAGATAACAGTAAAGGGTATACTATGTATCAGTCCAATAAATTGCTGAAGAAAAGAGACAAACAAATTGTCATAAGTGACAATTTGGAAGAAGATAGTAATTGCAGAAAACAAGAGGGTAAGGATGACAGGGTGGTAGTAAAAATAAAAGATCAGCAATTAAGGAGTGAAAGAAATCAGCAGACAGAAGATTTATTGGACAGAGAAATTGAAATGATAAGAAGGATAATGAAGAAAGTGTCTCAGAAGAAGACATCAACAAGAAAGAAAAGAAGCAACAACAGCAAAAGGAAGACAGTAACAGACTGTGAAAGTACAGCCAGTGGAGCAAAGCAGCATAAAGTGTGGAGACCTGGAGAAGAGAAACAAACAACAACAAAAATAGATGATAAGTTACAGAACAAGGTATGGGATCCAGGAAGACACAGATTAAAAGCACATGATCAAGAGATCATGATTATTTTTAACCTTAGGAGTCCGATGCAAGAGCATTAGGCTCATAAATCTCTTTGTATTTTATTAGACATAGGGGTCTTGTATTTTTCAAAAGAGTGGGTTTTTATGTAATGTTTTGAGTAATTTTAATAAGAATTAATTCAATATTGAGAGGAATTTTGTAAATGTTCCCGAATGATTATAGAACATGAGATAATTAGGATAGTTTAGATTCCATAGGGAATGAGAGATTTGAGAATTAATTGTAAATCTTAAATTAGAATTGGTTTCATGATTTATGGGATTAAAGAGGATTCTTAGGAATTAGTTGAAGAAATAGAGGATCTGAAACCATAATTGGGTTCAGAAACATTTTTTATATGGTAAGCCTCAAAGGCATAAAAGAATGTAGAGGAGAGGAGTGATTTAGGTTTTAGACAGATAGAGTTTTTAAGCCTACGGGAAAATTAAAGGAAAGGCCATTTATCAGAAAATCAGGCCTGAGAGAAGAAGAAACCTGTGTAAATATTTGTTTATATATAAAGAGATTGTTTTCTGAGTTATTAATTGTGTGTAGAGAAATGAATTCATAATTTCATGTTATGAATCAGAGTTGGCACAGTACATGTATGTATAGGGTTTGAAATGGTGGTTCTACATACCATTGAAATGTTTGATGTAAATGTTGAGACAGGTATAATGGCAATATTATGACTTGAGCTAAAGTGCATAAAGGGTTACATATACTTTTGAGAAGACTGGATGAGTTTGCAGTCATAGATCACTGAAAGGATCGATGACACAAAAGAGGAACTGATTTTTCAATTCAACATTTGGATACATCAGACCATATGTATCAGAAGTACATCCGATCGAACAGTGAATGCAGATTAGGACTGGAACAAAGAGGAACAGAGGAGTGGTTTTGGAAAACCCCAAAGGGGTTTTCACACAACTTTTAAATGAGAGGTGGTGAATTTGAATGAACTTGTCGAAAGAGGAAACTATAATTGATGGCACAATGGACTAGATAAAGTGGAATTGCAAAGCAAATGAATTGGATTTGTGTGGAGTTATAACGAAACTAGAAGTTTGGAAAGAGTAAGCGAGAGGAACCTTGGTCAACGGAGTATGGAACCATGAGTAAATGGCGAAGATGGAACAGTGAAGGTGGTTTTTAAAAGCAACCGGTGGTTTTCACGTAGCACAAATATGGTAAGTGGTAATTGCTTGAGCGAACGCGATAGCGTTTAGGTGTTGACACGTAGTAGTGGAAAACCACTTATTTCACGTGATTTTAAAACATCAAAGGGCATGCATCTTTTTACACAATAACCATTGGATTGTTCATTTGGAGCGCAATGAAGCATTAGCCGTTGGATGTATGAGCATTAAACACGAAATAGAATGATCTGACGTGTCTGATTGTTAGTGATATGGAGCGTTGAAATAAAGTGTGGGCCATATATAATGAGCCTCGAAATATGTGCAATGCCTTGAATTAGCGGAATGGTAAGTTATAAATATTTTAAGGCTTATGTTGAGGTTAATGAAATTTCGCAAGGATATGCGAAGTATTGTGACATGGTTCATAAAGGTATGTTTAATTTCTATTATATTTCTATTATAATAGAAGTGAATGGAGAAAAAGTTCATCATACGGGCAATAAAATTTTGGATACGGTAAGACATGTCAAATAAGTGTGTTGGGTATGCCGTGGGTCCAAATATTTTCTTTAATGACATTTTGGGTTTTTAAACCATAGTTATGAGTAAGGAATTTAATTCCGAATTAAATAATTCTACTATTTGGTTTTTGTACCAAAGTCAAAATCGGAAATATGAAATATCAAGGTGGGTATTTTCATATGGTTGGTAACCATAATTATCAACAAATGAGAAAGCTTCTGCATTAGAGTTTGTCTCAATTTGAGGATTATTTTGGGTAATCAATGTGACATGCATTTTTACATGGAGAATGTGGGTTTTTGCTGCTGTGGCAGCATCACGCTTGGAGGCAAATTTGAATTTGAATTTTTTCAATTTTCCCGCCTTAATAAGGTTATGTCTTATAGAATTTATTTTAAATAAATAAATATTTTTCCTTATCCATATGTGATGATCTTTATATCGACTTTGGTCCTCTCAAAGAGGGGAATCTAATGCCATAGTTATCTTCTACAAAGGAGCAGTCCAAAGTGGAATTTGTACCTAGTTTCCAATTTTAACACTCCCTCTCAACTACAAAGAATTCCACCTGACGAACCATCAACCTTTGACAACAATCATCATGACATCTTGTCGCCATGAATCATCTTTGAATATCATCTCATCTCTGATTTGATGAACATTGAAATGAATAATAAATAATAATTGATCGAGAGTGATACACAAGACCTTTCAAATCTCCACTGACAAAAATTCAATTAACATAACTAAAGAGTATAATCCAATCGGACTTGATCCCAAGTGATCAAGTTGAATAACACCATGCATCCTAGACATAGGGAGTAAGACAATACACGATGCATCCATTGGTAGTGATATGGTCCCAAACCACTTTTCCCAACTCAATGGCCAGATGAGAGGTACTTCCCATGTGTCCCAGATGACATGGGTAGTGTTGTCTTTTGTGATAATTGGGATCAATAATTATGTCAAAGCATCTATAATGTTTTGTTTTGTTTTGAAATTTTGGATGACCAAAGTATAAAGTAACTCTTGCAAAGAGTTATGCTTAAATATTTCAGATAATATTAGAAAATAAGACTAAGGGATTCTTGTTGATCTCACACAGTGATTTAAGATTTTGTAAATGGTTAAGTAGAATTATGTAAGAAAATATGATAACCAAATATTTAGATTGAATGCTTTAATTAATCATAAATTTGAAAACCTTTAAACAATGTCTAAAAGTTCAACAGAATAAATTTAATATTATCAAGATGTTGAAGATTTATAGATGAAAGGGACTTACATCAACACTCTGTTTAGTAAACGATTCTTTATATAAATAATAACTTCAGGAGGAATTATAATATGACTGAGACTCAATTAATCTCACCTGGTTATATTGATAACAATTAAACATATGTGGAAACAGAGTGTAATGAAAATAGGAAAAACTCACAAAAGAAACAAAGTTGTATGAGATAAATTCATAATCCTTCTTCTCTTATTGAAGATCAAAAAACTTGTACAATGATGCCTACAAAAATTTACTTATCGAAGGGTGCAACCCTTAATAACTCATAATGAGATTTATTTATAATAATTTATAAAACTGAGAAATATCTTAAACTGGTTACAATAATAGAATAGAATAGTAGGAAGAAGGAAACAAATAGATGATATGTCTCTGTTTTGGTGGAAGCTGTTGATGATTGTGACCTTTTTTTATGGAAGTTGGGTGTGACTGAGCCCTTGGTTGTGTTGGCATGTTGTTAATATCAAAATTTTACTCAATAGTTTCACAAAATTTATCCCATTTTTATTCACTTGGGATTTCTACATTCATCATCTTTCTAAATATTTCATCCACCTCTGTGTATCTCTCGAAAGTAGGCTTGTGAATGAACAAATGCTTGATTTGATGTTTTAATGATCAAATCAAACTGCAAAGCCTATAAAAAATCCTTTCCTATAATATGTCTCTTGATACCTGCAAATTTAGACTTATCCACTGCAATAGTATATAACTTCTTACAATAATCCTCTAATTTAATCAATTCGTCATCTAGACCTACCAATCCTGGTAGTCCTTTATGATTCAAAACATTAAAATTTGTATGAAACCATTGGATAACAATATTCAGAGCTTCACATTTTATTTTCACTTGATTGATTAAATTCCTCTTTTGTAAGACTTTATTGATTTCTAATATTGTTGCAGTTCTATCAAGTATGTTTATCTCTTCCAATTCTTCTTTGTTCTTTGAGTTTAACACCTTGATCATATCAGTAGCTTCACTTGGATTTTTCTTTAGAATTTCTTTCTATTCTTCTATGGTTGCTTTACACTTGGTAATGAGCTCTTGTTGTTCAAAAATTATTTGTATAGATGGCCATACCTCTGTCATGGATTTTCTGATGTCTTCCCAAATGTTTTTCTTGGCTTCAGCCAATTCCTCTGCCATTAAGGATTTGCTTTCAAATTCTTTAGCCTTAAGTCCCAGCTTGTGGGACTTTTTCATCTCTTCCATATATAGAGTTTCATTCCTGATTTTCTGTCATTCCAGAATCTGAAATCTCTGCTACAACTTCTCTTTTTCCTTTTTTTGAATGTCCAAATCCTGTGTTAACTTTGTTGTCAATGATGATGATGGATCTATACCTGTAGAAGATATTAGAGTTGCTGTGACTGGAGCAATAACCACCTGTGATGTTTTTTTCTCCTTTAACAACTCTTCAATCTATTACTCCATTTTCCTTATTTGTATGTTTTGCTCAGTGATCAATTTGAAAATTTCCTCCTTGTTATATTCATTTTCTGCAACTTATTTTGTCTATGGATCTTCAGTTGAAGGCAATTTCCGTTGTTTGCGCAGAGAAAAGATGTCTTCATTTTTCTTCTTAATAATTTCTTCAACTTCTTTGCAATCCTTCCGATCATATCCAACCTTGACTACAAGATCCTCCAAAGATTTAAGTCTGTTATCTTTGGCCAATGAAGACAACTTTTCAATCTTGAGCTGAGATTAAACGTTTGAAAATGCAGTCTTGATTTTGGAGAGTGACATAGTTGAAGTTTTCATAGTTGAAAAGAGAATTTCTCCAGATTGCCTGTGCATTCCCATCTAATCAATAAGATGGATCTGACTAGCATAAAATGAAAGCACAATCTTTTTATATTCTGAATGAGATTTAGGAAAAGGAATTGTGGCCTGGAAAAAGGCCATTTGCATTCTTCCTTTCTCACTATCAAAGGCAGTAAGAAGCATGTGCTGAGAATTTGATTTTTGTTTCCAAAAATGACTATACACATTAGACTTTAAAGCCTCATTCTTATGTTTGATGTCAAGGAACCTAGAGAAGATGTTATGTTCATTAGAAGAAATGGCTTCTGAGTGTTGGATGATTTCCAGAGGTTCTCTAGCAGATGATGATGATGGAGGAGTTACTGAAACATTTGTTTATGTAGAAACTTGAGTCTCTCCAAGATGTCCTCCTTCTGAAAGTATAGCTGAGCCAATATTTGACTTCTTTTGTTGCAAAATGAATTCCTTCATGATATCTTTAGCAAGTGGAGGCCCTTCTCTCATCCTTTTCTATTTCTTGCTCTCAGGGACTGGGGTCCGCACATTAGAAGTTGACAAAACATGTTCAATTGTCTCTTGAAGTGTTCCCTTGACGCATTGCTCATGATTCATAAATTTTTCTATTTCTAGTCTAGAGGTATGATTATATGAAGTTGTTTTTAGTTCAACTCTCAAAGCCGAAATGATACCATGTGGGTCATAAGACCAGGTGAAACTTGGTTGAAAACCCATTTTCTTCAATAGTGCATCAGCTTCAACACAAGTTGATCTGGTATTGCAAATGAAAGATCCAGTACTTGCTTTGAGCTTGAATTGTGCTTTCCTTTTCCCTGACACAAAGTGCAGGTCATCCATGTTTATCATCTGTCGAATGTAATCTAGAGAAAAGATTCTCATAGGAACATATTTGGGGAGATTTTATGGTGGGAGTTCACATCCATATACTCTAATTTATGTATAATTTTGGTATAAATACCAATCCTCTATTTTGGCTTGCTCACTCAAATATAAAATCCTTTTAATCAGTTCTCCAATTCTTGGTTCTATTTGACTGGTACGCAGTTGCTTTACTGGAAGTATGAAAGAATCTATGAACTCTAAAAATGTAGTTTTTACTGATGTAGTCCTGACTAGTTCAGTCCAGTAAATCACTGATTGATTCACTCCTTGTTCATCCTGTTGGTTGAGCTGGATAGGCAGAATGTCTCCCTGTTGAAAAAGAAACATGTGTATAATTACTATTGGAACAGGGTTTCCTAGCCTCAATTTTGTCCAATATCATAATATTTTGTAATAGTTAGTCTAAAGCAGGGGGCTTAGAGGTGGGTCAAAAGGGTAGACCTAGGGTATGCAAACCATGGTTTGCAGACCATGGGTTAGCACAGGCTAGCATGATATAAATAGGTAGATATGTTGAGTCTAGAGGTAAGAAAAGAAAAGAGATAGACAAGATAGATACAAACTTGCGGATTTTTGGTCAATTGTCTGGGTAGGGCTCCTGATGGCTGTGTGCACGTAGACCCTGAATCCTATTGTGTGTGCAGGTTAGTTGATAGAGTTTGTATGCTGGATTTGAATGGTAATAAATAAGAAGACCCTTTTTCTGGATACTAAAGCTTTATGTGTTGTGATTATTGGTTGTGCTTTGTGTTATCTATATATGTTCATTGTTTATTAAGGATTGTTGAAGAGCACATGGATGCAATCATATATATAATGGTACTTGCATAGATCTGGTTAGGTTTGAATGTTGTTGATTCAGTTGATCTACTATTACATGATTTACAAGTTTTGCTAGAAGTATTATGTGGTACGCAATAAACAGATCTCAGTACAAGGTACCAATATGATCGATCGGAGAGGAACCCCCCCCCCGCCCTTCATTTAAATTTCCCTCTCTCAGGGTGCGGAAACCTGGTTCCAACACCCTCCCATACTACTTCGGGTGAGACCTTGGCCTGTGCATCAGGTCATTGCCGAAAGGGCCAATAGTATAGGGGTTTGTTGGCAAACCTTGAAGTCGAACTTGGGTCAGGACCCCTTAAACCAATAAATGGTTATGTTGCCAAGATCGGGAGAATTTTGAAGGAGAGATTGGGTAATGCCACCAAGTCATTGGCAGCCATTAAAACCTAAGTTAGAAGATTGGTTCGAAAAACAGATTCAAGAATTTTCCTTAAAAGAAAATGGGAGTGCGAAACTGTCAATAGAAGAGTGGAAAAATAGGTATACTTTTACAGAGGTTCACGAAATATTATTTGTAAAAATCGTGCACGAGTTGCAAGAGTGGTTGTCTCGGCTGGCGAAATTTCAGACTTGTTGGAAGGACGATCAGGTCACATAGTGGACCCCCGAGTCGATCCGGCAATTGGAAAAGACCGATAATAAGATTACTAGGACTGTGGACCATTGGGTTGACAGTATATTAGGCGGATTCATAACAAAATTCGTTGTTGATCAGTTTGTGTCATATTCTGAAGCAGAACGGAGGTTCTTCAAAGGATTTATAGGTAAGTTCCTAAAAACCCTGCCACTATTGATTAAGATGCTATTGAGCAAAAATGGTGTCTTGTGTGGCCAGACAAAGTGAATGACCTCTGATCAGAGTGGGAGCACAACACGAAGTGGTAAATACTATTGGGTTAATCAAGAAGGAGAAAGATCGATATACAGTCCCTTGAGGGAGTTATCCGATCATAATCAAGAAAGAGTTGCGCACAAGGAAACCAGCCCCCGGCCACACCTGCATCGAATCCCCACAAGGGTAAAAACTCTCCTACACCTCCCCCACCATCAACAGAGGATGACATGGCTACACACATGAAGCTGCCTACTTTCAAGGGTGTAGGGGACGAGGACATGGACCGATTCTGGTTTGTAGCCGAATCTGTATGGACCGCACAAAATGTGAACAATGATGATATCAAACAAGCGCAACTATCCATAGATTTCGAAGGATGGGCACTAGATTGGTTCATGGGATACATTGGTCAACATGAAAATGCATCCATCCAGGATGTTAAGAAATCCCTAAAGCAACAATTTCGGAAGGCTAAGTCATACGCTCAATGTGTAGTCGAACTAAAGGACTTTAAGCAAGGACCTACAGAGTCCATCTGGGAGGCTGACCAATGATTAAAGAAGGTGATCAGTGGTGGGGAATTTATCTACAAAGATAAGCAACATAAAAAATGGTTCATTGCTATGCTACTACCACACTTGCATGCGCACATGGGACAACAAAAGATTGACTCTCAAGAGGAAGCGCTAGAAATAGTAATGAAGTTAGAAGCGCGGCAAGAAATAATATGCAGTTCGTCCAGAACCAATTGGAGGCAATTCACTTAGAAATTCATAGTTTTTGAAACGGCCACGGTAAGGAAGCCAATCCAGACGTTTGGTGCATACGTTGTAAGGGACCAGGTCACACCAATGATCAATGTCCACTATTAGCACACTACATGCATGCTAGGGGTCTGAGCCCCTTGCGACCTAGGGAAACGGCTGGCCCTAGCAGTCCTATTCTATGGTGTGATGATTGCTGGGTGGAAGTAAGACACAACACATAGCACTACCCACGATTGGGTGCTTATGTACCATAATTAAAACAACAATGGTGTAGATTCTGCTTGTCTGTAGGTCACGATGGGCAAAATTATCGAACCCTGGACCTTATGGTAGATAGGGGAAATTTATACAGAGTACAAGTAGACCCCTCATCACCATCGTCTCCATTGGGGTGGGGACGGTCCCTCGCACGAGGAAGAGGAGGAGGAAGAGGGGGGAGTTTTGGTCGAGGCTGCGGCCAACTAATCTGTTATAACTGCGAAGACATGGGACATTTTGTACTAGATTGCCCGAACCCGGCACGTCAGTCTTGCAGATATTGCCGAAATTTTGATCATGTCATTGAATACTGCCCACTTTTAATAGCAAAAATGCAAGAGAAGAAACAGACTCCTACGCAGAATGTGCAAAGAGTTAAGGTGGAACCACGAGACGAAGGGCCATGTATCAATGTAATCACATGCACCAACATTTCCACGAGAGGAGCAGAGGAAAACGTGGAAACTGAATCACTAATCCAGAAGGCTAAAGACAAAACAAATGGCTTAGACCTGAAAATGGAAAAAGAACCTTCATAGAAGCACGAAGGAGGTGACCTAAATTGAAACACCCGCCAAAAAAAGGAGCAAAAGACGTCCGAAAGTAGATGAGGCAATTAAACCTTTTCTCTAGGCCTGTATGAAGCTGTTGCATAACCAGAAGGCTGTAGAAAATCTCCAAGCCCTAATAGATAACTACGCAGAAAGAATTTCCCCACAACCCAACGTGAAAAATCTGAATAATATATACACAAATAAAAAAAGGGCAGGATGAGAAATGTGTATGACTGCACAGATTGGAGAATACGAAATGGATCAATTTATCCCTGACCTAGGCTCGGATGTTAACGTCCTACCTAAGAAGACCTAGCAACGCATGGGAGGACCTAAACTGGAATGGTCGACTATTCAACTACGAATGGCTAATCAGTAGAATATTATCCCTTTGGGAAGACTAACAAAGGTAATGGTAGATATTGGAGCTGTTAAGGTCCTCGCAGATTTTGAAGTAATCCAAATAGTAGACGACACAGACCCTTACCCTGCGTTCTTGGGTCTGGACTAGGCTATTGACATGGGAGGTATTATTAATCTCAAAAGGATATGAATGATCTTTGAGGATGGAGGCACAAGGGTCATAGTCCCGCTAGACCCAGTAGAAGGAGAATGGTATACTGAATCAATACGGGAGGAAGAAGACGTCGATCACATATACAAACTAATCGCTCGAGATGACGATTGGATCAACCCCACGACCGACAACCTGTTATGTTGGGAAAAAGATAGCGAATGCCTATCCGACTCAGACGAGGAGATTGAAAATTGGCAAAATCGACTGCTTGATGTGTCTGCGCTAAGATGTCTTAAAATTACAAAGAGCTTCCGATGTATTTCCTTAGAGGTAAGACAACTGCCCCACATTGATGGATCTGGTAATGTTGAAACTTTTCTTATGGAAATTGAGGTAAGTGTTCCTACAGAACGGAGATTTTGGGCCCTAGAATTGGCTATTGTGGGAGACCCATAAAGAAGCTTTCTAGGATTGGGGAGGATGCCGAAGGATGCTAAATTGCCGATTCCATAGACCAGCTAATCTACCAACATCACTATTTTCAGGGCAAGGAGATCCATGCAGGCACCTAACTCGCTGGCTAGAAGTATGGAATGAGGACACGAGGAAGGAATGGGTCCACCAATTTGTTCACACATTGGGACCGATTCCCACTTCCTAGTACTTGGATGCTAAACTACACCAGCGCACCAAGCAGTGGAGTATGATGGCTGAAGACTTTGTCAGGACGTGTTATCACAAAATTGGACCTGATAGGCTACTAATCAAATCAATCTCATGTAAATATTTCAAACCAATCTTTTGATTGAGGCTTAGCCTCCTCAACTTGAGAGGGCTCTCTCAAAGGGTTAATGATTTTTGATAAAATTATAGATGGCTAACTCTATGTGGGGGTAATAATCAGATAAATGAAAAAAGTAGGTTGAAAATCACATTGGAAAGTACACATTGGGCTTATGGAGTCAAAATAGTTTCAGTAAACTAATAAATATACTTAACATGGAATTTGAGGCATATCAGAGTTCTAGTCAAGAGATACACATGTGAAACTGTAAGAAACACAGTCAGTTTATCCATATAGGAAGTCATAGCAGCAAAGATGAATTCTAAGTAACATAGATAAACACCACTGCAATAGGATAATAAAAGATGCAATTAGAACAAGAACACACTAGAACTCCTTCTAAATCCCAAGTTGGCTAAGTAGAATTCTCTGTATTAGCTGAAAACCAGTCAATTACAATAAGCACAATTTTTTGCTAAAAATGTCCAACCCTGGTATTTTCGACTTCTTGATCCTTTATAGACCATTTACAACATGATAAAATCTAAAATTGTGCTAGATACATCGAATTCCTGACTCTTGACACCTCGCATAACCATATGACATGGTATTTATTACAAAAAGACATCTAATCTACTAAACAGTCCTATTACAAATAGGATTCAAACTCCTTATCTCTATCCATAACAACCTTATCTAAACTAAATTACATCATTTGCCAAGTGTATTCACACATGGTCAAATCTAGATGATAGGCTTCAAATATTTATGACCATAATGTTGACCTCCATCAAAGTAGGAAACATTCCCCTATTTTCTAGGCATAGGGTCCTTTGCAATCTTGGAACATTCTAACCACCATGAATTCATTATTTCAAGCTCCTTAGTTGTTAGAAATTGCATTAACACGTTCCAAACCTCCTCCTTAAGCTCCAACTGTCCAGAACCATCTCTAAACTGCTCAAATGGGCTATAATAGACTGCACTACGAAAACAACACAGTTTCGTAGCACTTTTCGTAGCACTGCTCTTTTACCCCTTTTAATTCAAAATCTTGACATCTTTCCTCCAAAACTAACTTCATGTAATATTCCAAAATTTTCATGTGGCAAATTGGAATATTAAATTTTGTTGATTTCACTTAGGAGATGAATAAATGGGTAAGGAGACCCATGCATAATGAAAATCTAAATAAAATCTCTCATAATGTGAAAGGGGATCAACATAAAGGCTGGATTTCACACCTTCATGTGTGAACAGGGACTTTTACATGTGGACAAGGTCAAGTTTGACCAAGTCAACAACGCTGGGAGGTGGAGAGCATCTTGTGAGACAACGCAGAGATAGTGAGAGGAAGATTCCTTGGTGGAGGAAACCCTAATTGAGTGGGGCCCAAGGAAAGAAGGCTCACACATGTATAAAAGGAGGGCAAGGCAGCCATAGCAAGACATCTTTGGAATGATATTTGATTTGTTTGCTTAGACTTTTCTGCATCCTCTTGTTGTTTAGAAGAGTTGTTGTGCTGCTTGGCACAAGGATTTCTTGTTTAGGAATCCTTCTCCTTTCTTGAGAGGCCTCTTGAAGGAGATTTTACTGATTTGCCTCACATCCAGGCTTGAGGCCAAGCATCCTCCTTCAGCTACAATGTTATTTCTGCAACAATATAACATTGTGTTGCAGCGTGTTGCAATGAGGGTTCACAACACCACTTCCTGCACTCATTTTTCAAAGGAGGGAGCCTCCTTTCTGTTAGATGATCCAAAAATAATTTTTATAATAGGTTATAGTATTTGAATAAAATAATTATTAATTTAAGATATTAAATTAATAATTATTATTCTATAATATTTAATAATTTTTTGAGATACTTAGAAATAGAAATTTGTTATTAAAAATTAGGACTCTAGAAAAGAGTCGTTTCCTAGGCTCTAAGTTAGGAGTAAAGTTAGTAGTTTGGTTAGAAGCTCATTTATTGTAAATGGACACTTGTTTATTTTCCAAGTGATCCATAACTATATTAAGTTAGAGCATAGAGCTTGTAAATAGGTTAGTTTCCAATTTTCAATGTAATGTGTAATGAGAGAATGTTAGAGTGAGTTTACATGTGTAAACTCCTGTAATTTGCCCTGTAATCTTTTTGCTTGATCAATAAAGTTGTGTGTCTGAGGACACTTCTGCACTTTCATATAGTATCAGAGCCACGGTAACGCTGTGAGGAGGAGATTCCAACTCTATCAGGTCGTGGAAAACTCAACTCTGTTGAAGTGAACAACAAAATATTGGTATGATATTTGCAAATTTTTTATTGATTTTAGATTTGCAAATTCTAAAATAATTTTTTTAAAAGAAGCAAATGCAAATCTGTGTGACTTTTTCAAATTGTTTGAGTGAATTAAAAAAAAAAATGGAAAGCGCTGTATAATTTAATTTTTAAAGCACTGTTGCACATCGCTTTTGCACTTTCGATTTATATGTGGCATCCATTTACATCCATCGATTCTCCTCAGATTAGTAAGGAAGGCTCAGGAGTAGATTTGCATATCTTGGCACTTGGCCAAAGGAATTCCATCAGCTACAATGTAGTCCCTTGCAGGAACTATGTCATTTCTTGCAGTGTTGCAGTGTGAGGGTCAATTCCCTCAATCTTGAGCTTGTTTCTTAGGGAAAGGGCCAACCCTTCTCCCGGAAACCTTGTAAGAAGGATCCTCCTTCAATTCTTGTATTATTCAGCTATATGTATGCAAAGCTTCAGTTAGACTACATTTTTTAGATCTAGATCTGCAAATCTAACATTTTGTACATTGTGCTTTCATGAAACCCTTGCCGGGTTATTTCTAGAATATGTAAAAGGGGCTAGATCCCCATTTTTCTTCATGCTTTGAGTAAATAAACTCCAGATATGTTATTTCCATTCCATTGTAGCAGAAACCCTCTAAAAATCATTTTGTGCATGCTTCAGTAATTTCTGCATTACATAAGTCATGGGGTTTGGGCTTTTTTGAGCCGAATCGGGACCGGGAGATCTGTTTAAACAAGCAAAGGAGATTTGTTTCTGAATATTTTCTGGGTGTGAGTCCCATATTACATAATCTAAGGGATCCTAGCGTTATTTCTCTCTGATATAACACAATTCTCTGGGAATAATGTTTTTATGTTCTAAATGCTGCATTTTACCCACTTGGAATGATGTAAAGGAGCTCCTTTTTGCTGTTGTTACATTCATTTGATGGCCATGTGTTTCTCAACACATTTAATGAGATAATTTCTCAGTGCTACTCCATTTTTGTGCCTATACACTACTGCATTCCCATTTTGGGATATTACACTTCATTATCTTTAAATACAACCTCCTCAGCATTATCAGTTCTTGATTCATTTTTTTACCCCCAAAAATTTGGTGAAAAGGGGAAAGAAAAGCTACTGCAGTAGTTTCATAGTGCTTTTCTCCCTTTTTACACTATCTGTGCTACGAAACTGCTGAGTGAGCAGTTTTGTTCAAAAAATTTCAAAAATGAAAATTGCAAATGTAGTAAAACATCAAAATACACTGATTCCATCATATAAAAAAGCCATATAAACTGAAAACACAGTCATTTCAGCCTTAATGAGGTCCTTTCTTCATTTTCACTTAACTTAGCTTTTGACTCTTTAATGTTTGTCATTTAAAACCTTGGTTTTTTAACTCATCCTGAGTCAATTTCAGCTGCTGCTCCAAGTCCTCCACTTGATCTGGCCTCCTGTTATTAGCTCTCAAGTGAGTATTTATTACTCTAACAAATTTAGCTTCCTTGATGGCTAGAACTATCCATGTGAAAAATTGCTCTGCACTGCTTGAAGTTTCGGAAATAGCACCAGTTTTACCTTCCCACAGTGCCTTCATTCTTTTGAACTCTGCTTTCTCAATAATGTGCTTTCTAGCCCTCTTTCTCATCACAAAAATTTCTTGGTTTTCCAACCTCAATTTCTCCTCAAGATATTTAAACCCTGTCATTTATTCTTTTCCCTTCTTTGCTCTGCTAGCTGTATGCTTCATTGTAGGTGTTGATAAATCAACAACTTCTTCAGGGGCTTTAGCTGTCTCAATAGGTTCTTGAACTTCCTTGCTAATTTCACTAAGTTTATTAACATGTCTAGTTGTAGGTTTCCTTTCTTGAAAGATGAAGGCTGCATTTTCACCCTCGAGCTCAAGCTTCTTTGCAGAATTAGCTTTTTTCTATTTATGCTCATCTACTCCAATGAACTCAGCTTGAACAATGGGTGTCTCCTCTATGTCAATTGCATGCAGGATGTCATCTAAGTTTCCCTTTATCACTGGGTTGTCCTTTGTATCTATAGAAACTGTTTTTCCCTTTAATTCCACTGCTTGGCTTCTTGTTACTCTTTTGATTTCCTGCTTGCTAACATCTTGTTTTTGTTTTTCCTCTAAGACAATCTTTGACCTCTGTTTTGCAAGTGATGGAGTTGGAATATCAAGCACTTGTGTCTACTCTGTCATTTTCTCAACTTGTTTCCTTGGTTTCAGTTTTGCAAATTCCTTTGGTTTTGCAATTACAGGTTGGCTAGACTCTGCTACTAGTGGTGATGGAGTTCCTTTAGTTTTAGGGTTTCTAGCAGGAGTTAATGTTTCCAATTCAAAACCATTTATAAACAAAAAGGATGACCAATCCTTGCCTATCTTCTGAGGCTCATTCAAAATCAATAACTTCATCAAACCATGATGAAACAAAGATGTTTCACAACCTTCATATTTGGCTTGTACTTTATCAGCCATTTTAGCAAGATTCCTATGCAGATAAAAGGGAAAATCAAATGAAATCTTACCTGTGAAATGCAGAAGCAGCTTGAAATGATATGTGTAAACCTTATGATATCTACCTTCACATGTAAAATACTTCTGAATGTTGAACAACAGCTTTGCATAAGTGTCCTTGATGCAACTTCTAGGGATTGCATTATTGAGGTCCATACCTGCATACTCAGCTTTCATGAATTCTTTGCATGGCTCCATATCAAATTTGAAACTTTTAAACCAAGTTTCTTGACCCCTTGGTATCTCTGTCACAGCAGCAATAATCTCTGGTGTGATTGACACATTTAGCATCCCAACCTTGGTAGTTGTTCCATTGAAGTTCAAGGAAAATTCTTTGGACACCTGTGTGTGGCAACCCTGCAACTTTTCATAAAACCGAAGACAACCTACTCTTATGAATGCCTTCATCACTGCTGGGTCTTAAATTATGGCCTTCATATCTTCAGGCTCATGTCTCAAACAATGTCCCCCTCGGTGGACTTTCTTTTCTTCTTCCATGCTTCACAGAAAACCTGTCAGCCTCACTTGATAAACTGAAACAACCTCGCTTGATTAGGATGAAGAGAACCTTTGTTTGGAATAGCCACAGGTTTGGCTTAACACTTCAGAGCTTAGATACTTGAATGGAGGCAAAGGAAACGAGAATGAGCAATTAAGCAAGATTTTGAATTTGAAATGTCATCTCATAACTAAATTATGCCTCATTCATACCCTATCATGACTATGATGACTACAACGTAGGTAAGTACACTGAATCTCATCATTAACTAACTCATCATACCACTAACCTACCATTTCCCAACAGATTCTGATAAATTTTAGCTCAAATGACAAGACAGTTTAGAAGCTGTGCTTTCGTAGCGCCGACAGTGTATTTTTCCTAGTTTGCGCTATGAAACTATTAGCGCTTTCGTAGCGCAAATCAAATTTTTTGAACTAGTGGCGCTACCAAAACGAGGTTTCTTGGCTAATTGCACAATTTTGACCCAAAACTTTATTAATTGACTCACAAATGGAAATTATGGATATTTGACAATTAATGGACCTTAACAAAGACTTTATTTGAACTTAAGTATGGGCTTTAAGCTTATAAAAATCTAACCTACCCTTGGCAAATCCTAATTTGACTTCTAAACTCAATTTTGAACCATGACCAAAAACAAACTTGACACAATGATGTTTCAATTTTTTTTTGGGTGATAATAGGACGTTTGGACTAATAGGAGGTACCAAGAAACTTGATGAAGCCCTACATGACATATACAACCTGATCTTTGGCGAGGCCCCCCCGAGCAAGAACGTACTGCGCCAGCTTGGGACGCACAACTTCAAGATATCATAAACTGTAAAAATCTGTCAATAGAAGCAAGAGATGAAGATCCTAGGAATATTGTGATCGCAGAATCAAAGGGGATAGGTTGTCATCAGTCCATTGCTGCAAACAGTTGATGTCACCAAACCTCTGAAACTAAAATAAATCAATATCGAGTCCGTAGGACAACCCAAGATGGCCAAGGTTGGGGATTACTGGGATGATGGTACGGTGGGAAAGTTTGTTGAGTTGCTAACTGAATATCAGGACCTATTCCTGACCAAGTTCTCTGAACTTAAAGGAATCCTAGGAGATATGGGAGTCATGATGATTATATTGAAGCCGGATGCGTGGATATTAAAGCAACAACCCTATCACCTAAACTTGAAATACAAGAAAAAGGTTAAGGAGGAAATTGAGAAAATGGTGGCCGCCGGTATTATTGAACCAGTGGACCAGTCAGATTGGGTAAGCCTCATGGTAGTTCAAGAGAAGAATACTAAAGGAGAAATAAGAATATGCGTCGAACTATGGAAGTTAAATGACGCTTGTGTCCACGATTCATTCCCCATGCCCTATTCCGATGAAATCCTAGATAACGTAGGAGGTCAAGAGGCTTATTTGTTTACTGATGGATTCTCAGGGCACCATCAAATACGTATTTCACCTGAAGATCGCAGAAAGACAACTTTCGTGATAGAATGGGGCTCTTTTCAATATAATGTCATGCCCTTTGGATTAAATAATGATCCTGCCATATTTTCATGTGTTGTTGTAGCCATATTCAAGGAATTCATGCACAAGTTCCTAGAAGTCTATTTTGATGACTAGACGGTGTTTGGATTAGTAAAGAACCATGTATCAAAGTTGCGCATGATGCTGGACGCATGCAGAAAACAAAAAATCTCACTAAACATCAAGAAATGTATCTTCTGTGTCCCCTTCGGAATTCTCTTAGGACACATGGTATGTCAGCAAGGGCTTATGGTTGACCCGACCAAAGTTTCTATTATCATTAACTTTGCGATTCCAACGACGGAGAAGCAACTGCTGTCCATCCTCGGCCACACAGGCTACTATAGGAAGTTCATACAAGGATACGTGTTGATCACCGCTCCGATGGAAATGATGTTAAAAAAAGATGTGTCATTATTTTGGGATGACGAGTGCCAGAGAAGCTTCGAGTTGTTAAAATAAAATATGGTGATTGCACCTATCCTGATATTCCCTGATTGGGCAAAGATCTTCCATGTCCACATAGATGCATCAGGAATTGGCTTGGGAGTTGTCTTGGCACAGCTTGGAGAGGGGGATATAGATCACCTGGTGGCCTTCACTAGCAGGAAGGTGTCTAGCATGGAACGTAACTATTCTACCACGGAGAGGGAGGGGCTAGCCATGGTATATGCCCTACAAAAATAAATGTACTATTTACTTGGAGGGCACTTCAAGGTGTTCACGGATCATTCGGCCTTAAAATACCTAGTTAAAAAGCCTTTTTTTGGGGGGGGAATTTGTCGGTGGCTATTACTTTTTCAGGAATATGATTTTGAAATTATTGTGAAGCCAGGAAGGTTGAATGCAGGGCCAGATCATTTGTCCATAACCGAGAATGGGGGAGAACCGACTAACTTGGATGATGGATTGCCTGATGCCCAGCTGTTTGCTATCAAGGTGATTGATGAGCACTTTTCTGATATTGTTCACTTCTTGACTACAGTTAAAGCCCCTAATGATTATTCAGTGTCACAGAAGAAGGAGTTGATTGCTCACGTAGCAGACTTAACTATCATTGCAAGAAAACTCTACAAGCTGGGAGCGGATGAGGTACTGCGAAGGTATGTCCTTGAACATGAAAGACCGACTATCCTAGCCAAGCCCACATAAGAGTTGTAGGGGGACATTACGCAAGTAAATCCACTATGCAGAAGATACTCTGGGCTGGGCTTTGGTGGCCCATGCTACGCATAGATGCTCATACGTATTTTCAGGCCTGCGATGCATGCCAATGGATCGGGAAAACTTCACGATGGGATGAGATTCCCCTGCAACCACAAATGGCCCTGCAGGCATTTGACAAGTCGACCATCGACTTTGTAGGCCCCATTAACCCCCCCGGTAAGAAGACACGGCCATGGATTACATTACCAGGTGGGTAGAAGCTAAAGCTATAAAGGACTACACTGCGAACACGGCGGTGCACTTCCTTTTTGAGAATATCTTAACTAGGTTTGGGTGCCCGAGGGTTCTGATCAGTGACAGAGGGTCGCATTTCATTAATGAAAAAAATAAGGCTCTAACAGAGGAATTCCAAATTCACCATGCCAAATGTACCCCATATCATCCACAAGCGAATGGAACCGTAGAAGCATTCAACAAAATTTTGGGAAAAGTGCTCACCAAGATCTACAACGCACAACAGAGCGATTGGGATGTACGCATCCCCTCGATACTCTAGGCCTATAGAACCACGTGTAATAAGCTCACAGGAAAAACACCCTTCCACATGGTCTATGAAAAGGAATCTAATATGCCTATGGAATACATCGTTCCCAACTTGCGCATCTTGGCCTTCATAAATATTGTTGACCTAGAAATTATGGAGGAACGCTTGTCGCAGCTGGTATCCTTGGAAGAAGACCAATTCATTGCCCATTTCCACCAACAGGCTCAGAAGGCGTGGGAGAAAGCGTGGCACAATCAGCATATTCGACAGAAGGATTTTTCTGAGGACGCATTGGTCCTCTTATATGATAGCTAGTTCGCAAAACACCCGGGGAAGTTCTGACAACACTGGTTAGGGACGTATGTGGTAAAGGAAATTACCAACGGAGGAGTGGTCAGATTGGCTACACTACATGGCGATTCCCTACCAGGTTATGTTAATGGGAGTTGACTAAAGCCCTACTGGGATTCCTTGGTGCCGATCAAATGACTATTATGGCCGGAGTAGCTGTACCTTGGACACTGTGCGCAGGGATGGTGCGTAGATTAATGCCTTTGAGTGATGTGCTTGGTAGTACGGGTGGGTGCGAGACAGGCACAGGTGTTGTGCGCAATGGACAAAACTAGTCGTTGGGATGGAGTGGGAGCATGGAAAGTCCGTGATCCCCATTTAATGAAGCAGTTAACTGGAAATTAATGTGGGGATTTACGAGGACTTTTTACCGTTTCCATAATGATGAAAGACAATTAAGGATTCGATGACCATTTCTACCTCGCGGACGCTATAAGATCAGGATTGTTTGTTTTACGGGATTTGACTACTGCTCACGCTCATCGCACCACTATGACCACTCTGGTATATACCATTGTTTCTATCTTCCTACCGACCGCATGACTGAGCAAGCTCGACTGTCCGATAGTAGCAATGTTGAGTTCATCTTTCAGGCAAGGATGACCGCTACTAACCCAAATGCGCCTCCGCCTGAAACAACATCTGAGGAAATAGGACCTGATGAGGTCCGAGAGGTCACCCCTGCAGCAGAAGAAATTGACTCGACCTAAGCACCCCAGAAGGGAAAGGGAAAGGTAAAACAGATGAAATGGGCTGGTGGGAATCCTTTCACTTCCCCTTGAATTCTGTGCTCCTTGTGGAAGGCGCTTAAGCAGTGATTGCCTACCACACCACCGAATCTGAGGGCGTTCATAGCAGAAGGCCTGTAGACGACTCCGCTGCCCTGGTTACCCCCTTATGTTTGGCCGCGAAGAACAATAACTCATATGCCCAACATAGATGTCGTCTGCTCCTGTCTTTAGATGCCTCTGGTTGCCGAAGAATTGCCCCAGCAGGGAGATATGTTCAGCCAGCTTCCCCACATAAAGTTTGACGACCATGATCTGGGGAAATTGGACGCTTTCCCTTCGTTAGCTCCACAACTGTACCTGGAACAGGTTGTCGACGATGGTGTGCTCAAGGTCAAGCCCATCTTTTGGGTCAAGGGATTAGCTGGCGTAGGCATCTTGAACTTGCTACGCCTCCCCCATTTTGGTCGCTACAACATAACCAGCCTCGTCGTTCACCAATTATTGGCACTTGTCCATGATGGATGCTTGTGGCTCCGAGGCTGCATATTGATTGATGCTGCCCTCATTCACCGCATCACAGGCCTCCCTATGAACGAGCCCAACTCGAGGGAAATTTTAGTCATCAGTAATTTTTACTATCTTTATATGACTAAATATTGGTTCTAGATTTCTAAAAACAAAATTCCCTGAATATTGTGAGTTTTAGAAATCTCACTACCTTCATTATTCTTATGGAAAAATTTTCACTATTCTACCATTTTTCCATTCCATGGTCACCCTGCCACTCCTAAAGGATTCCTTATGGGCTTGTGCCACTCATCTCCATCCCTTTTTCCCACCTATAACCTCATTACTCTATTTTTCCCTTGCCCATGACTCTACTTTACATCTAGGGTTACCTATAAGCTTATTCCTTCCCATGTTCACCAAGTTCCTCAAGCATTGATGGTCTCAAAACTATCTCTGTAGGCTCTTTAGATAAATCAAGTACATTGGATTTTTGATCTTCAATACACCACTTTGTCAATACTCTGTTTTTACACTTGAAAACCCCAAACCAAATTTCAGTCAAAGACCAGGTCAAAGAATCCTTCCACTAGGTCAATTAGGGTTTGTACATGGTTAAATGTCATCATTAGGTGTTTAAGGCACTACTTTTCCTTTGCTAGAAAGTTTCCAAAGAAGTTTGTCTTATCGAATGATAAACTGCAAGTAAAGAAAAGGAAACAAGTGGGTCTTGAAAGGAGAAATGGGATTTTGAGTTGAATGGCCCACTTAAATGTCAAAAAACTAACCACTTGTAGTAAATAACTCGTAGGTACACCAAAAACCAAACATGAAGAAAATTCTTTCAGAAATTATTGATGAAAAAGGGGAAAAGGTGAGGTGAACTGGACAAAAATGAATGAACTTGAAAGGGCTATAGAGAACTTAGAAGAAAACATTGATGATTGTCTTGAAAGCACTACAAACATCTCAAGTTTTGGGAAAGTGTCCAAAGAAGGTGAAAAGTATGGTTTAAAACTCTATGATTCCAGCAAAGAAAGGATTGTGAATAAGCATCCCAAAGTTTTCCAAGGTGAATGTCTCATTGCCTCAAAGGGCAAAGGTATAAAGAATATCAATAGGAAAGGTAAATTCAAGATTTTCAGTCACCTACCAAGTAAAGGATGATTTGAGTTTCAAGGTGAGAATAGAAGGGGTTTTGAAAATACTGCCTTGTGTTTAAGTTCCTAAGGTCGTCAAAAGTGAATTTAGCATGCTTCAAAGATCAAAAGGAAGAGCCACTTCAAGGTTCTCATGACACCTGCGAAGTGAAAGTGTTAAAGGACATAAATAAGCCAAAGAAAGTCAACCTTGTGACTCAAGTAAAACCTACAAAGCAAGGATGTAAAGAGTATCAGTAAGAAAGGTAAAATTAGTGTTTTCAGGCACCTGTGAATCAAAAGTGGCCAAAGAAAGTAAGAAGCATGGTTTGAACTCTATGATGCAGGAAAAAGGGTGTTGTGAAGGTGTTGCCTTGTGTTTGAGTCCCAAAGGTGTCTAGAGCAATTTGTAATGCCTCCATGACCAAAAGAAGAAGTCACATTCATCATTTTAGCAAGCTTGCATGCATACAGTGTAAAAGGTTATTCAGAGAAGGTAAAGAGTTGAGTTAGATCTCATGATGGAAATAAGAGAGGATTTGGGAGGCTACTACTACGTCAAAATAAACATATCAAGCCTCCAGGATCAAAAGAGAGTAAAATTATCATTTCAGTCACCTACACAGTAGCAGTTGTCAAAAGATGAAGAACATGATGTTGAGCTTTAAGGAGGAATAAAATATGATTTTAAGGTTGTTGTTATGTCAAAATAAATATGTCAAGTTTTCAGTACGATGTAAAGGTTATTCAGAGAAGGTAAAGAGTTGAGTTAGATCTCATGATGGAAATAAGAGAGGATTTGGGAGGCTACTACTACGTCAAAATAAACATATCAAGCCTCCAGGATCAAAAGAGAGTAAAATTATCATTTCAGTCACCTACACAGTAGCAGTTGTCAAAAGATGAAGAACATGATGTTGAGCTTTAAGGAGGAATAAAATATGATTTTAAGGTTGTTGTTATGTCAAAATAAATATGTCAAGTTTTCAAGATCAAAGAAAAAGCAAGTTTCACAACTTCAGCAACCTACAAACAAAAAGTCAAGAAATATCAGTGAGAAAGACAAAAGGAAGTGACTTTGAAAACATTAGAGAATGGGTTTGTAAAGATAAATTTAAATCCTTAAGTCTATAAAAGGTGATCTCAACACTTCAACAACTCATTGTTCACTTGCAAAGTCATCAGAGCATTCAGGAGAGTAAAATGTGAGTTTTTCGGGTAAAAAATTGGCTAAGTGTTGTGGTGTTGCACGTTCAGGTCGGCGTTGCGTGCCTAGAGTCGGGCGCTGCGCCCCTAGCGTGCATTTTCTTAAGGCACTGTGCACCTGGCAAAGCGTTGTGCGCTTGCCTGATTTTTCCCACCAAGCCCAATAAAAGGAACTTGGCGCTACACGCCTGGAACAAGGCGATGTGCCTTTGCCCAAACCGACCCACTGTTTGCCTGAGCATTGCGCGCTTGGCTAGGAGGGCCTCCTACACCCTACAAGCACTCAACTCAACTCAAAATCTCTTCACGCTGCCACCATGGGTTTTTCAAGAAATGCTAAATGGTAAGTGGATGCCTTACCTTCCTCAAATAATTTTGATGGTTTGTAATTCAAAGGATTTGAAATCCTAAAGAAGGAAACCTAATTTTCTTGCTTGACATCACTATTTAAAACATTTCTTCATCTGCATGCTAAGAAGACTAGTGATAAATAGAGGGTTACATTATTGGAGGTTATCCACTCACCTAAGGTTGTGCCTAGACTCACTCCATTCACTAAATTAGTCCCCTACATTACAAAAATATTGACAAATTCATTTCCTTCCTTCATATCCATTTGCCATCAGTGCAAGGTGTTTTAACACAGAGTTTGAATAATCAAAAGAGGGTGGTCATTGAGTTTTGCCTCTCACTCACATTCATATACCTTTACCCTCTCTCTCTCATCTCATTCACTTGCAGAACTGCCTCTTTCATCACCATCCCTTAAACTCATTTCCATTTACAGTCTTAAGGTTTTCAAAGGTAGAGAAAGCCAAAATGTCAGAAACAAAGGGCAGTGGTAGTGAAGGAGAAGGCCAAATGCCAAGGAGGCATCAACAAAAAGGTGGAAAAATCAATAGGTTTGAGCCCCTCAACACCTTACAGATGATGGCATCTCCCATGACTGTTTCATGTTTCCAGCATGTGGGAGGTTTTGATTTTTGTGAGAGGGTACAGCAGGTGCAAAACCACCCTGAGCTAACTAGGCTCTTCATACTTAACTTGCATGCGAAGCAAGTTAACCTTGCAAGGGTAAATTTTGATCTGTCTTCAGATGCTATTACCAATGCCACTGGGATACCAAGTGTAGGGGAGAAATGGTTCAAGAAATCCAATCTTGACATGATCTACTATGAACCCTTCCTAAAGCCTAGATACAAAGACAACTATAAATCCATCTTTCCTTTCTCACATTTGCTGGAGAGATATGCACTTGAGAATTATCATGAAATATTTTACATGTGAGGGAAGGTTCTCTAGGGTTTACTCCTATCACATTATGCTGCTTATGCACTTTACTGGGTTTAGGATGTTGCACCTACCCTATTACCTCTACATAAGCATTGAAAAAATGTCCTATATTGTACAAAAGAGAGACTATCCCCAGTAGATGCAGAGCCTCTTTCACCACTCTCTTATTAAAATGGTTGTGATGCATCAATTGCAGCAGAAGGGAATTCCATGGGAGGTTTTCATTTCCCATGAGGTGTTCACCAATCCACAAGGCCAACAGCAGCAAGATGTACCTTCATATTCTCAACCTCTTATCCCTCCTTCATCCTCACACCCCACTACACATCCATCACCATCTGCTCATATTCCATCACCTCATGAATCCTCCACCTCACCATCTACTCACATTTCTTCACCTAAGGATAACGACCCTCGTTCACCACTTTCTTGAAATCCCCCACCTTCACCTCATGATAGTAGTGCATTTAAGAAAGAGGAAGATGACAATGAAAATCGACGGTGTTACACTAAAAACTGTCATCCTGACATTTTACTATGAGTATGAGCTCATTATTACTCTTACTTCCTCCTTTTGCAAGTCTAACATATCAACTCCTCATGTCAAGCTTTCAAAATCAGAGAAAAGTTCCTAAAAATCCCCTAAACATTGGTATCGCACTTTCTCTATTCATTTCCTGCGGTCCCGCACCTAAAGTTCAGCTTGCCTGCGGAACCATACCGCACGTTCTTTGTGTTATGGGTGTGGACCTCTGTAAAACTCAAAAAGGCGAGAAAGTAAAGATAAAAAGTGGATTTCAGATGAATTCTAGAAGATTCTAGATGGGAATTTTCGGGAATGGATATGCTTTGAGAAGGTTCATGCATCCCTCACTTGATGGAGCTAACCCCTTGATGTAAGGAGCTAATCCCTTTGAAGGAGGATTCTATCCCTTCATATTTGGAACAAGAAACCTCCTCTTTTCCACTATAAAAGAGGCCTTGGGTAGCCTCAAAGGGAGTTCAAGCTTAAGATATTTGAAGTTAAATGCTGTTGAGATTCAGACTCAGTTAACTAAGACTTTCTGTGAGGTTAAATCACTCATTTCTATCCGTCTTGGTTCAAAGAGTGCAATGCTTGTCAAAGTAGAAGAGATTCCTGCTTCGGACCCCAGGAGGACCTGCACGACATCAAGGCACAGGTTGTAAAGGTTTTCTTTTATTTGAAGTTAATACAAATATACTCATTTCTCTCATTAAACTGTCTATTCATGGTTTATTTCATAAATTCCTTGATCATTATGATGAGTATGATTTATAATAATGTCTATACAGGTGCTGTGTAATCTTTTTGCTTGTTTGTGACTGCAGATTCACGAGGAACGTTCTTTCAAGTGCACGGGAAGGACTTCAACGAGATCAAGCAAGCGCTGGACATAAGGTAGGCCTTACACCTATATAGTGTTTTATGAATCTTGTATGCTTAGAGAGAGATTAGTATAATTGGTTGTTTGTTGCTAGTTACTTTTAGTACTAGAGAGATCGGTCTTGTCCGCAAGACGGATTAATCTACACAACAAAATGGCGACCATACTGGGGAAAGAACTTGTTGTTTTTTGTTCTCTTTTATTTTTGATTTGAGGAAACATTTTTTCCTGGTTTTTGATTGATACATATCTATCTGGGTAATTTAGATTTTCCCTGTTTTTGAAAATTTAGAAATATTTTAAGTTTTTCTATAATTTTTCCTAGGACCGCACTCTGGCCTACTTTGACAGTGCGGGCAGGTTCGCACCTCCTGTAAAGGATACAGTGCGGGACCGCACCTGTCAATACTGGTTACCTGCGGACCCTGTAAAAATTTTAGAAAATCTCTAGATTTCTTTTTCTAGTTTATTTTTAGATCTTTGGTTTCTGCCCAGACTGATTATTGTTTCTATCAAGAATTTTTTGTGAATGAACTCCAACAGTGTTGATGTTTTGATGATTTTCTAGAAGATTTTGCAGTTTGGATTGTTTTTCCACTTGGTCTTTGTAGCGATTCGAACTTTTGACAATTTGCAGTATCTCAGATTACATTGATCTCTTTTTGTCTTTTGAATCCGACCTGATTGTGAAAACATCCTATATTGAGAAATTGAGCCTTTTTGTTTCTTTGCAAATCTTCGAAAAACTTGGTTGAAAGTTTTGAATTTCATTTTTATAAAAACATATTTTGAGTGTTTTTGATCTGTTTGTTATTCTGAACGAATAGATTCTTAGTTTGCTGAACAACTAAGGAAAACATTCATAAAAAAAAATCTTAAAAGCTTTTACTCAATTTAGATTTTAGATCTCAAGATTAGATTTTGTAGTTTTGAGTAGTTTTTAATTTTTATAGCTTTCTTTCGAAGGAAAATTGTTTTTGCAGCTTCAAGTTTGGAAAGAAAAAGGATTTTGTTATGAGCTTTGATCATTTATCTCATTATTGAAAAGACAAAATATTTTCTTTCAATCATTCTTCATGTTTAAAGAAGGAATTGTTTATTAAAAGAATTGCATTCTCCAACTCTTTCTTTAGATAGAAAATTCATTGAAAGAAAAAGAATTGATTATCATTCTAGGTGCATTTTAGTGTTTTTGGAAGTCGAGTCTTCACATCATCCAAAGTTTCATTTCCGCACCCATTGACTTAAGAAACAACTCCTAAAAGTAACGCTTAAATAAAATTCATCTAGTAATCTTTTTATTTCTAGGGCTCTTATCACCAACATAGCTTAGGCTAGTATCTTGGAGTAGGGAGTAATTAACTCTCCAAGATAGCTAAAACAAAAAAGTAGACAAATCTTGCGGTAGGAATAATTCCAGTTGTTGCATGTATGCTCTGGGAAGCTCCTCTTAAAGGAGTTAAGCACGAGATCATATCTGAACCAGTGGGGTAATCAATCCTTCCTCATTGGGAACGATAGAAGATATACACGTATTAAAAACGGTAAACCTCGTATAGACCATTGTCGAGGAGCCAGGGGTCACTTGTCGGTAAACCTTGGATTATATTCAAGGAGCCTTCAAGGGGATTGAGCTTTGTTACTCTGCCCTTGCGTGTGTGTCGGATCGTAGACTGTTCCCCCAGGTATATTTGTTTCAGTTGGTAACCTTAGTGGCTATAATCTTTAGGATTCTTTCCTAAGGTGACGGTGGAGGGAAGATCCCACTGTACCTGGAATAGACGTCGACTAGACTCACTTGGACTCTCTGGGGGGTTCTCTTCACTCGAGATGGTTTTGTGAAGAAACTTGTGCCAGTCTGTTTCATTAAGCATGTTGTCGGGGTAACTGTTCCAACCGCCCTTTTCGTGTTAAAATTCTACTAAGTTGGATTTCATCACCAACTAGTGATTTTAGTACGGAAAGTTACTTGTTTGTGTGTGGTTTGAACTCTTAGATTTTTAAGCGAATGATTCAATTGTTTGTTTCTTAGAGACTTTAGGTGTTTTCATTGAAAATTTTCTTTGTTTGCGTGTGATTAGATAATTTTTAATCGTGGCGGAATTGCCGAGACAATCCCGGAGAATACAAGGGAAACCCCCTGAATATTCACCAAGTCAACTTGAAGGGCTTCGAGCTCTGGTACCACACAGTAGCCATAGACTTAGGTCAACAGAAGTTGAAAGCTCAGCTATAGTTATACATCCCGATCATCAAATACCTACAACAGAATACATTCAAGAACCGATTTTAGTTTCTGAAGTTACTGAAAATATTTCTCCTTCTGGTGAATTATCTGACGAACCTGAAATATCTGAACCTGAAACTGAATCTTCTGTGTTAGAAACATCCTCAGGATTTATCACACCAACTTCTAGCGATCCAGGTTCACCTAGGGTAAGAAATATCATTACAGACAATCTTCCCTCTGGACTTATTTCTATTGAAGAACTTACTAATCCAGACGAAGACATATCTCTTCCCGACTCCCCTCAATCGTTAAATCTTAGGGAGTGTGAATCTATTTTCTACAGCCCCATTCGAACTAATCCTTGGTATCTCTCTTTAACGAACTTTTTAGAGAATCCGGGTCTTGCTTTTTATCCACCTCGAATTCCATTTCATCCTACACCCAGAGGTTATTATCCATCATCTTTTATGGCCGGAGAGTCATCCATGTTTTCTCAAACGCCGGAATCATTTTTACATGGTGGTCCTTCTGTTCCTTCGGGATATCAGTCTTTGTCTGGTACTTTCTCGGGAGAAACTCCTCAACCCATCGAAAACGTGTTATCATCTGGTCTTGATGGACTTAAAATTGAAACGTCGAACGCAGAACAAATTTTTATGATGTCTGGTAATATTCCCAATCCTCAAACTCAAGGCAGTCAGTTTCCTTCTGGGGGGAAACCTCAGTTAACTCAGTTACCGCCTGGGGGGCAACCTCAGGGTATTCAGTTACCACCTGGGGGGCAACCTCAAGGTAGTCAGTTACCACCTGGGGCACAACCTCAAGGTAGCTTTTTCCCAGGACAAACTGTGGAATCATATTATTTTGGGGGGCAACCCCAAGGACAGTACATTCCTCAAGGTCAACCCCAAACTCAATATGTTCCTCAGGTTCCTTATCAACCCCAGCCTCAGTACGTGCCTCAGGGTTATCAACCTCAAGGGCAGTACCCAATTCAAGGTTACCAACAGCCTTCTGGTCAACCATCTGTTCAAGGAGCCGAAAATTTACCTTTTAATTATCAACCCTACGTTCAACCAGGTTATGGTCCTTATGTTCAACCTTCTACGGGACAATACCCCGGAATGATGGTGTGGGATCCTTCCCAATATCAACAGCCTTTACAGCCTAATGTGTAGTCGCCTTATCAACCTGGCCAGCCATTGGTTTCTGGTTCAACCCAGCAACCTGTTCAGCCAGCTATTCAAACTCCTGCACCTAGTTCAGTTCAGCAGACTGGGCCTAGTACACCTCAGACTCCGCCTCAAACTGCTACAACTACTGCAACGTCTGTTCAACCTATCACACCTGTTTCTGGAGTATCTGTAGCCCCGAGTTCGGCCACCCCTGTATCCGTGCAAATCCCTCAAGTCTCTGTACCTCAGTCAGGACCTTCAGTTCAGACTTCGGTTCAGATACCTATAGGACAAACCGGTACAAGTACAGTTGTTACAAGTCAACCTCAATTTACGTATCAACCGTACCAGGGACAGCCGCAATTCGGTCCCTATGTACAGAATCCGAACTATCAGTATCAACCATACCCTGGTTATACTTATCAACAACCTCAGTATGGTCCGGTTCATCCTGGTTTTCCGGGAGGTTACACAATACCTAATGCTAATCCGATTCCTAGTTATCCTGGGTATCCGCCTCCTGGATCTGCTTTGGCTTCTCAAGGTTTTCGTGACCCTAACCATCAATTACCGTTTATCGCAACTTTGGACTTACCTGATTTGACGCGCCTTACAAATGATCCCATTTTCTATTATCAAAACTGGCCGCCAATGCCTCATAAGTTGCCCAGTGATATACCAAAATTCGAAGGTAAGTCAGGAGAGGATCCATCGAATCATGTTATGACTTATCACCTTTGGTGTGCATCTAATTCAATCGTTGATGATTCAATTCGCTTACGTCTTTTCCAAAGAACCCTTATAGGTCTTGCTGCCAAATGGTACATTGAGTTACCACGCAGCTCGTTTCATAATTTCAGTCAGTTAGCAACAACTTTCTTGACTCATTTTCAGTTGCCTGTTAGATACGACAACGGCACAGAATTATTAACTTCGCTAAAACAATCTACGTCCACGTATATTTCTGATCATATTCATGAATGGCGACGTAGAAGACGTTTGGTGAAAGTTTATATTTCGGATCAAATTTTGGCAGAATGGTTTGTTAAATCATTGTTACCCAAGATCATTGAAGATGTAGCTAAGGCTGGTGTTGTTACTGAAGAGCAAGTAATTGCTCAAGCTCAGTACCTTGACCTCGTTTATACGCAGTCAGGTACTTTACATGAAAAAATCCCAGACCTTCCAAAACAAGGTCAAATAGTTGCTGCTCCTTCAGGGTCTCATGCCGCTGACGGTATGATTGGTACGGTCAATTCTAAAAGTAAGAAGAAATCATCAAAGAATTCTTCTCCAATTATAACTTTACCTGATTCCCTGAAAGGAGATTCTTCTCCCGAAGTTTCTGCCGACATTCATGTCGTTGAAACATCTATGACAAAATCAAAATCCGGTGGTAAAAAGAAGGGGAGGAATAAAAACAAAAAGAATTCGAAAGAGAAAACTGATAAAGATGAATCCAATGACGAAAAACGTAAACCTCGCTATCCTTGTTTCATTTGTGAACAAGATCATTTCACGAAAGAATGTCCATATCGAGACGAAGTTACGAAATTCGTTAAAGGATCGCAACAACCTGCTGTATTGAAGGATCCTTTTCCAATTCAATATAGTAAGATGATTGGTTCTTCCTCGACTACTTTAGAAGAGCCTATTATGATGATGTCTCATGTAAGGGTTGCGACGTGATCACAAGATTACGGTTCTAAGAATCCTGTTGATGGCAAAGAAGCAGAGTCTTCCAATGCAAATACATCAAATACACCTAGTCCTATTTCCAGTCCGCTACAGATCGAGAAACAAAATCCAGACTTAATAATCAAACCGCCTGCTAAAGGTGTTCTTCGTAAATCAGCTTTCAATCCACATGCGAGAGCTGCTCAGAATTACAACATTGTTGAAGACTTAGCTGTTTCTCCTTCAGCAATGTCGGCTTTGGAAGTGCTGCAATCGTGTCCAGCACAGCGTAAATTATTATTGTCTACCATAGGAGCTGTCGATGTTCAGGATTCTAACCTTATAATCTTCGATTTAGAAAATAGTACACCACGTCTTCCTCACCAAATGGCTTTCCAGATTCCAGTGTTAGTCAAAAACGGACCTATTTTTCGGACTGTGATTGATGAGGGAGCTTCAACGTGTATTATGTCAATTCAGTGTTGGAAATCACTTGGATCTCCTACACTTAACCAATGCCCGACAATTCTAAAGGCTTTTTATGGTCGAGGTTTTCAACCTTTTGGTATTTTGCAGGATTTACCCATAGGGGTCGAAGGTAAAATCGTTAATCTAGATGTGGAAGTGGTTGATGCCCCTCTAGATTACAACCTTCTACTGGGTCGTAGTTGGTCCTATGCTATGACTGTTGTTGTCTCTTCGGTCTTTCGACTCATAAAATTTCCATATCAAGGAAAGATCATGACAATAGATCAGTTAACTTATTTTTCATCCGACCCAACCTCTACAGAAACAATCCAGCATGTTGGTAAAACGGCTATCCCTTATAAGGATGTTGGAGTGGGTTTGATTAAAGATTCTGGTTTACTAGGAACTTTTTCCTTTCCTCCTCCTAACGTATCGCCTTCTACTGCAAATATTCACATGATTTCATCAGACACTATTATGTTTGATGATCCTTGGATTATACCTTCAGAATCCGAGATAGATTCATTTAATGGCGTGATGCCTTTGAGTCCATTTGAAATTGCGTACCAGGCTGTAAAGTCTTTTTCCGACCCTTTTTCAACCGAAGTTGATCCAATGAATGGGATCCAAGAGGAATCACTTTCTATATCTAGTGCATTTACAATGACATTTCCTGAACTTGTTCATACAGATGAGCAAATTCGTGAGTTTTTGTCTGTTGATGATTTACCATGGGAAGATCTACATCACCGATCTTCATTTTTACCTGAATTAGATCATTTTGAAGATGATTTCGCTTCAATTTTTACTGCTGAATATGCCAAGGAACCTCATAATCCATTGCAAAATCCTGATTCTGAGTTAAATTTGGAAAATATATCTAGAACGGTTCCAATTGACATTTCAGTAAAACCAGGAATAATTGAAAACATTCATATAGGTGCTTGTTGTACAGATGAAGAAATTCAGACTTATAAAGCCCTATTTCAAGAATTTTGTGACGTGTTTGCCTGGTCTTATGAAGAAATGCCAGGAATTGATCCATCGATCGTCGTTCATGAAATTAAGACTTACCCGGATGCTAAACCTGTTCGTCAACGATTACGTCAAATTCATCCTAGAAAAGTTGCTGCTATAAAAGCAGAAGTTGAAAAATTACTTCGCGCAAGATTCATTTATCCAATTCCCTTAACAGATTGGGTATCGAATATTGTTCCTGTGACTAAAAAACAAGGAACGATAAGAGTATGTATCGATTATAGGGATATTAATCGAGCGTGTCCAAAAGATAATTATCCAACTCCCTATATCGATCAAATAATCGATGATTGTGCTGGCAGTGAATTTTTTTCCTTCATGGATGGCTTTTCCAGCTACAATCAAATAAACATACTCCCTGCAGATCAACCCAAAACAACTTTTATTTGTCCATGGGGAACGTTTGCTTATTGTAAACTACCTTTTGGATTAAAGAACGCTGGAGCAACTTTTCAACGGGCTATGTCTTATGCATTTCATGACATTAAGCACATTGTCCAGCCATATCTCGATGATTTACCTACTCATTCATTACGTAGGGCCGACCATCCCACTCATTTACGAGCAATTTTTATGAGATGTAGGCATTATCGGATAAGGCTAAATCCGCATAAATGTGTTTTCTGCGTAGAATCGGGTCGATTACTGGGATTTGTTGTCTCGAAAGCAGGAATTCGCGTCGATCCATCGAAGGTCGAAGCTATTGTTAAATTGCCTCCTCCTTCGACTTTGCGCCAACTCCAAAGTTTGCAGGGGAAAGCAAAATTTTTACGTAGGTTTATTCCTAACTATGCCGAGCTTACAAAGGGTTTTACCCGGTTGTTGAAACAGAACATTCCATTCTTTTGGGACGAGATCGTTGATCGATCTTTTGATGCACTTAAACATGCGTTGACCCATGCACCGTTATTGCATCCTCCCAACTACAACCAAGATTACATTTTGTACCTCGTTGCTTCTCATTCCACCATTGGGATGGTACTAGTTCAGGAAGATGAATCTCACAATGAACATGTGATTTATTATCTTAGTCGGAATTTGCATCCGACTGAAATTAAATACACACATGTGGAGAAATTGGCCTTGGCAGCTGTTCAAGTTGTCCAACGTTTTAGACATTACATCTTGTTACGTAAAACCACGGTAATTTCTAATTGCAACCCTATGATGTATATTTTGACCAAAAAATTGCTAGGGGGCAAATATTCCAAATGGATAGTTATCCTGCAGGAATTTGACTTGGAATTTGAAAAATCCAAGGCAAAGAAGTCTTTGGTATTTGCGGAACTGATGTGCAATTTCCCCTCTACTGATACTGAAACAGTGGCAGAAGAGTCCATAGCGGACGAATCTTTGTTTCTTATCAGTACACTTGATCCATGGTATGGGGATATTATTGTGTATCTCCAAACCCAATCTTTTCGGCCTGACATTTCACGAACTCAGCGACGGAAAATACGCTTCCAATCCCAACAGTATAATATCATTGGTGATACACTTTATTGACGTGGAGCGGATTCTGTTTTCCGACGTTGTCTAACTCATGAAGAAGCTGAAAAGGTGTTAAATGACTGTCATTCTGGAGCATGTGGCGGTCATATGTCTGGGTATGCCACAGCCCAAAAGATATTGCGTGCAGGTTATTTCTGGCCAACGTTGTTCAAATATTGCATTTATGCGGTTCGGAAATGCCACAACTGTCAAATTTTTTATCGGAAAATGCGCGCGCCACCCGCTCCTCTTCACCCTATAATTGTTGTTGGTCCTTTCGCGAAATGGGGTATCTATTTTATTACATGTAACCCTCACTCGGCCGGGGGGCATGCGTATATTATCTTAGCAGTAGATTATTTTACAAAATGGGCCGAGGCGATGCCTACATTTTCAGTTGACGGCAAGACTGCTGCAACATTCGTATTTAATCACATAATTGCTAGGTTTGGTGTTCCTCAAGCTATTATTACGGATCATGGAAGTCATTTTCGGAATGTCATGATGACTGAACTGACAGACCAGCTTGGCTTGCGCCACGATAGTTCCACTCCGTATTATCCACAAGCCAATGGTCTGGTTGAAGCCATTAACAAAGTTTTAGTCACCATGATTAAACGAATCATTGGTATTCACAAGATGAATTGGCATTCCATGTTATTTTCAGCGCTCTGGGCATATCGAACCTCAGTCAAAACATCAACGGGTTTCACTCCTTTTCAACTGGTTTACGGTTTGGAAGCTGTGTTGCCGATTGAATGCGAAATACCGTCACTAAAATTAGCCGTAGAATTGCTTCTAGCTACGTCTGAAGAGGAGAAACATTTCTGGTACTTAGCTCAATTAGATGAGAATCGACAAAATGCTGCAATAGCAAACGAGGCTCATGTTAAAAGGATAAAAGCTCAGTATGATAGAAGTGTGACCCCTCGAATTTTTTCAGAAGGAGACCTAGTTCTACTTTATGATCAAGCTAACGACAAGCTAGGAGCTGGGAAATTCGTGCCTATGTGGCATGGTCCTTATATTGTTAAACGAAAGTTAGCAAAAGGGGCCTATGAGTTGATAGATTTTGACGGTGTCCCTTTGGATAAACCCAGAAATGGGCTTTATCTAAAGCGATATTACGCTTAAATGAGGTGTGGAGATTTTTGTTAGTTTAGATTTCTTTACTGCTGGTGTGTTTTAGATTAGAAAAGTGTGCCTAGTTTAGAAGTGTGTTTTTGTCACTATTCCTACTTATCTGAGTTTTACTCTTGATATTGCAGATGTCGACGTCTCTTCAAACCTACATTGGTTTTGCTGATGGTGCTTGTCGTAGTACACGGAACATTTCTTCCGTAGCTTGGGTTATCTATTCACCCTCTAACGAGTTAGTATCCATGCATGGGGTAAGCCTTGGTCAAACAACAAATAACATTGCCGAGTATAGTGCAGTGATTGAGTTATTATCTGAGTCCATATCATTTGGAATTCGGAGTTTGATTGTAAGGTTGGATTCTGAACTTGTTGTATTACAACTTAACATGGTTTATACCATTAGAAATCCAATGTTATTAAGGTTATTTTTGAGAGTTCATCTCTTGGAATGTGATTTTGATTACATTGAATATCAGCATATTCCAAGACATTTAAATACATTAGCAGATTCAATTGCTTCTAGTATGATAAATAGACATTTGCAATAATCAAAAGCAGTAAAACAAACAACATTCATATATGTACACAGATAGCCGTCAAAATAGTGATATATCATAGTATAGGAGTGTTTTCAAAAAATATACATCGTCTTCGATCATAGGTTGGAAACACCTTATGATCAGCAAAAATGATAATACAAAAGTAAAAAATATGAGTCTACACGATCATCCCATCACTGATGGTGATCACGATAAGAAACCACTGCCCGAGCTACCCTGCATAGGAACCTCCTAAAAGGTCCTGGAACTCCAATCACATATCTTTGCAACCTGAGAGGAATGTCATCTATGCTCGTCTCTGGAATATCTAGAGTCAAACGCTCTAGATGATGCTCTAAATCAGTCAAAATCTCCGTTGATTGGCCTACTGGGGCTAGTGCGGCCGCAACTGGTTGTCTTCTCTCGTAAGGTTGGAGATGGGCTGGTCTTTGTGGACCCACATCTGTTTTCAAAAAACTTTTGGTTATTAGTTTTCAAAGACGATAAAAAATTAAAAAAAATTAGAATTTAGCAAACATTGAAAAATGATTTTACCTGACTCATCCCACTGTTCCCCTGCTGGGAGAACCATCTCTCGGTCGCCGCGGAAATCTATCCCGGCATATGGAAAATCCTCTATCACAAAAATTTGGCGATCCAGCCAACGAAAATATGAAGAAGGAAATCGCACAATCTCAGTACCCTCAATAGCATGACGGGCCATCAACGCGGACCAACGAACCATTCTCGGTTCTCGAGGTCGACCGGCATCAACAACAATACTCTGTGGAGCTAACATGGGGATCCTCTCCAGAGAAAAAGAAACAACAATGGATCCGTATCCAAAGTTATTCAGTTTCCCATTTTTTGCTCTGGTTAGTTGGCCTTTTACATTAGCCAACACAGCTTCACACCAGTTAAAGATGGTGCCGCGAAAACAGTCCACGGCAATACGCATTTGGGAACCAGTAGCTACATGAAGCGCAGCACTCCCACACAGTTTGGTAATAGTAAAAGCAATAACTTTCAATTCAGGATGGATGATGTGTTTTATGTCAATCCGTTTGTCCCGAGGATTTGCCTGGTCATTGCAGAATTCTAGTTGGAGACTAGCAACAGACTGGCCACCTGGCCTAGTCCCAAACAAAGAAACTTGTTCGCCCCTCTTGGACAAACCAGTCAAGAAATATATATCCTCCAGCTCAATTTCAAGCCGGTGGCCACCAATGAAGAAGCACTGGTCCTCCACATTCCATCTGTTCACCAACCATGTCAAGAGTTCTACTTGTGCCCTCATGCCTAAGATGGCCCAAAATTTGTATAAGCCACATGCTTTTAATGCCTGTTGTGTGGGAAAATGAAGTATTACGGCTTCATCCACTTCCTCGTGCTCACGTTCTCGCCAGATAAGCATCTTGTTAATCCTACAATACATAAAAAGGCAAGTTAGAATAATCTTATTTGAAAATTTTTGGCAAACAAATGAGAAATCAATATTTTAAATCCAACCACGCGGGTACCGCACCCACTCTTTGTAAACAGAGCATACATCCGCACGCGTAGTGTGTTCCGGGTGCAGGACCCATGACTTTTTCCTTATAAGAAAAATTCGGGGTCCGCAGGTAACGTGTGTCCCACCTGCGGACCCCGCGGGCGAATTTTTTAACCATTTTTTGCCCCAAAAATTCAAACTAAAGCCTAAAAACAAATTTCAAATGGATGAAAAACAAGATTGAGAGGTTGTGGATTACCTGGGACTGACGGTTCTCGATTCCAACGGACGAATTTTCCAGAATCTTCACAGGAACTTTCTTACCCAAAAGCTTTTTACTTTTCACTCTGAAACTGAATGGTAAAAATGAAGTTGAAAAAGTCCTTTTTATAAGTTTTTTCGAATGGATGAATTTTTAATTTATTTATTTTTCACTTTAAAAAGGGTATTTTTGAAAGCATTTTTACTTATCTTAAACAAGTATGTGTAATGTTTCAAGTTTTTGTGCAGAAACTGGATTTTTCAGGTGAACTGATCATTTTTCAACAAAGAGCATACTTTTATCACTTTTTCGGACTCTTTCAAAAATTTTACGAAAAAGCGAAACCTTGGAGTCCTCTTTTAAGCCCTTTTTAGACTCTCTAAATATGAAAAGATTGCCGAGTACTTGATTATTCGAACTCGTTAAAGTAAATGAATGATCGTCCTTTCAGTATAAGTTTACCCCTTTTATGGACTGAAATGGACTATTTACGAAAAAGGTATACGTTGACTAATTACGGTCAATAGAGTTCTCTCCCGCATTATTTTATCCTTTTTCAGGCTCGAGAGGCTAAATTTACGAAAAAGTACAGCCACGAAGTTTTCTTAAGTTTTTCTTCTGACTCCCTAAAACTAAAAAACACCGAGTTTCTCTTATACTGGACTCGTTAAAACTTAACAGTAAAGGACCTGTTTAATTTTCAACAGGAACGAACCACTCCTTCTTAGGGTTCGAATATCAAACTAAGTTGGACTCATCCGAAGGATGAGCTTATAACCAAGAAAATGTTATCCTCCTCAAGCTTGTCAAAAATAAAGAGGTACTTGCCAGAAATGGTGGGGGAAAAAGAGAGAAAAATGGGCGTGTTTGTTGTATTTTAAATTTTTCGAAAATTCAGTCAACCACTCTTGAACACGACACTTTCATTCACCTGGGTTGGGAAATCCTTTGCCTAATAGTTAATCAAACCATATTGAAAGTCTTCAGCCGGTTTCTGGGTATTAGCTTTGGGTCAATTGTCACCAAACCATCTGCAGTGTCGTTATGTGTTCAAGAGAACAGTTCAAATAAACCATTCATCTGCAAAATATCTGTCATCCATTTTTGACCATCCCTGAGTCAGTCCTTGCCAATATATTTTCAAAACTTGATCTATGATTTCGTGTTGTGGACTTGCCTACGACAGATCACTTTCTATCGACATCAACACGTTATCTAGGAAGTTGATCCAGAAATCGTCAGTACCTTGAAATCTACGTGCCTCAATGGCAGGTTTCTCGTGTTCGACGACAGGTTGCATCATTGACCTTCGATCGAATGATTCCGTGACATGTTCGACTTCAGCTCATTCATTCACATTTCATGGATTGTACTGAGTACTTTGAGAGTCATTGACATTACTGGTGGTTTCTCTCACACTTGTTAACAGTTTACATCATTGACTGGTAATCAAGTGGTTTCTACCATGTTCGACTTCAACACATTTATTCACATGGATAGAATCGTACTAGTTCGAGATGCGGAAATCAAGACCCTGGATCTAGTTTCCACCATCCAGGCTGTGAGGAATTTTGTTATCATATATATAGCAGACTATTTATAAACAGATGGCTGCGTCCATACTGTGTCTACATATATCTATACTATGATGTATTCAAAATCATTCCTGTATCAGAACGATTTGAGTTAGTTTCTAGTTAGTTTTAATCTGAGTATGGGAATGCCTACCTCAGTGATGACATATATATGTATATATTTTGCATTGAATGTTTTTACAGGTTCCAACTGGGGTGTCCACAGGATGATCTTTGAAATGATAAAGTACTGCACTCTTCATATATGACAGACTACGGCTTCATCTATTCCAGACTTTGCACTTAAGGGGGCAATTTGTTACACTAAAATCTGTCATCCTGACATTTTACTATAAGTATGAGCTCATTATTACTCATACTTCCTCCTTTTGAAAGTCTAACATGTCTGCTCCTCATATCAAGCTTACAAAATCAGAGAAAAGTTCCTAAAATCCCCTAAATATTGGTATCGCACTTTCTCTATTTATTACCTGCGGTCCCGCACCTAAAGTTAAGCTTTCCTGCGGAACCATACCGCACGTTCTTTGTGTCATGGGTGCGGACCTCTGTAAAACTCAAAAAGGCGAGAAAGTAAAGATAAAAAGTGAATTTCAGATGAATTCTAGAAGATTCTAGATGGGAATTTTTGGGAATGGATACGCTTTGAGAAGGTTCATGCATCCCTCACTTGATGGAGCTAACCCCTTGATGTAAGGAGCTAATCCCTTTGAAGGAGGATTCTATCCCTTCATATTTGGAATAGAAAACCTCCTCTTTTCTACTATAAAAAGAGGCCTTGGGTAGCCTCAAAGGGAGTTCAAGCTTAAGATATTTGAAGTTAAATGCTGTTGAGATTCAGACTCAGTTAACTAAGACTTTTTGTGAGGTTAAATCACTCATCTCTATCTGTCTTGGTTTAAAGAGTGCAATGCTTGTCAAATTAGAAGAGATTCCTGCTTCGGACCCCGGGAGGACCTGCACAACATCAAGGCACAGGTTGTAGAGGTTTTCTTTATTTGAAGTTAATACAAATATACTCATTTCTCTCATTAAACTGTCTATTCATGGTTTATTTCATAAATTCCTTGATCATTATGATGAGTATGGTTTATAATAATGTCTATACAGGTGATGTGTAATATTTTTGCTTGTTTGTGACTGCAGATTCACGAGGAACGTTCTTTCAAGTGCACAGGAAGGACTTCAACGAGATCAAGAAAGCGCTGGACATAAGGTAGGCCTTACACCTATATAGCATTCTTATGAATCTTGTATGCTTAGAGAGAGATTAGTATAATTGGCTGTTTGTTGCTAGTTACTTTTAGTACTAGAGAGATTGGTCTTGTCCGCAAGACGGATTAATCTACACAATAGATGGCCTCGACCTTTAAAGGGTCAAGGCGAATTCCGTCTTTCGAGACTATGAATCCTAAAAGACGGCCAGAATCAACGCAGAAGACGCATTTATGAGGATTAAGCCTAATATTGTAGCGCTTGCAACGAAGAAAGATCTGGCGGAGATGCTCAGGATGGTCCTCTCGCTTAGCCGAATGGGCTGGCAAGTCGTCCAGATAAGGCGGAACGATATGGTGAATGTCATGAAAAGCGTAGGACATCGCACGCTGAAAAGTGGCTCCAGCGTTCTTCAAGCCAAACGGGAGCTTTTTGTAAGCGAAAGTACCCCACGGACAGATGAATGTCGTCTTGTGTTGATCCTCAGGTGCAATATTGATTTGATTATACCCCGAGAAACCATCCATCAAGGAGTAAATCTCACTTCTGGCACATTCGTCAATGATTTGGTCTATGAACGGAGTGGGATAATTATCCTTGGGGCAGGCGCGATTCATGTCGCGATAATCAACACAGACTCTAATCGTACCCTGCTTTTTATCGACAGGGACAATGTTAGAAACCCATTCTGTGAGGGGGATGGGATAGATAAAGCCCGCGTTTAGAAGTTTTTCAACTTCTGCCTTGATGGCGGCGGCTTTCCGAGGATGCATGGGGCGTAAGCGTTGGCGCACGGGCTTCGCACCTAGATAGGTTGGAATCTCATGCACTACGATCTGGGATCAATCCCCGGCATTTCCTCGTAAGACCACGCGAAAACATCTCTGAATTCTTTAAAAAGCTCAATATAGACTTGAATCTCATCGGGAGAACAAGTCACACCCACATGAATATTCTCAATGATCCCCGGTTTAACAGAGATGTTGATCGGGATGGTTTGAGTGATGTTACTCAGGTTACCCTCCGAAAAAACCTCTTGCATCAAAATAGGCATTTGAAGAGGAGGGGTAGGAACCTGAGTAGCATAACGCTCCAGACAGTCAGTCATTGCCCCCAAGCTAGGCATAAAAGAGGAGCGATGATGCCCATCGCCCCAAGGCAGCTCCTCAAGAGACATAGTTTCAATGATGGCTTCATCGGAAGGAAAAGTCTCTTTGAGAGGATCAGGTGAATCGGCCTGACCAAGCCAGGGGGATTGAGA
>CM076583.1:1261025105-1261146385 GCA_034641835.2 Pinus albicaulis
TGTATACCATTAACATGTGAAAATGAGATGATAGTTTGATACCAAGAGAAAGAGAAAACCCTGAGAGCTTCAACAATCAAACAAAACCCTCATAGGTCAGTGAGGAGAAACATGTGGTCATGTAAAGACAATTATAACTCCACCAACAAAGCCAAGTGCACAAATTGTAAATGTGAGGAGAAAGGAACACAATTACTTGAACAAACATATGCTATGAAAATGGACATGATGGTCATAAATATTAAGCAACAGGAGGAAATGTCAACAAAATTTAATATCCTAAAGGAAATCCAAGATTTGAAATGAAGGTTGGCTCATGAAATGGATGAATTTGATGCATTACATTAGTAGACTGTCACTTTTCAGGAACAAATTTATTTTATGCATCTCAGTCAAAATTAAACTAGTGTTGCTATCCAAAAAGGTGAAGGATTACTTCCAGACCTCAATCAATCTTTGGAAGAGGAAAGTACTAATTTGAATTGATGTACACATCCTGTTATTTTTTGTTTTTGTTAGGAAGATTTTTCAGGATTTATTCTTGCAAACATGTAGAGCATTTTGAAACACTATATTGTACCTTAGATGTATTAGGACTTATTGTATAATGGGGAAAATTGTTTGTTGATATCATGAACACATGTATAAACCTCTTGGGTATTTGTTGTGATTTGGCACAACTTTAATACAAAATCATATTCATTAAAAAAAATAGAGATGATACTTTTCTTAGAACTGCTCTATGTTTAGGTTTCTTTTGCTCCTTTTGTGTTAATTGAATTAAAATTTTGACTTAGATATTCGTCCTCCAAATTGTGTACCACTTTATAAGTTCAAAAATTCTTTTTAATGTCGACAAGGTCTTGGATAAACGATGATCAGGTGCTCTGTTAAGGAACTCCTTGATGTGAGGTCACTAGTTCAATTCCCTATCCCTATCGGGGTGATATATTGGACATGATGAAGACATAGTCCTTCCAAACTTACAAAAAATATAAATTCCTTATAATAATTTATTTTTCCAAATTAAATTGCTATTAAGCTATAAATAGTTACAAATGTATTTTAATTTTTTGGGAAAGATAGATGTCATTTCAGCCTTGAAACCTAATTTCCATATTATTCTTTATATCTCTAGCTTTCTAGCAAGCTCTTGTTTTCCAATTCGAACATTGGGAACTCAAGTTGTGGCCTCAGCCTCTTGAAGTTCGTGTCTTAGCAACCATTCATCCGCTTCACACAAATCTTGGCCTTTATTTGATAAATATTTCTTTTTTAATATCACATGCATAGTTGTAATTTTTAGACACCTTAATCCTATGAGATTATGGTGAATTTTAATTAATTGTAAATATGAGATAGAAAGGTCATTGGGAAAAATAACAACCACATAATTGGAGAATCATTTCTCGTTGTAATAAGTTTGTATCTCTCATTAATGAATAACATGTATTTTTTTTGCATGATCCTCAGTTTGACATGGCATTAGAGCCGAGTCCCCCTCTGCCCTCCTCACACTTCTTCTCTCCTCCTCCATACTTGTTTCATCGTCTTTCATTTTTTGGCTAGTGTGAGAATATTTTCAATGTGCTCAAGTGGGAAGACTTTACCTGTGATCATAGAGGGAAGTGGATTTCCACTAAATCCCGAATAATCAAGGATGGATTGGATCAATGGGGATGATCGGTGAATGTTGAATGCAAATTTGGTGTTACCTAAGAAGTATCCCTGTTTCTTCACCAACAAAATGTTACGATGGTAAATGTATTCATTTTCTTGCACTCTAATTTTTAGGAGTTATTGAATTGTTACTTCATGTAAAGTTACTATGCATAAGGAATATTGGACAATGATATTTCTTACTCAATTTATGGTTCAATTCATCTATTTTTATGTTGATACAATTACATTAGGCATCGAATGTTATTATGATGAGTTCAACTATGATGAAGACTTAGAAGCAGTGGCTTGATGTGGATGAATACAAGCATGCAACAGGTGAAAGAGAATCAAGAAAACTAGAATGTTTTCCAACAATATGTTCTTTGATCGATATGCAGGATAACGTGAAAATGAATTCATTACATTAGATCTGAAAACGAAGTACATCGATTATTGTATATTCTAAAATAAGACAGACAATATCCACTGTTAAGTTAGGCATATATTGTTCCTTATTTTCAAGGGACAGACCTATCTTTATCAACAAGACAGGAAAATATTTGTAGATTAGATTTTTTTTAGCAAGGAAAGGGTCAATATTGAGTCAAAGATAAACAAAGTCTTTAGAAATTGGTCACTAAGTCTTGTGAACCTAAACAAGTGCCATATGCTTAGATGTATCACTGTATTTAGGAATTTGGAGTGTAGTGTCTAGATAGATGAAAAGGTTGAAATTAAAGCTATGGAGTATTGTTGGCTTGGAAGGATATATGATAAAGGTGGATCAAAGGGGTGGATTGGCTTGAAAATTTTCACGAATTAGGTATCATACAATTGAAAATGATTGTAGTCGATGAGATAAGTTACAACATCTTGGAAATTAGGTATCACACATGCATACTTATTGTAGAACTCCTTTTATTTCACTTGAAATGGAATCATTTTGTTTCACTGAATTATAGATTTATTAGCTAGAGAGATGAGTTGCATTTTCTAAAAATCCTAAGCTTTCAATAAATAATTTAAAGTTTTAATGTTGTTTTGGATTTATTGTGTGAGGGGAATTTGATTGTGTGATCCTTCATCTCTTCAAATATATATCTCTTTGTTGTGAAATCACATAAGGGTTTATTGAGAAAAACGAGGGTTTAATGAAATGCATTCACTAAATTCCATAATTGGCGTAGTTTTGAATAGAAAGGAAAACTATGTTGGAAATATGTTGTCAGTGTGGAAAATGTGGCAAAAGAAACGAGAAAGGAAATAGAAAATATTGGAAAAGGCAACTGCATTGGTAAATATGTTGTCATTGATGTCAAAGGAAATATTATTGGTAAAGTCAAAGGCCATGGAAATGATTGTTGGCAAAGGAAAGCATGGAAAATATAAAGCATGGCAAAGGATTAATCATAAGAAGATCATCATAAATGAGAATGGTGTAGAGAATTTGGAGCCAGTTATTGGGGATTAAATAATATTATATGTAGGTGAAATCTACTCAAATGGAAAGAGCTCTGAAATAGATTTCCATTGGTATGTGGAAGTTTGAAAATGACCTCCTGGATCGAAAGTTAGAGCCATTCAAAATTGGGGACCCCCAAGTCAAACTAGTAGAGCTAGAAAAAGTTTGGGTGAGCCTTTAGCGTGTAGCCAAGTTTGGCAAAGCTTCAAAACCCAAAAAAAAGTCATTAGAGCAGACAAATAAAGGTATGGGAAGATGTGCCTGATAGCTGCAACAACGAGAATCATTTCCATTGGTCGGAGTTGGATCCCACATTACAGCTTGGCCTGGAAGACTTTCCTTAACAGGTGCACCTTGGGGGACTACAAAGGCTGCATAAAGTGAAAGAGATAGCCAATGGATGACGGGACATGGAAAAAAAGCACCATCCAATGGGAAGCGGCCAAGAGCTCGACACTCCGACAACTTAGCCCACTAAGGGTGATCCCGGAAAAGAAATTCCGGACGTATAACAAAGAGGCAGTGCAAGGAAGCTACAACTCAATGGAAAAACAAAGTAAATGGCTTGAACCTAGTGGTTTTTGATAAAAACATTAACAAAGGAAATCAATGCAAAACAAAGGGTCGTAGGACCATTTCTCCCTCCTCCGGTAGGATAGGTGGCAACAGGTGATTGGCCTAGACAACGAAGGATGATGACATCAACACAACCAATTAGAGGTGGACATGTATCATATTGATTTGAGGTTTTAAGGTACCCAAGTGGGCTATTTCTAGGTGACACATGTCACCATTATAGGTCGATACGTGATAGAAGTGACATCAGTATAACGTCATCCAGGAGGTATGACCCCGACAATTAATAAGAGCAAAAAAAAATAAGAAAGATGCTGGGAGGACCCAACAGGACAACTAAGCTCGCAAGACCCAGCCCAGAGGCTTATAAAAGGATTAGCTAAAGAAGGCGTTGGAAAGAAAATCATCGAGACATGTCACCACTGACAGCACATAGGCGACAACCAATTAGATTGGCACCGAGATAACCCCACTGGGATAACTCATCCCACAAGTTTTACCCCGACGGATTAATATGGTGTAGAAAACACAAGGGCTGGATAGCGAAGTCTGGGCTAAGCACCTAAACCTGTCCCTTGGCTTGTTTTGCGTAGAAACAAGACTAGGGACACAACACAAATAAAATATTTGAGAGAAAGGAGCTTCGGAATTTGGGCTTGTGTTTAGTTATTTCAAGTAGAAATAAACCAAAGGCGTAAAGCCATTAACACATGGTTTTGGCCCGCGTAGGGCTTAAAAGGGCTTAGTGCCCAAGGACTAAACTGGTGGTCGTGGAGACCTAGTTTTATGGCAGAAAAAAGGAAGGTGCTAAATAAAATGGGCTTAAAGGATAATTCGATAGCTATATGATTAACAAAGCCTTTGGGATTTGGCATGAAAAATTGAAAACAAATTAAAAGTCCATGTGGCTTGGCATGGAAAGATGAGTTGGGACGATTAGAGCCTGATAGCAGCATGCAAAATAAAGTGCTAGCTCAAGTGGCACATTCAACAATTAGAGCCAAACACAATAGAACGCTAAAGTGCGTGAATGAGTTGGCAACAGAATTGGCAGTTAAGCCAAAATAACCGCAGACAAAAATAGAAAACCACAGTTAAAACCTGTTAAGAACTAGAAGTGAAAAAATGAGTAAGAAAACAATAGAAAACTCAGAGTTTGAGTTTTGAATAGTAGTAGTGGAATCAAAAAGTTGGTGAATAGTCAGAGGACTCAAATTAACAGGACAAAGGAAAAAAATATTAATTCATGCATCATATTTGACAACAAGATAACTAAAGATAAATTAAAAAATATCAGTCCAAAATTATTTAAAAGAAGAATTTGAGCAGCAAAAGTTAATGGGGTGGCAAGAGTATTGCATAATGTGTGTGATACATGTTGGTGCAACATGATGCATGATAGTGATATGCATCAAGGGTGAATCAGAGACCAATCTGGGTATCTAAAAGGTGTTTTTAAGAAATTGTTGCTGGTGTATAGAGCTTGGTGAATGGTATATTAAGTAATGATAGATTGTTGAAAGTGGTGGTGTTTTGCATCAATAATAAGATATTTATGATGGTGTTTGCATCGATAATGTGAAATTGCTGAAGGTGTTTGTATGGTGGCCTTGGTGAGCAGTTGCAGTGTTTGATTATCAAGTAAGAGCTCTCTTGGTTCTAGTATGAAATAAATTAAATATGGATCAACAAGGCCAACAAGTGGTAGCTTGCAGACCAGGGGTTGAATCTCCATCTAGTGGGTGCTAGTAAATGTTCAGGGGAAACAATACCTTTCAACAAAGACCGATAAATGAGTAGGGGAAAGAGTCCCTTCCCATGAATACTGGTAAATGAGCAAGGGCAGAGGTACCTTTCATTAGTAGTTGATAAACAAGTAGTGATAGAAGTTCCTTTTAGTAGTAGCTGATAAACCTACAAGTAGAAGCTCTTGGGGAAATTATGTAATCAAGTTGAAGCATGTAATAAAAATAATATTGATGTCTTGTGTATATGTTGCACATGTTATCGATGTTATTTTCTACATGATTGAGTTGTGTTTTTGATCCATGAATAATTGTTAAAGTGATTGAAAAGTGTAGTTTGTGATGAATTGTATCATTTGGCCACACTAATGATTCATCCCCCTTCTCAATAGCGTCATGGTTTCCATTTTTCTCTAAAAAACTGTGTAGAGTGACTTATAAAGATAAAGAGCACACTCATTTTTAATGATCTATGAGATGGAGTTTGCGAAGGAGAAGCCACATGAAAGGATGACAATGAATTTGGAATGGAAGTGAAGAAAAAGGAGGAATGAATAGCCAAGCCTACATATGTCAAATAAATTGCCATCTGGAAGTGCAACGAAAAGAAATATTTTTCCCTCTTCAATGCTACAATAAATGGGGAGATAAGAAGACATGATGTCTTAGTCAATGATTCATATGGTGCACTTAAACTTTTTAAATATATGTATGATTCTCATTTAGAATTAGAAATCATACAACTGCTTGTGAAGCTTTTTAGCTTGGAATCGAAATATGATGACCCCATGGCACTAGCCTCAGAAATCAAAACTATGATGCATGACATATATGACACTAGAGTTAAGATAGACTTGACTCTCACATCCTTAATGAAGGTCCTTTATCCTACCTACTCTCACTACCTATAATCTCTACAAGCAAGTGGCCATATAAAAACCATGACATTTGATTCCCTGGTGAGAAGGCTGCAGAAGGAGCAAAATACTTTGGAAAGAAGAAGCAAGCATCACAGTCCAGTGAAGAAACTATATGTGTTTCCTAAAAAGGAAATATTGGTTATGCTAGAGGAGACAATGATAAAGTATGACACGGGAGAAATAACTTGATTTTAAGGGGGGAGGGGGGAAGTTGGGGGGGGGGGGTATATAAATAATAAGACAAAGAGACTTGATTTTCATTGTGTCCATTGTGGAAGAAAAGGACATGCAAAAACATGAAGAATTCCATGGGAGAATATTAAAGAACAAGAATAAAAATAAAAATATCCAAAACAAGCAAAAGTAACGCACCAAAATACACACAAAAATCAACTCATTATATTGTTGCTCACTGTAATGTTGGTTTGAATGAGGATTTTTTTAACATTGCATCTACTTCTTGGAGAGACACATGGATACTTGACACATGTGCCATTTGCCACATGACATTTAAGAGAGAATCATTTGATCAGTTTGATGAAAACATAGATGGTGTGGTATAATTTGTTGATAGATCCAATCTCAAGCCTTCAGGGATTGATATATTAAGACTCGAACTGCGTGGACTATCATATTTTTTCCTACATTATTTTCTCTATTTTATTAAGTTGAAAAGGAACATGATATCCCTTGTGCACATTTTCCAACAAGGACACTCCATTCATATTTTTAATGGAAATGTTGAGATAAGGAGGAATTCCAACAACAAGATTGTGATGATTGGATAGGAATAAAATAGCTTGTTGATGCTAAATGGGGAATTCACATCTTTTGCAAAACATTTTTTCCCATCTCACTCAACATAATGAAGGTACAATGTCTTCAAGACTTATATGACATACTAGATTTGGACATATTAATTATGAAAATCTTCATTTGATGAAAAATAATGGTGTTAATGGTCTTCCAACTATTCCTAGAAAACTAAAGCAATGTTCCTCCTGCATTCTTGGAAAACATAACAAACAACCATTCCATGACTCCTATTCTATAGCATGTAGAAAACTTGGCTTGAATTATTCAAATTTGTTTGGTCCTATGCCTATATATTATGTAAATAGAAATAAATACATCTTTTCATTTAATAATAATTTCACCAGAATGTGTTGGGTATCTTTGTTGAAATATAAGTCTAAAGCATTTTAGACATTTGAAAACTTTCATGTATGGATTGAAAATGAAGCAAAAACTAATATTGGTGCCCTTCATATGGATAATTTCAAATAATATAATATTAATGATTTTGAATCCTATCTTCAACAACATGGGATCTAACATCAAACAACAGTTCCATACAATCCTCAACAAAATAGTGTAGCTAAGAGGATGAACAAAACATTGTTGAATATGGTTCGCTCCATGATGTTCTTTAAGCATGTAAAATTGATGTTTTGGGCTGAAGTAGTTTTGTAGGTAGTCTATTTAAAGAATAAATGTCCATCACATGCTCTTCAAAACAAGACTTCTTACGAAATGTGGTATGGCCACACCCCTTCCATTATGCATCTCAGGGTTTTTGACTCCACCTGCTATGCCTTGATTCCAAAATAATAGAGAAAAAAAATTATGCAAGGAGTTGTAAATGATTTTTCACAGGGTACTCAGATACCACCAAGGTCTATCATCTTTATGATGAGGCAAAGAAGAAATTCATATTTTCTGTAAATTTCATATTCGTTGAGTCCACTAAAAGCAATGAATCTGTTGATAGACAAATTGATAGTCTATAAAAAATTTCTCTGATGAATACATATCAAGGATTTGACAATGAGATTCCAAATGTTGAAGGGGGAACCCAATTTTGGGTCAATATTTGAAATATCCCTCTGTAGAATCAACTCCTCCTCATGAAGAAGTTCCTAACATCTCATCAGATTTGGATGATGTTATTGGAAAAAATGAGAAGTTGAACATTGATGATGCCACTCCCTCAGAGGAGCCATCTAATCCTTCTCCAAAATGACCAAAGTGGTTGATCAAGACACTTGAAAGTGCCCATCGCAATGAGATTGGAAATACTGGAACTAGGAGTTCTGCTGACAATGGAGGTGCAAATTCAAGTGATGTGGATAACACAAAAATTTTATATACTTGTGAACTAAATTTGACCATTGGCTTTGAACCTAGTGTTAGCATAATTTCTTGCTAAGTCATGAGTTCATTCCATAGTTTTATTTTAGGATTAAATTTCAAAACTCCTCTGTTATGCTTTGGTCCACTTTATTTCGTTTCTATTATTTATCGCTTTTCCACTTTAAAACCATTAACGGGACCTACTTCATCGCAAATCGCAAATTATCGGTGCATTCACTTACTCCTGCCTCCTTAAATCCCCGATTGCGATAACAGTGGGACCCGCCTATTGCCATGTCATACTGCACTATCATATTGCTTTATGGACCCACCTTACCTTTTTTCGCAATATCTTTGTTACCATCTGTTGCCGCTTCTAAAAAACCCCCGATTGCGATAACACTAGGACCCATTTCCTTGCCACATCACTTCACTTATCGCATATCAAAAATCCTATTGCTAACCATCAGTGTTTCCCCCTACGATTGTGAAATGCGATAATCCTCTGATTGAAATATGTGGTAAGCTCTGATCCCCGATTTGTGATAACCCCTTCGTCTTGCGATTGCGATATATCGCATTGCAATTCTGCCACTGTGTTACTGCTTTATGTTGCCTACTCCTAAAAACCCCCGATGCGATTTGTAGGACCCACCTTACCACTACGTCACTTACCGCACAATCGTAAGTTGCAAATAATTTTGTTATTGCCTTATGTCCTCCGCTCCTAAAATATTGATGCAAGATGGTTTAATGCAGTGAATGATTAGATGGTTACGCATATACATGCCGCCAACTGGATATTATCAAGCTTTATTAAAGTTTTTAAGTACATCAAACACCTGGAGCAAATCAAACCCTTAATGTCAGTTAGTTGTTATTTGGTTCAGTCATGGTCATTGCCACCTCAAGCACATGATATTTTCGATATATATTAGCAAGTAGGGGGCTACATGGTTATTAAATACCCAAGACACAAGGAGAGAATTCAATAGAAAAAGGGGCAACATGACAACAAACTCAACATTCCAGCCCATAATTCTTCTCTTCTTCTTTCTCCATCTGTCATTTTTGTTAAATTTCGAGGAGATAAGGATGTAATGTCTTTTGACACATGCGTTATGTTAGAATTAATGTTTCCTTCTTTTTAGAAGAGATGGAGTTGGTTCCTCTCTTGCTATATATAGCACTTGTAAATACTATAAGTGTGGTTGGATGTTAGTCTACCTGAAGACTGACAATAATAGAAGTTTTTTTTTTTTGCTTCATGTTGGAGGATTTTTTGATTCAAGGAACATCTAATGTGTGGTGTGTATCTTTTCTTTGTTAATTTATTCTAAAATATAAATTGCAGCAACTAGTGAAGTGTGAGTGAGAAGATGTTAAAGGATTTAACAGTAAATTATATACTTTTAGTTTTCTGCAAGTTATATGTGTGTAATAGAACATGTCAGTGAAGGTTTCATAAAGGATTTGTGGAATACTTTATATATTTAATCTATTTTCTAAGTGTTGTTTTCTTTGCATAAAAATATTTTGTGTTAAAGACCATAGTCATAGTTGTGTGACTGATTTAGAATAGGAATATATCCTGAAATAGGTACCAGCTATTCATCTTTCTTCCATTTGTGTACTCTGCTCCCTATACTACCTTTTACCCACACAATTTATACTTGCCACAACTTGCCAAATTCATGAATGTCTTAAAGAAGATAAAATCATTTCAAAATATTTGAGAAAGCCATCCCACCACTCAAACAACCCCTTTTTAAATTTGAAATGAACTATGATGTGTAAGGCTTACTCCTTAAGCAGTCAAGGAGTGAATTCTTATGCTAACATCTTTGGCACTGTTGCCAGGGAGGTGAATTGAAGTTTATCCCTGGGTGAATGACAAACTTATAAGTCCGGTTCTGAGGTGTACAATTCCAGCTATCTTTTTAGACTTCTTTACACCTGGCGACTCCATTGAGAAGTTATGAAAACTAGAAGGACTAGAACTAGGGCTAACCCATATTCCCCTTTGAGAATCCCAGTTTCAGACCCTGAAAATCTAATTAAGAAAAAGAGTAAATGAAAGTTTGCTGCTACTACTACTATTTTCTCAAAGGTTGTTTCTAAAGAAGTCCTACAAAATTTATCCCTTGATTTTGCAGAAAATCCTGTACCTCCCTTTTTTTCCAACCAAAAAATAGTACCTACATCACAAGCTGGTGCTTCATCATTTGCTGTTCCACAAATCCCAACAAATCACACCATGGTAGGTCCAAACCTACCCCCTAACCGAATGGATGCAATTGTTGCTGCTAGGTATGCCCCTTTGGTATTACCTCAGCCTATGAATGCATTTCCTACAGGAGATTATCTCAAGTACATGCCTAAGTTTAGTGGTGAGGGAGAGGTAACAACTGAAGAACACCTTGCTGATTTTTATGCCTATGCTGACAATCTAAATATTGAGCATGAAGATGTCTGGATGAGAGTTTTTGTTCAGAGTCTTGAGGGTGATATAAGAAAATGGTTCAGATCTTTGAAAGCTGGTAGCATCACTGGAATTGAAAGCCTAGATGACAAATTTTTAAGGAAATGGGGTGATAAGAAAGATTTTCTATATTATATCACTGAATTTGGTGCAATAAAAATAAAACAGGGAGAATCAGTTTCTGTTTTTTCCAAGAGATTCAATAAGATGTATAGCAAAATACATATTGAAATCAAGCCTACTAAAGCTTCAACTAAAATCACTTATGTTGGTGTCTTTGATACTAATTTTTGTTTATTATTGAGAGAAAGAAGGTCTGCAACACTAATGCAAATGCAGGACAATGCACTGGAGGTAGAATCTAATGTGTTAGTAGCTGATAGGCTCAGAGGAGGGATTGACAGAGAAAAAATAAAGCAAAAAGATGAATTTTCTACTTCAGGAACTTCAGACATTGATCCTAAGTTAGATGAGTTGACCAAGATGGTCAAGTCATTGAATATTGAGATGTCCAAGCTCAAGATGGAAGCAATACCAGATACTACCAGAAATGTTTCATTTGATCTTCCTAATAGGTAGCAATTTAGAAGACCTAATGTTCCTCAAATTTGCAGCGAGAGAGGAGAGAGGTTGATGATAAAAAAGTTCAGCCTCCTTTACAAAATGCTGTTTTTGAAGATGAAGAGGAATCTGAAAGGTTGGAAAAGGCTGCCGATATAAATTTTCTAAGAGACAAAGAAGGGTTGATTCATCTTACACAAGCAGAGTATGAAGATTTCATGTCATATACTCAGAATACTGAATTATTTCCTGATCATTCCATGATTGCAGCTAATCATTAAAGCAGATATAATATCAGATCAAAGAAGATTGATGATAATCCATAGCCGGTTGCACAACCCAAGAAGAATAAGGATGCATAAAAATTCCACCTGAAAAACAATTTGAAAAACATAAATTACCGGAATTTCCGGTAGCAGTCAATAATCCTTCACTTGAGGTAAAAATTGCCAAGAAACTGCCCCCTGTTTTTAATTTTGAGAATGAAATTCAAAAGATAAAGGTTCATGTTCCTCTTGTAGAGCTTATGAAAAATGATGATTTCAAAAAGACCTTTATGAAATATCTTCAACCCCCACCTACCGAAGTAGCTTATGATTTTTTTAACCTTCAAGATGATAAACCCACCATTATCTTAGGTCCATTGGTAGAAGACAGAGATGAATCTACCCCTCCTTTCTATCTCTATCGGAATATTCATGAAAAGATCTTGCATAATTTCCTAATGGACTCCAGAGCCTCACATAATTTAATGCCCAAGATAGTCATGGATGAACTAGGTCTTATGGTAACTAGAGAGTATCAATATATCTACTCCTTTGATTCTCAGAAAGTTCAATGCCTTGGTGTCATCAAATACCTTGCAGTAAGACTTTTTAAGTTACCCATGAGAGGAATGGTGATGGATATTGTTGTAGCTGACATTCCTCCTAGATTTGGCATGTTACTTTCTAGGTCATAGATTAGAAGGTTGGGAGGAACATTGCAAATGGATCTCACTTATGCTACCGTCCCTATTTTTGGAGGAGAACAAAGAAGACTTTATAGAGAATCTCAACTGGCATATATCATTAGTGACAACAAAGAATAAACTAATCATCTAATTTATGTTATAAAAACTGATGTTGGTTCAAGTATTTTACATATGGATAACTCTATCCTATATACAGAAAATTTTTAGATTTTGAAGCTTGCTGAAAAACAGAATAGTCATGAAGGTTCACATCCATGGCAAATGTTTTTTGTTGGTTCATGTTTTAAAGAAGGAGCTGGTGCAGGAATAGTTCTCATTTATCCTTTTAAAGATAGCTCTACTTTTTATTTCAAACTTGAATTTGAAGCAACTAACAACGTGGCTGAGTATGAAGCTTTTCTAATTGGTTTAAGAACAACGAAGGACATGAATATTTTAGAAATTTCTGTTTTTGGAGATGCTGAACTTATCATTCAGCAAATTAGAAATGTTTATCAAACTAAGCATCCCAGACTCAAAGATTACCAAAATGTAATACGGAGCATTGTAGAAGATTCATTCTTGGATTTTAACATTTCTTTTGTTCCAAGAGAAAGAAATATTTTGGCTGACTCACTTTATATTTCAACAATTTCATTCAAGATTCCAATACCTATGAAGCTGAAATATGAAGTGGAAGTTAGGTTCAAACCTAGCATTCCTGATAATGTCAAGCATTGGAGAGTGTTTGAATATGATCATGAGATTACAAGATTCATTGAAGCTGCTGAAGTTTTTGTTGTCCTAAATATTGATCAAGATGAAGATATCATGAAGAATGATATTGATTTGCAAGACACCAAAAATCTGCAAAAACAGATTGCTGATCAACCTATCATTCAATTGCCTACCAATCATATTCCCAAGGGGTTAATACCACTTGAGAAGCTCTTTGATCATAATGATGTCTCAGTCAAACCACAGTTGGCTGAAATAGAAATAGATTTGGATGATTTCAATTTGGGCACAGAAAAAGAACCAAGGTATGTGAAGTTGTCAAAAGTTTTATGAGAAGAAATTAAAGATGAATACCACAAGCTGTTTTATGAATTTTTTGATGTTTTTTCCTGGAGATATGAATATATTAAGACAGATGATACAACTATCATTGAGCATAGGATACCATTGAACGATGGTACTAAGCCATTCGGGCATAAGTTAAGGAAAACCAATCCACTATTGTTACTAGTCATGGAGAAGGAAGTTAAGAAAATTTTGGATGCCAAAATCATCATTCCATTGAGATATTTAGATTGGGTTTCTAATGTAGTTCCAGTAAGGAAGAATATTGGTGAATTCAAACTATGTGTAGATTTCAGAAATCTTAACAAATTCTCCAAGAAAGATAACTATCCATTGCCAAAGATGGAGCATATTCTTCAAAAGATAACTGGTTCAGACATAATTTCCATGCAAGATGGATTCTTCAGGTACAATCAAGTTTTAGTTTGGCCGGAAGATCAAGAGAAGAAAACATTCACTACTCCTTGGGGAACATTCATATATGACCCAGGTAAGCATTCCAAGTTTGATGCTTTGTGGCTTGGTCCTTTTTGGATCTCAAAAATTTTGCAGAATAATACTTTTGAGTTGTAACATCTTGATGGAGCAGAACTGTTTGGAGGCCCATTCAGTGGGGGCTTTCTCAAAAAATTCTTTTACTAAGGCTGTTGGTAGCCTAAGTTCACTATAAATACTAGTGTGTTTCATAATAAGACTCCATAGCCCAATGACAAGGCACTAAAACTAAATTTTTTTTTTAGAGCCTCACATGGAGAGCTCTATCCCCTATCGAGCCAATGTTAGCACAATTTATTGCTAAGTCATAAGTCCATTCCATAGTTTTATTTTAGGATTAAAGTTCAAAACTCCTTTGTTATGCTTTGGGCCACTTTATTACTTTTCTATTATTTATCGCTTTTCTGCTTTAAAACCATTAATGGGACCTACTTCATCACAAATCGCAAATTCTCGGTGCATTCACTTACTCCCGCCTCCTTAAATCCAATATTGCGATAACGATGGGACCTGCCTACCGCCATGTCATACCGCACTATCATATTGCTTTATGGACCCACCTTACCTTATTTCGCAATCGCCATTTCGCAATTCCTTTGTTACCATCTGCTTCCGCTTCCAAAACCCCCCCGATTGCGATAACACTAGGACCCATTTCCTTGCCACAACATTTCACTTATCGCATATGGAAAATCCTATTGCTAACCATCCATGTTTCCCCCTCCGATTGCAAATTGAGATCATCCTCTGATTGCGATATGTGATAAGCTCCGATCCCTGATTTGTGATAACCCCTCTGTCTTGTGATTGCGATATATTTCATTGCAATTCCACCACTGTGTTACCGCTTTATGTTGCACGCTCCTAAAAACCCCTGATGTGATTGGTAGGACCCACCTTACCGCCACATCACTTACAGCGCAATCGCAAATTGCGAATCATTTTATTGTTGCTTTATGTCCTCCGCTCCTAAACTACCGATGCGAGATTTTTTAATGTAGTGACTGATTAGATGGTTACGCATATACATGCCACCAACTGAAGATTAACAAGCTTTATTAAAGTTTTGAAGTACAACAAACACCTGGAGAAAATCAGATCCTTAATGTCAGTTAGTTGTTATTTGGTTAAGTCATGGTCATTTCCGCCTTAAGAACATGATATTTTTGATATATATCAGCAAGCAGGGGGTTACATGTCTATTAAAGACCCAAGACACAAGGAGAGAATTCAGCAGAAAAAGGGGCAGCATGACAACACACTCATCATTCTAGCCCATAATTCTTCTCTTCTTCTTTCTCAATCTATCCTTTCTATTAGATTTCAAGGAGATAAGGATGCAATGTCTTTTGACACATGTGTTATGTTAGAATTAATGTTTCTTTCTTTTTAGAAGAGATGGCGTTGGTTCCTCTCTTGCTATATATAGCACTTGTAAATACTATAAGTGTGGCTGGATGTTAGTCTACTTGAAGACTGAAAATAATAGAAAAAACCTTTTTTCTTCATGATAGAGTATTTTGTGATTCAAGGAACATCTAATGTGTGGTGTGCATCTTTTCTTTGTTAATTTTTTCTAAAATATAAATTGCAGCAACTAGTGAAGTGTGAGTGAGAAGCTGTTAAGGATTTAACAGTAAATTATCTACTTTCAATTTTCTACAAGTTATATGTGTGTAATAGAACATGTCAGTGAAGGTTTCATAAAGGATTTGTGGAATACTTTATACATGCAATCTATTTTCAAAGTGTTGTTTGCTTTGCATAAACATAGTTTGTGTTAAAGGCCATAACGATAGCTGTGTGATTGATTTGGGATAGGAATATTTCCTGAAATAGGTACCAACTATTCATCTTTCTTCCATTTGTGTACTCTGCTCCCTATACTACATTTTACCCACACAATTTATACTTTCCACAGCTTGGCAAATGCATGGATGTCTAAAAGAAGATAAAATAATTTCAAAATATTTGAGAAAGCCATCCCACAACTCAAACAACCCCTTTTTAAATTTTAAATGAACTATGATGTGTAAGGCTTACTCCTTAAGCAATCAAGGAGTGACTTCTTACGCTAACACCTAGTTCCTTCAAAGAAGCTACTTCTCATGATGAATGCTAAGAATCCATGCATAAGGATTATGATGCACTCATAAAAAATGGAACTTGGAAGTTGGTGGACCCTCCATATGGAACCAAACTAATTAGCTACATGTGGGTCTTAAAAAAATGTAAATAATATGACTCACTTGTCTAGCAAAAATCAAAGCTTGTGGCAAAAGGATTTGCACAAAAAGAAGATGTTTACTATGAGGAAACCTTCGCTCCCCCAACAACATGAGTGACCATACGAACCATATTATCTTTGGCAACATAGAATGGATTTAAATCCATAAAATGTTCATGAATACAACTTTCTTGAATGGGGATTTGAAAGAAAATGTTTCTATGTCTCAACCTAAAGGTTTTGTTGTAAAGGGACAAGAACAAAAGGTATGCAAGCTCATTAAATCCTTATATGGTCTAAAACAAACATCACAAGAATTGTATGAAAAGATAATTGAGCATATTTTGAAGCTAAATTTCAAACACTACAATCTTGGTGATGCATCTTTGTTTGTCAAAAAGGTTGGAAAAAAATTATGTATCTCTTAGTATATGTAGATGATATATTAATTACTAGAAACATTGAAACTTATATTGCATCTGTGAAGAAATATTGGAGGAAAGGTTTTGAAATCATAGAATTGGGACAAGTTCATTATAACTTGGGCATTGAATTCAATCAAAATCCATAATACACATTCATTTCCCATCAAAATTACATTGGAGAACTATTGAACATATTTGGCATGGAAGAATATAGCTCTCTCGCCACATCAATGGAGCAAAACTTGAAGCTTACATCGAAAGAAGGGAATTAATTTGAGGATGCAACCAAGTAAAAACAAATTGTACGAAGTCTCATCTACCTCACCACAACCAAGCCAAATATATCATATGTTGTGAGCACCCTTTTTATATTCTTGCAAAAATCATGTTAGCGACATTGGTTTGTTGCAAAAAGAGTCCTGGGATACTTAAAGGGAAATCAAGATTATGGAATAAAGTACACCAAGGTGGATGAATTTAGTCTTATTGCACATTATTATTTAGAATTCGATATCAACAAGGAAAATGGAGCATCAAATTTAGTATATTTGATGAGCCAAGGATCAAAAATTGTCTTGTGGAGGTCATGCAAATAATCAGTTCCAATAGATTCCACAATAGAGGCAGAATTTGTGGTGACCACAGAAGAAATAAAGGAAATTGTGTGGCTCAGGAAAATACTTGAAGACTTGCACGAGAAACAAGTGAAATCAACTCCCCTACTTGTCAAAAATACTTCTACAATTAAGTTGGCTAAGAATCCAAAATTCCATGATTGAACAAAGTACATCAACAATAAGTATCATTTGATTTGATACCATGTAGAGGCCAAAACTATTCCTTTAAGAAATTGTTCCTCGAATGAAAAAATTGTATGCATCTTCACCAAAGCACTTGGAAGAGAAAAAATTGAAAAGTTGAGAATGGTGCTTGGTCTCACAAACACCCCTTCATATTAAGGGGGGGAATGTTTGGCACCATAGTCCTTTGGGATTATTGTGAATTTTAATTAGTTGTAAATATAAAATAGAAAGGTTGTTGATAAAACTAACAACCCACGTAGTTGGAGAAAAAATTATCCTTGTACTAAATTCATATCTCTCATTAAGGAATAACATGTTGGAGTTTTTTAGCATGATCCTTAGTGTGCCTGTAATAGATTTCAATGCATTTATAAAGAAAACCCCCATTAATTTGTTCATGTATTAAGCACAGAGAATCATGAAATTTGTGCAATTTGCGGAGAGAGTAAAATTTTGTCCTTTGTCACAAAATAATTGCTCAATCATCATTATCTAGTCAATTCCATCCAAATGTCATAGTTATGTATAGGTGGATGCCACGTGTCATAGGGAGATATTCCAAAGTGTTGAGTTTTTAGTGCAATCAAGACTAGTATAGTTTTTGACAATTGATAACTACTTCTAATGATATAATCAATCTTATTTTAACATTTTAATAATTAAGAAACTATAAATGAAAAACTTCAACAACTCAATTTCATTAATAGAGCAGTAGGGATCACATTAAACAGTAGAACTAGAGACAAGAGACACCAAAATTAGGCTCACAACTAGGGAAAAACCCACAAGGGGAAAACCCAACCAATCTTTCCTTACGAGAGAGAATTTTTTTTGATCAATAGTACATTAGAATGTTCCAACAAGATTCCAAAAGTATGACCTCAAAATATCCAAATCAAAACCAGTCAACAAAGAGAGAGAAAATCCAATTATGTTCAAAGTATAGGTCTACAACAATAGGGTTGAATTTCATCTTGTGGAAGCTCTGAACAAGAGGCTAAAATTAAGTCAACACCTCGGTCAACAAACCTTTGAAATAGCTGGTCAAAGCCTCAGTCAAGCATGTGGTTAACCCAAGTCAATGAGCCTAGAAACAAAGATGAAGATGCAGTCAAACAAGGTCAATGAGTCTCTTCAATATTTTGCCTTCCAAGATAGTCAAAAACTTAGTTAAACAGATGCCAATTAGCCCAACTCAACATTGGTCAAACAATGGAAAACAAGCTAGTCAACACAGATAGAAAAAGACACCTTTTGACTCCTTCGAATGTGTGGATGTATCTATGTGATTTCAGATCAATGTGATGGATGAGAAGTGTGCCAAATGAGCTCCAACAATGTCTTATTTATATGTGAGTTAGGAGGTGAATTTTCAAACATGTGGGGCCAACTTGTCCTTCTTGAAGTTGACTTGATAAAACATACAAATACGATTTTTATCCATTAATTTCCAATGAAAATACTGACCATACCTACCCATTTTTCAACATTCACTCTTATTTAGGGAGGTAATTTTCATTCTTTCTCAAGATCAATCTTCCCAACCAATCCATAGGTCTCACGACCCATAACCTAAGGAAAAGATAACAAGTACAAGTATCTCTCTCTCTATCAATATAAATCTCCCCAACCAATCCATATGTCTCACATCCCACAACCTAAGGGAGAGATAATTAGTCTCATTATAAGGAAATATAAATAGCATCTAAAACATCTCAATGCATCTCCTCGACCATAAGGTATCACAACCCACAACCTAAGGGAGGAATCACTATCTCAATCCTCAACTATATAGTATCACGACCCACAACCTAAGGGAGAGAACTTGAGATTAATCTCCTCGGCCAATCCATGGGTCTCATAACAACTGCCCAAGGGAGAGAAATCGAGATTAATCTCCCCGACCAATCCATGGGTATCATAACAAATGCCTAAGGGAGAGATCACAAATACAATTTCCCCGAACGAATTGGTCTCACAATCATCATGACCTAAGGGAGTGAAAATATTCTCAACTAATCCAAAGGTCTCACAACCTCAGCCTAAAGAAGACTACCCACATATGATGCTATACAATCAATTCTCCCTCTCTCTTAGAGAGGGGTTCTTAACAACTTCAAGTTGTTTTCTAAAATAAACAAACTTAATCCAAGACAACGACTTTGTCAATGCATCAACAACTTGCTCATCTGTAGGGAAATAATCAATTCTCACAGCTCCCCTCTAGACAATATTCTGGATGTAATGATACTTAATCTCAATGTGCTTCGACTTGTCATGGAACATCAAGTTCTCAGAAATATTCACATAGCTTTGGTTATTATAATATATAATGGTCGATTCCAACACTTGATCAAACAAACTAGTCAACAACTTTTGAAGCCACACACCTTCACAACAAGATTAACATGCAACTATATACTCAACTTCATAAGTACTTAGAGCAACAAAAGTTTTATTTCTACTAGACCATGTGTTTAGTCAATTTAATTTCTTAACTTGCTATCATAAATTATCGAGCAAGGTTAGTAATCTGATGAAGTGTGGTGCACTATATCTGCTTAGATGCCCTTCTTTCTTACTTCGTTGTGTATTTTTATATATTGTTTTTTTTTGGGGTTTGTATTTTATGCCTAATGTTAAGAACTAAATTGATCTAAGGAATGAAATCTAAGATTTTAAAAGAAATCTTTAAATGCTAAGGAACAACTAAATCTGAAAGAAATTTAATGATGAAAACTTAATCTTAAAGGAAGAAAAGGAAGTTTTATTTTTATTCTAAGAAAAAGGAATTGATTTACAAATTACTCTTAATGAAATGAATGAAATATAAAATCTTAAATAAGGAAGAAAAGGAAGTGTTAATTAACTAATCTATATTGCATAAAAATAAATCAATCTATGGATGGTTAAAATCGGAGCTATGTTAGACTATTCTATGCCGGAAAAATATCTATGTAAAATATCTTAATTAAATTGATTCTGCATTTAAACAAAAGATTGTTCTAAATCTTATTGAATTCTACTGATATCTAAATGAAATTCTATCTACCAACATAAAAATAAAACCATATCCTACTTTATCAATTGAGAACATTAATTCTATGAAAACAGAGCATCTGATCTAATTTTAAATCTATTTGAAATGAACAAAATGTAATTCTAATCTAACTCTGTCCTAGTTTTAAATATATCTAAAAATTATCAACATATAACTTTAATCTAACTCTATTCTACATTCCATGGAACGAAAACATAAAATCTATTACTATGAAATTGAACTAACTGTGCTAATTGAAATCAAATTTAACTAAGGCAAGCAAGAAATGACAAAGTATCTATTGCGTAAAATAAAATGTCTAATCTTAAATCCTATGGTTGCTGTGTAATAAAATGCAAGAATATATTCAATTGGAATATGACAGAGTCACATTCATGAAATGATTTAGGCGAGCATAAGATCTAACAGTCAACTATAAATGTAAACAACTGATTCAGAAAAAATTTAAAAACTTTTTGACATGAAATTAAACTATGAAATAGTGAGAAATTAAGCTATGAATAATGAGAATATAACTATTAAATGACGAGGAACTAAACTATGAGTTGACGAGAAATTAACTATGAATCAAGAAGAATTTAAACTACAAAATGAAGAGTAATTAAGCTATGAGATGATAGTAAATTAAACTACGAATCAACATGAAATTAAGCTATGAAAATGACAGTAATCTAAACTACGAAATGACTATAAAAACCTCCTTTCCGTGCAGGGGCCCTCTGCAACAAAACGAGTGTAAAATATACTTAGGCTATCTGCGCATTAATGATTTGGAACTGGTCTTCTTCATTAATAAAACACAATTTAAAAACGTATCACAATATTATCACAAAATCAAGCCTATTCCCGATTTCAACAGACTGATATTTATACAAGTTTTTGAATTAAATGTCTGAGACAATTTCGCCTATGGAAAGAAAAATAAAGCTAAGACTAGAAGTCTATTTAGAAGAAAAGTCTTCATATCTCTTTCTCTATTTGCTAAGTAAGAGAAAATCGAGAATATTCATTCGTTGATATCGTTCCTTCTATTGATTGAGCTTTGAACGCGAGTGTAGGCATGATCCTTATCAAAATTGAACAGGTACGTAGAATAAGATCCATATATGGACCATTTCAAAGCTACCCATATGACTCGCTTCTCCATTTACTTCTCGAAACCTGTCAAACAATAACGGTGGCTGTAGAAACAAAGGTTAGCTACAAAATTGCACAAATTCTGTAGCTAATTACAATAATTCATCTAAATAATAAAAAACATTATAATATAACATAGATATCATCAAAATGCCTTCTCAAATGTAAAATATGTCAATTATCACTGATTGAGTTTATGGATTTTTGAAAAAGGAATAAAATATGGTGGAAAAATATGTCAAAATAGGAACAGTTTTGAGGTTCAACATACCCCCACTAAGAGACCATTGCATGTCCTCTTGTAATTCCCAAAATTGCGAGCCTTCACCTTTTACTACATTTGTTATGATACCTCTACCAGTACATCCAATTTCATCTTCTTTCATTTCTTAGAAGTGATTTCCATTCTTGGTTTCTTCATGAGGAGTTTGTACTTCAAATTGATGACTTTTCTGTTCAGAAAGCTATTCCTTTTCTTCAGTTTCTTGTTCTTTTTATACCATAGCCCCAAATGTAGAATATTATTGTCACTTATAACCTTTTCTAAGCGATTATGTTCCTTCAGAGATTCATTTTCTTTCTTGATGTGCCTGTTCAATATCTCTAGTTCATAGATTTCTTGCTTCAAAGTGTTTACTAGAGGTTCTTGTGGACTAGTAGGCTACTCTTCAACACTTGGATTTTCTTTTGCATGTCTCTTTTCCAAGGAATCAATGTAGTGATAAATCTCCTGTTGTGCCGGGTCAATTTCTGGGGTCCTTCTGCTTAGTCTGTGTATAGGACTGTGTATAGGAGAGGCAGTAATAGGTGATGGTACTCGAGGCTCTTCATCTAAATAAAAAAACTCTACTTCCTATGGGGATGTCTTCTTCAGGGATTTACGAAGTCTATAACTTCTCCTTGGCTATGGAGGTCTTAAGATTTTCGAGTTTATAACTTTTCCCTTTTCCTTTTCATTACCTCTCTTTTTGTAACCATTCTATTTCTTTTTCTTCGGTAATTATGCAATGGTGATTTCTTCTTCTTCTTGATGTGGTTGAGGTGAGTTCTTGTCTTCAATGTAGGTATCAACCTTTCTCCTTCTGCTTCTTTTGGTCTTATCAACCTTAGGATGTTCCTGTGCTTCTTCTTGAAAATTATTCCTAATTAGGAAAATTTCCCATGAGTCTCATATACTCTTTAAATGAAATTCAATGAGTATATTTATCAGTCCATGATGATACATTTTTTTCCAAAGAAAAAATTGAACTCTTTATATTCATAAAAGGTTAACTGTGTACATGCATTTAAGCATTTCTTGGTATGAGTTTGTGCTCTCCCAAAAAACGGCCGAATGATTCAACCCATCTTCAAAAAACCCCATCTAGTTGAAGGATGAGTTTGATCAAAAGCTTCCCATATTATAGGGAAAGTCCATGATGATACATGGTATTGTCTATCGACACAATCCTTTTCTACATAGTTCCTGACATTTTCTTTAAGATGTTCAATAGGAAGTATGGGAGGTTTATTTCTCCGTCCTTCAGGAAATTCATTAACAGTCTTCCATGGTAGACAAACATACAACCAAATCTACCCTCACAAGTAATAAATTTTTGAATAATTAACAACATGTTTCTCCATTTGTTCTTAAGTTTCATACTGGGAATTCCCTTCTGAAAAATAGTAGTGTCCATACCTGGATTTTTCAGAAAAAATATTCCATTCTTCTCCATGAATTTCTCTGTTCTTGAACCATCTTTCATCGGTTTTTGGAAGTTCTGTGGCCTTTTCAATGAAGGAATCTGTCGCTGAAAACTTTATGTCTCCAATTTCTACCTCTGTCCCGTCAAAGGCTCTTGCGAAGGATTTGGTGACCTCCCTATGGAAACCATCAAAATTTTCTATGAAATGGAGCCATTGTACCTTCTGGAGAATTGACTTCATATGTGGATAACCTTACATGATTTTTCCTCCCACACGCTTGGTTCTTACTATTAGACCCATGTCTCTATCATGAGGAGTTTTCGCCTTCAAAGCTGTTCTTCTTCGACCAGGTGGATTGAGGGTTTGGATCTGAGTTAAGGATGTCGAAAGGAGATTTTACAGACGTGTAGGTAAAATAAATATTCGACCGAGGGTTTAGGAACGTGAATAAGTGGGTTACAAAATGATATATGACCCTTAATCATTAATGGATGAAATCGGTCTTGATCATTATGGGATATGATATGGATGAAGTGGTGAGTTATGGTTTTATGGTATGAATTGAGTACAATTAGTTTTGATGATGAAAAATTTGATGTGGAAACATATGATCATCCAAATTATATACACTAATGTTTTTTAACCTTATTATTTAAATAAATTTTGTAACATACCTTGGAACTAACATTTGTTAATCTTCTTTTTGTGTTGATTCCTCAAGTGTCTTTTCAACATGGTCTTCAATTGCTTCTGTTAAATATGTCCTACTTCAATAGGCTGCAAAAAGTGTAGCAGAGATGCAGAATGTGATGATAGCTGCAGATTATTCCGAGAGTTGCAGAAATGTAGCAATTCTATAGATACTCTTTTATTGCTTCTGAAAAAGAAAGGGAACAAAGAATTTGGGAATTTTTTAGAATGGTAGAAAATATAAGATGTCAGAAATAAACTCTGATTTTCACCTTGTATTTTCTGTATAAGGATTCCAATCATTGATTGGTTTTCATACTTAAACAATTTTATTTTTTATTTTTTATTTTTAGATATGAAAAGTAAAAAGAAGACTAAGTTGGAGAAGAAGAAGGATTCTTCTTCACCAACTTCATATCAGCATTGTCTTGAAATTTTTTGATAAATTCCTCCTTTGTAATTGGTTTATGATAGACCTTTAGTCAATATCCATTTACAAAAAGAGGTACATTTTCTTCATCAATTGTCCTTATCTTGAATGCTCCATTGTCAAAGACTTTTTCGATCTCATAAGGTCCAAACCAATGAGTCTGAAATTTTTCTTGGAAGTTTTTGAACTTTGAATCGGACAAAAGTGTCCAGTATCATGCTGGAAATTTTATTTATTTTATGTACTTATCATGCCATCTGGACCTTTGTTGCTGAACTATGTTGATTCTTTGAACTACATCTTGCATGATCTCATCAAGCTCATTAAGTTGCTCCATTCTGTGCTTTTGAGCTTTTGATAAATCAAGTCCCAATTTGACTGCTGTCTTGAAGGTTTTGATCCGGAGTTCTATTGGAAACAAGACTTGCTTCCCATAAACAAGTTCATAGGGAGTATGTCCTGTTGTATTCCTCCATGTAGTCCGGTAGGCCCATAAGGCTTCAGGAAGCCTATTTTCCCAATCCTTCCTATGTAGATGTACCGTATTTGTGAGGATTGCTTCGATCACTTTATTGGTGGAATCCACTTTTCCATTTTATTATGGATTATATGGAGTAGAATTTATATGTTTGATCATATATTCCTCCAAAATCCTTTGCACCATTCTGGATGTAAACTGAGATCCCTGATCTGTCACAATTTCCCTTAGGACACCAAAACGAGTGAAAATATCCTCAAAGAGAAATGAAACTACAACATTTTCATTAGAAAAAGAAAGTGCTTTAGCCTCTACCCATTTAGTGACATAATCAGTGCAAACCAAAATGTACCTCTTTTGTTTTGATGGTGGATTGATTGGTCCAACAAAATCCAAAGCCCATTTTTCAAAGGGTTTGATGAGTACCTGCTAGGTCCCTATATTACTAGTATATTCCCTTATTGTTGTTAGTGTAACCCCCTTATTGTTATTGCTGTACCCCTATAACCACCATATTGTTATTATTGTGCCCTTACATTATTATTGTTAGGCTGGCTAGGATTACATTGTGGCCCCACTAGGATTACATTGTAGCCCCATGGACTCCTAAACATAGAAAGGAGGTTTTGTCATTTGTATCATCCAAGAATTGTTAATTCATGTAATGTATTAGAGGTTTCCCCATTGAAGTTGCTTATTTCTAAGGCGTTGATATCTCTTTTCTTCTATTTTTGGAGCTAGTTTCACAACATTTGGTATCAGAGCTTTGGATTCTAAGGTTTCACTGCTCCAAACAGGTCATCGTGGAATTTTCTCTATAACATTTTTTCTACGAAGGTTCATAAGCTTAAATGTTTATAGTGAAAATCCGAACTCCTGAGGAACATTGTCACAAAATTTCAGATCTTGGTTCACAATATATTCGAAGATATGATCTGTGGAAGTTATGGCTTTTCGCAAGTTCCTGAATTTAACCTAAACAGGTCATCGTGGAATTTTCACTATAACGTTTTTTATATGAAGGTTTAGAAGCTGAAATTTTTAGAGCGTGAAGTCAACATCCGGAGGAACATCATCACAAAATTTTAGATCTTGGTTCGCAATATTTTCGGAGATATGATCTGTGGAACTTAGGGCTTTTCCAGGCTTTCGAATTTCATCTCAAAGAGGTGATCGTGGGAAAATATTCATAACTCTCTCTCTGAGCATCAGATTGGAATTATGTCAAAAGAGCCCAGAAGCACATGGACTATAGTTTCTTTTCTATCAATTTCAGAGCTGAAGGAGGAATAAATGACACGTGGCATGTCGCACAATTTCGCTCTACTGAACCAGTCCATAATTAGGTCATTGTGGGAGATTGGATATAAATTTTCCTTGAAGAATCCAAATCGGGTCAGACTTGTGGCATTCAAAAGAGGATTCAAAAGGCTACCTCAGTTCCAAATTTCAAATATTGAGGATCTGCAATCACAGAGATGATTCAGTTTTAATATCGAGCTCCTCAAAAGCAAGAAAAAGGTGTGTATTTTTTTCTTTTTCCGAGTTGCATAAGTCTTGAGTAAAAAAATTATTTTGAAGTGATTCCAAGGGCCTATTGAGCATATATTTCAATATTGGGTTCTAAAATCCCCCCTAAAAAGAATTCAACACCCATTAAGCCTTTAGAAGGCTCTACTATGACTCATGAAGATGAAGAAATGCAACAAGAGATATCAAAATTACAAGAGCAAGTGCACCTATAGCAAAGAGAAACAAAAAATGAAATGGAAGTTTTGAAGAAAGGCATGGAAACTAAGATGGATGGTTTGAAGAAAGGCGTGGAAGCTAAGATGAATGGTTTGGAAGCTAAGATGGATGGCATGGAAGTTGGCATGGAAGTTAAGATGGATGACATGGAAGCTAAGATTGGTGAAAAAATGGAAAACATGAAGAATTTCAGGTATTTGATCTTCTCATACACATCTTTTGATGATGATATCTGGACATGTTTTACACAATTCATCATTTACCCATGAGTATAATGCACTTGTTTGAATTATTTTTCTCTTTTCTCTAGGAAACAAGTATGCTGGTAATTTTCCTGTAGGTAAGTAGTTAGAAATGTCTACAAACCATGGAGATTTAGTAGATATTAAAAAAATATATTCATTAGGAAAATTATGCTCTACTGGAGTATCATTATTGTCATTTTGAATTATAGACAAGAAATCAACAACTGTGTTTTGTTTTCCAGGTCAGTCTAGAATGGTGATGTTAAATTCTTGCAGGAGTAATAACCATCTTGTGATTCTGCCATTAGTGATAGGTTTATTCATTAAATACCTAACTGCAGAATGATCTGTGTGAATAAAGGTTTCATAACCAACAATGTAGTGTCTAAACTTGTTAATAACATGCACAAGAACTAGAAACTCTTTTTCAGTAACAATGTAATTTAACTCAGCAGGAGTCAAATTTTTGCATGTGTAGTAGATGGCATAGGGGGTCAAATATTTTTGTTCGAATACAGCTCCCAGAGCTGTATTTGAAGCATCTGTTGAAATATGAAAAGGTATTTTCCAATTTTGTCCTGTTAATATGGGTGCCTCAGATATTTTTTCTTTTAAAGTTTCAAATGCCAATTGGAAATCAGGATTCCAACTAAATTCACAATCTTTGGTATGAAATTTGAAGAGTGGGGATGCAATTTTCGTGAAGTTTTCTATAAATATTCTATAGTACCCTGTAAAACCTAGAAAACTTCTAACATATTTTTGACAATTTGGAATTTTTAATTTGGAGATGACTTCAACTTTGGATGAGTCTACTTTACACTAGCACATTTGCCCCAAATTCCGATGGCAAAAATGTCACTCTTGCGACACATAGGTGGCCGAAGAGTGACGTTTTTCTGTCTGCCAAAACGTAGTTTCTCTTCACGTCGGACTTCCGACACTTGACTTAAACGTCGACATAGCGACGATAATTTCGATTTTTTATATTTCTGTCGCACTTCCAACGTTCAATAGCTCATCACAGTACCGACGGTCATAAGCGTCGCTAGTCCGATGCCCTAAACAAGTGTTGGAATTCCGACGTGAGGAGAAACCACGTTTTGGCACATCGAAAAATGTCGCTCTTGGGTTTGTCTCTAGTCCGATGCCTCCAAACGTCGCTAGAACGACAGTACTAGAAGGTAGGAAGAACGATGTTTCTGAGAAGCAAACTTCGGAATATCGACGGAAAGAAATTTTAAAAAATAAAAAGGTAAATGTTGTAATATCGACTGAACAAAACATTTTAAAAAGAAACTAAGTGTCTCTATAGCGACGTTTCAATTTTTTTTTAAAAAGAACTAGCCGTCAGAATAACGATGGCACAAAATATTTTTAAAAAAACCTAGCCGTCGGAATACCGACAGAACAAAATAATTTAAAAAAAACCTAGCCATCGGGATATCGACGGAAACAAAAAATTATTTTAAAAAATATATTTCCCGACCATTCTATTTCCTTGAGAACTAATTTGAATTTTTCATTAAATGTCCCTTGCATCATTGTGGAATCTGCCACTGAATATAATTTTGGAAAAAAAAATGTGTTTTCATGTTTTTAAAGCCAATTTATTTTAGGAAATAATGTAATCCATTAAGTTAATAATGCACTATTAACTTCATATTCTTTGTTAATAATTTGTACTTTTACCATATAACAACTTTTTGAAACAGAGTTCATAAATTAAAATTATATTGGAACACAATTTTGCACTTGAAACTATCTCAAGTATTCTAGCCCCATCTCCACATTACTTGAGTTTGACATCATTCCTAGGGTATCATTTCAAACTCCCTCATCAGATTGGGGGATGCACAAAACAAGGATGTGAACTTACGTGTTTGTGATGTCACATTTTCTACTCAGTTGAAGGCTATGAAATAAATATGTGGTCATTTAAAACTTGTTCTCTTTTTAAATTTGAAATAATTTTCCAAGAATATGGTCTCCATTAGTAAGCTTTGCACATGAATACTTATAGACATGGAGCATTTGGGAATTCTACAAGCTCTAGCTAATATACCGAGATTTTGTAATATGGTTAACTATATTGATTTTGAAACCAAAATCGATGCAAAATAAAGCTTAATAATACCCTACCCAGTTATTACAATTGCCTATTTCTGAAGTAGCACCAATAACATCACTGAAAAATACTCCCAATCTAGCAATCAGGGAAGAAAAGTCAGGCTGACTGAATCATCAACAACACATTCACTCAAATATGTGAAATATGAATATTAGCCTTTGATACTTAATAGTCCTTGTTAACTATTATGTGTTGACTGTAATCAAGAAAGTCATTGCAAACTTACTTTTCTTGGATCATGATTACATGAACTGACCATGCACGAAAAATAATATTAAATCAACTGTAGTTGCATTCAAGCATACAATTAATTGGCTTGTGGTATCCCCACTTCTACAAACTTAACAACTTCATCGGTATAACCAAAAGTGTTAGAGAGATTCCCCCAAATCCAGGTACATCCAAAATCTTGGCCAAAAGTCATTGCTCCACAATAAAATTAGAAAACAAAATACAAAACCTTTCCATTATTCCTGTAAATAAACTTTAGAACGAGTAGGGACAATGAAACCTAGAAAAAAATATATATACGAAAAGCAATGAGAAACAAGTATTTTCTGGTGAAGCACACCAAGAAAATGGTAAATAATACACCATTTTACAACTGTTTTAAATATGTAAGAATTTCACAAATGAAACACTAAAGCCATCCTATAAAAAAGATCGGGTAAAGAATACAAGCAAGCTGTAAGTATTTCACAGTAGAGTCAACTTTCAATTTTGATGCTCCATACCCTTCAAATTCTACAGCTGATGCTTCCCCAATAATTGCACTACTGACCATTGGACAAATCTTACACAAGGCTGTTACATGTTCCTTTCCCCAAACAACATTATTTCTTCCTATTGATGCCTGTAAAAAAAAAATCAAATGCTTATAAAATTGTAGAAGTTTTAACTTTGGTCCAAGCACAATTTTCTTCTAAGATCTAACAAAAGTTATTTATAAACATAAATGTGTTGTAAAAATATAATCTGCCACCACCAGATGTAAAACTGTCCTGATAAAGCCGTGTATGCTGTTAGTAGGCACTCTTGGATTTGACTGTTGTAAATATGCTGGATATTGAATGCATTACAGAGTTTCTTTACTCCTTTGAATAAAAACATGCAGGACATCAAAATATGTTGATTCTAACCTGCATTATGACCCCAACAACAGCCATTGCGCACTACGCAGCTTATGCCCAAGGCTGCATCTCTTGATGAGCATCACATAAATGAAGAAGCCACCTGATATGTAGATCTGCCACATGTGCATAAGCCCAAGCAAGTCTATGAAAGCTCTTTGCTGCTGCATATCTGTCTATTGAAATCATAGAACCCTGAAATAAAAAATTACAAAATCCTTTATTTTATAATTTTAGTTAATGCATGCATCCAAGATAACCTTGATCAAAGGAGTGAAAGAAATGGATTTCCTACAAGGAGAGTGTGTTCAATTCCCGCATCTAGGGCCCGAAGAAGTGTTACAGACAATTGCTTGAATTCTGACCATGACCAATGATTATGTGTAAAACCCTCAGAGATAGCATCCAATGCATTCTCATAAAGATCTCAGACTTTCAAAAGATCACCACACCTCTCTTCCATTGCCATTTTGTCCAGTGACTTCCTGAGACGTTGGGCTTCCCCACTTTCCTCCAAGGAGCCATCAGACTTCATCTAAGTAACTTGTATGTCAGACATCAATTATGAAAAAGTGATTGTCAACATAACACGCAACCGTGCAATATTCTGGAAATAGTAGAAGGAATTATGCAAATAGAGAATACACAATCACCACCAACAACAAAAAATCAGAAATGAAATAAGCAATTATTTCCTCAAACAAACATTTGTTTTCTAAATTCTTTATCCCACTCAGCAAGACCACATATCTCCTTAAGGAAACTTACCCACACAAGAATTTGAAGGCCAACAACAACCCTCTTTTTGATGGAATCATTATGAAAAACTGCAAGATGAAGTAGATGAAATGCCACCTGCTTCAAGAAGCGATCATTCTCTCTTGCCATCAGTGTTGCACCATGAAGATTAAAAAGACTGTTAAATACAGGGAAAAAATCTTTCCAAAAGACCAATGGTTGGCTTCAGGAAAGAAAAACCATGAATATCGCTATAATACAATCAAGCTTTCCCTAGTCAGTCCCAATGCTATGATCTGCAGCTCCTTGCGAGAATTTCTTAGTAATTTCCAATATCCGGAGACTTACAGATGCACTTATGTTCTCCTCCCAAAGCTCATGAAAAGTAAATTGATGAATATTAATTCTCTGCATTACCTTCAATGACATCTAAGCATATTATTTCACAAGCAGCTTCCTGTAAATGCTTGATTTAAAGGATACAAAAATACTGGAGCAAAGTTCCACGTTTATCCTAATGAGTCAAAATGACACCTAGCACATATGACATATTAGGATCATCAATAATTTGTAAAAGAAATATTAGGATCATATATTTCTATCTATTTTGTTGTCATTCTCAAATTTCAGAGCCTCGACCTTAAAAACCATCAACTATAAACCATGAAGCATGAACTACTAAAATAATACCCCTACTTGATTTATCACATAGAACTGTACAAGAAGACTTGTGATTTTCTTAGCCTATAATATGAGTTTATAATTTACTAAGACTGAGTAACAATTGCTGCATTGGAAGAGAAACTTCAGAATGTGCAACAGTCCATTGAAAATCTTGTACCTCCTCTTCCCAATGAGGTTATATTATCAGATTTTAGTAGAGCTCCGCAACTAACAAGGAGGAGAAGTTGGATAGATGAAATAATGACTAGTCCTCCATCCTCTCCCTCTTCTTGGTTGACAGATAGTTTTGAGCATAACAAAAACACTCCACCATAAATAGCTGGCTGGAAGTGACTCGGGAGCTTGAGGAAGAATATTTTTCATAAAAATGAGGGTAAAGAAGGCAATGTGTTATCCACAGATAGCACTAAAATGCTTGAACAGAGTGCTTATTTTGACATAAAAAATGTTAAGAATATGTTCAAGGTTGTTGTTGAAGAGAATATTAATAATATTCGCTCTTATGTCACCAAGCTCAAAGAATGCATGGCCAAGCTTCAATACCAGAAGCAACTTCTTGCTTGCCATGTAAGACTCCAAACTATTTTCTCTTTAGTACTTTCGAAAAATAAATCTTTGTTTGATTGTTAAAACTTAAAAGGTTTCTTTATATCTTTTTCTATCCTTAATTTCAGCACAAGATTCTTTTGAAATACAATCCTATTATGTACAGTTTCAGGTCTTAGATCTTTCTGCATCTTTCTTGATTTAGATTGTGTTGGCTGGGGGATTTCATAAGTTATTTCATGTTCTCTCAGTCTCTCTGAAAGCTTTTAGGATGTGTTCACATTGAATTCTCACGTGAAATTCAGCACAACCATCCTTTTCTAGAGTATTGTGTTTCATTTGTGGTGTTGTGAGACAATTCTGGAAGAGCTCTCACATATATCAAATTTACTTAACATAAATGTTCTAGGTTTGGTTTGTTTTTTTCCAAGAAATAGAGAGAAAATATTACAGAATTTTTTTTTTTATTTTTTCATTTGTTCCAGAGTCCTTTTTAATTTGTTTGAAAGGAGGGGCCACGACAACATAATGTATATTTTATGCAGGTGATGGAACTGGAGACAAATGGAAATGTTCATGATGACAGAAATGTCGATGATGTAACTCTCGATCAGTCATCAAAAATTGTACAATCACCTTCCTCCTGGTCTTTGGAATTTGAGAAACAGAGAATGCAAATATTTGAACTCTGGGACACCTGCTACATCTCCTTAGTTCACATAACTCACTTTTTCCTACTATTCAAAGGTGATCCTCCAGATGAAATATACATGGAGGTAGAATTAAAGAGGTTGTCATTCCTTCATAAACGTTTCTCTCATAGCACTGGTAATATTCCTGCTCACGATGACGATCAAACCACTTCTCTGGCTTCTAGGTAAATCCCTTCCCTTTTTTCAATAGATGTATATTTGATTATAATAGCCTCTGCCACATATTTTATTGTATTATATATTGATAATGTAATATGTGTTGAAAATTCAACAAGATGATGGAGCTTAGTGAAATGAAGTCGCCTTCACTAAGTGGGCCCGCAGGCTATTTTTGGCGCAAAGTCTATTTTTAGACTATGTCTATTTTTAGACATATGGAGCATGGTCTAGGAGTTGTAGTATGCTATTCTTGGATGATTGGTCAAGTTGGTAAAAATATATGGACAGTTATTTTTAGACATATAGATCAAAGTCTATTTTTAGACTGCCTGTCTAAAAATAGGTCAGTCAAATATTATTAACCCTTAATAATATTTGGACTATAAACTTCAGTTTATCCTCTTGCAGCACTTCAGTTGGAGCTACAGATTTGGCCCATGCACCTGACAGAAGGAATTACGCAATTCCTAAGGGTTTGGTGAGCTCATGCATGATTGACTTCAGTTAGAACTCAAGTGGCGGAGTTTGGTGGAGTTGATGAGACAGTTGGTGGAGTTGTGTTCGAGTTAACTTAGTTGAACTAGTTGTGTTTAGTTTAACTGGCTAATACACTAGAGATGAGTGAAGTGAATTAAATATTATTTAATTCACTAAACATTAACTCATTATTCAACTAAATAACACATCAGTTGACTGCAGTGCATGGACAGTTCAGTGAAGACCAGTGGAAGAGGTAGATGAAAGGGTGAGTTTGCTATTAGTTGTGACATTAGTTGTGCATGACACTTGCACGAGCATTGGAGGAGATTTCCAATGAGGATTGTGCAGTTTAAGCCAAGGAGATTCGAACTTGGATCTCTCATTCAACCAACTTGGATTGCGCAATAGAGGCAGGCAAATAGTGGATGAGTTTTGAACCTGTGACTTATTCAAAACTGAGCTAGTTTTGTGTGTGACTTTTGGAGACAGTACTGAGTACTTGTGAGGAGTATTGTACTGAGATTTTTACATGTTCTCTTCTATTATAATATACAAAATAGCTGGGGGTTTTCAACTATAAGCTTTCCCCATTACATATTGTGTTTATGTGCGCATGCGACTGCTTCTAGTTCCGCATATTGATGATCAATTGTAGAAGAGGTTATGTGTTATGCATGAATTCGAATTAGCGTATGACCAGGATAATATCAGTGGATAAATCTTCATTATTCAGCAAATTTCTATATGGTATCAAAGCGAATTGATCATCGGGATCTATTACAGTGATTAGAATTTTATTTCGGTAGACAGAGTCTGTATCGGGCCAGGTAGCCTCTGGATCCATCCTTTCTTTGAAAGGTGATATATCCAGTAAATTCCCATACAATTGATCTCTGTGCTAGAAATAATTTTTTCTCACAGATCCAGAAGCAGTTGAGTTTTGAGCTTGGAATTCGAATTTTGCAGCAGATTGTTTTCTTGGTGCCGAAGTTGAAATGTCTTTCAACGGTTTGCGACTCGAGTATGCCCTTGAGGGCAGTTCAAATTATGTTGCATGGAAAGATCGGATGGAGGCGGTATTAGATGATAATGGGCTGAAGGATTTCATAGATATGGATTTCCAAAAGCCTACTGATCCTGCTGAAGTTGAGGCTTGGCAAAAGAAGATGGCGAAATGTTGAAGGATTATGTTGGAGGGCGTGAAGGATCACATTGTATCCAGCCTGCATGGAAAAGCTTCTCCATATTTTATGTGGAAAGCGTTGACAGGTCTATTCTAGAGCAAGAGCGACCAAAGGAAGTTGGCGCTCAAGGATAAACTCAGAAACATTAAGATGGAGAAAGGCGATAGTATCGCCAAGTACCTCACGAAGTTCACTCAATGCAGAGATGAGCTGGGAAGTGTGCGGGTGACTGTCGATGATGAGGACTTGGTGGACCCGGCTCTCCTTGGGCTTCCGAAGAGTTGGAATTCCTATGAGGACTCTGTCAATGGTAGGGAGAAACTGCCAGGATGGGAGCAAGTTTGGTCGGATCTTGTGCAGGAGGAGATAAGGCGGAGTACTAGGGATGGATCTTCATCGAAGAATGACGATGAAGAAAATTGCGCTTTGGCTGCCAAAGCAAGGAAAGGGAAGGGAAAGAAAAATCCTTCTCAATCCAGTGCGAAAGGCAAGAAGCAGGGCTTATCCAAGGTGAAGTGTTTTCACTGTCACCAACACAGACATTATGCCACTAATTATCCACAGAAGAGGAAAAATAAGAAGGCTGCTGGATCTGCAGCGGGAGAGGCATTGGCTTCTCAATTCGAACTGGATATTTCACCGATCGCATGCTTGGTTTCAAGTGTGATGGGATCAGTATGGTTCTTGGAAAGTGGTGCGTCATTTCACATGACCGGATATCGAGATCTGTTTTCAGATCTGGAGGAGAAAGATCTTGGAGTGCACATTGAGATGGGCGATGATGGTAGATACAGTGCGACCGGTATCGGTTCCATTTCCTTTGAGAGGGAGTCTGGTAAACCCTTCGTATTGAAGGAAGTATTGCATGTTCCAAGATTGATGAAGAATCTGATCTCTGTGGCGATGTTGGAAGACAAGGGGTACGATGTGGTCTTCAGCGAGGGAAAGGCTTTCCTGCGTAGTAAGACAACTGGAGAGACCTGGAAGATAGGGGTTCGAGTCAAGAACCTTTATCAGTTGCAAGTAGATGGCAGCGCAGCAATGGCATGCAAGGCGGAAGTAGTGGTGAGCTGGGATGATGCGAGCTATGGCACCGGAGGTTGGGCCACCTTCACCATGGAGCCTTGAAGATACTGCAGCAGATTTCTACTGGGCTTCCTAAGGGCACTCTTGCGCAGTCAGATCAGTGCAAGGGGTGTACCTTGGGAAAATATGTGAAAGCCACCTTTCATGAGAAGGATAGTCGCGCCACGAAGATCCTTGAGAGATTTCACACAGATGTGTGTGGTCCTTTCTCAGTAGCTTCGACAGAAAAGCACAAGTACTATGTGATCTTTGTTGATGATTTCTCTCGGAAGTGTTAGATCTTCTTCATGCAGAAGAATAGCGAGACATATTCAAAGTTATGTGAATTCAAGGCGCTGGTTGAGAAGGAATCGAGGAAGCATGTGAAGGCTCCTAGGAGCGACAATGGTGGTGAATTCATCTCTGTTGAATTCAAGGACTTTTGCAGCGCAGAAGGGATTCAGAGAGAGCTCATCGCACCCCATAACCCACAGCAGAACGGGGTTGCTGAGCAGAAGAATAGAATGATTGTGGGTGCTGCACGGGCGATGTTGCATGATCAGGGCCTACCCCTTCACTTGTGGGCTGTGGCATGCAATACTGCAGTGTATGTGCAAAACCGTTGTCCTCACAAGATAATTGGCATGAGTACACTGGAGGAGGCGTTTTCTGGCAAGAGGCCTGAAATTTCTCATTTGAGGATTTTTGGCTCACCTGTCTACATGCATGTGACAAAGGACGCCAGAAAGAAGCTAGATCCAACCGCAGAGGTTGGGATATTTGTGGGGTACACTGATATGCCCCACAACTATCGTGTGTATTTTCCAGAAAGTCGCAAGACTGTTGTGCGACGGGATATCAAATTTCAGGAGGAGAAAGCCATGAAGTGTTCGCTTGAGAGGGAGCCACACTTGCATGCAGAAGAGGAGCTATTAGTTCCTAAGGAGGAGCTTCCGGATGTGGATCAACTACAAGAGGAAGTTCATGAAGTGGAAGAGACCACTCATGCAGCGCCAACCATCAGAGGGCACAAGCACACTACATAAGCTGAGCGACTGGCTCAAGATGCAGAGAAGTTTGTAGGACCACCTACAACACAGCACAGACAGAGACAGTCACCAGAACGGTACACTGGATACATGGCTCTTGTGAGCAAATTTTTCGTGACAGAGCCATCCTCTTTCGAGGAAGCTATGGAGGACCCTGCATGGGTAGATGCCATGGTGGAAGAGTATGATTCGATTATCAGAAACAGTGCATGGGAGATTGTCCCGCAACCGGAGGGGAAATCAATGGTGGGTTCGCGATGGATCTACAAAGTGAATCAGGCGGCTGACGGGAGTGTGGAGAAGTACAAGGCAAGATTTGTTTCCTGTGGCTTCTCACAGATCGAGGGGATCGATTATGAGGAGACCTTTGCACCTGTCGCAAGGTACTCTTCCATACGGACGATCCTAGCTCTCTCAGCGCAGATGGGATGGCACATCCATCAGATGGATGTGAAGACTACATTCCTCAATGGAGTCATTGAGGAGGAGGTGTACATAGAGCAGCCTGAAGGTTTCGAGATCTTCAGCAGTGAGTCGCATGTGTGCCGACTCAAGAGAGCACTGTACGGGCTGAAGCAAACACCTCGTGCTTGGTACACTCGGATAGACAGCTACTTCACCGGGCTTGGATTCTCCAAGAGTGAGGCGGATCCAAACCTGTACCAGATTGTGGTGGAGGGGAAGCTGTTGATCATCGTAATGTATGTAGATGATCTGATTTTGACTGGCGACGAGCAGTTGATACTTTCATGCAAGGAGGATCTTGCACGAGAGTTTGAGATGAAGGACCTGGGCCTCCTTCATTATTTCCTGGGATTGGAGATTTGGCAGCGCAGCGGAGGACTGTTTGTTTCTCAGGGCAAGTATGCCCGGGAGATTCTGGAGAGGTTCAACATGCAAGGCTGCAAGCCTGTTGACACTCCTCTTCCCGGTGGTTGGAGGAAGGAGGATGCTACTTCAGCGGAGGTAGTGGATGCCACTGTCTATCGACAGTTGGTGGGGTCGCTTATGTATCTGGTCAATACACGACCCGATATATGCTATGCAGTTAACCAGCTTTCGCAAGCTATGGTTAAGACTACCAAGCTCTTTTGGAAGGCGGGCAAGCATGTATTGCGCTATATCAGAGGCACATCGGGATATGGTCTATGGTACAGACAGGAGGATGGAGTGAAGCTTCCTGGTTTCACTGATGCAGATTGGGCAGGGAGCCCAACAGACCGGAAGAGCACTTCTGGAGGAGTTTTCAGCATTGGGTCGACAGCAGTTTCCTGGTACAGCAGGAAGCAGAGATCCGTGGCACTCAGTTCAGCAGAGGCCGAGTACATGGCAGCAAGCTTGGCTACATGCGAGGCTATTTGGATGAGGAAGATCCTCGTTGGATTGTTCGGGTTGCATTTGGAGCCTACAGTGATTTATTGTGATAACCAGAGTTGCATTAAACTCTCGGCTAATCCAGTATTTCATGATATATCCAAACACATCGACATCAGGTACCATCATATCAGAGATTGTGTTCAGCGGAGAATCATGTTACTTTTATATGTTCCCACGGAGGATCAGGATGCTGACATCTTGACGAAGGCGCTCACCAGGAGCAAGTTCGAATTCCACAGAGGCAGGATAGGGGTTGCAGATAATCCATATCTTGTTGAGAGGGAGTGTTGAAAATGAAACAAGATGATGGAGCTTAGTGAAATGAAGTCGCCTTCACTAAGTGGGCCCGCAGGTTATTTTTGGCGCAAAGTCTATTTTTAGACTATGTCTATTTTTAGACATATGGAGCATGGTCTAGGAGTTGCAGTATGCTATTCTTGGATGATTGGTCAAGTTGGTAAAAATATATGGACAACTATTTTTAGACATACAGGTCGAAGTCTATTTTTAGACTGCCTGTCTAAAAATAGGTCAGTCAAATATTATTAACCCTTAATAATATTTGGACTATAAACTTCAGTTTATCCTCTTGCAGCACTTCAGTTGGAGCTAAAGATGTGGCCCATGCACCTGACAGAAGGAATTATGCAATTCCTAAGGGTTTGGTGAGCTTATGCATGATTGACTTCAGTTAGAACTCAAGTGGCGGAGTTTGGTGGAGTTGATGAGACAGTTGGTGGAGTTGTGTTCGAGTTAACTTAGTTGAACTAGTTGTGTTTAGTTTAACTGGCTAATACACTAGAGATGAGTGAAGTGAATTAAATATTATTTAATTCACTAAAAATTAACTCATTATTCAACTAAAGAACACATCAGTTGACTGCAGTGCATGGACAGTTCAGTGAAGACCAGTGGAAGAGCTAGATGAAAGGGTGAGTTTGCTATTAGTTGTGACATTAGTTGTGCATGACACTTGCACAAGCATTGGAGGATATTGCCAATGAGGATTGCATAGTTGAAGCCAAGGAGATTCGAACTTGGATCTCTCATTCAACCAACTTGGATTGCGCAATAGAGGTAGGCAAATAGTGGATGGGTTTTGAACCTGTGACTTGTTCAAAACTGAGCTAGTTTTGTGTGTGACTTTTGGAGATAGTACTGAGTACTTGTGAGGAGTATTGTACTGATATTGTTACATGTTCTCTTCTATTATAATATACAAAATAGCTAGGGGTTTTCAGCTATAAGCTTTCCCCATTACATATTGTGTTTATGTGCACGTGCAACTGTTTCTAATTCCGCATATTGATGATCAATTGTAGAAGAGGTTATGTGTTATGCATGAATTCGAATTAGTGTATGACCAGGATAATCTCAGTGGATAAATCTTCATTATTCAGCAAATTTCTACAATATGCATGATATTCTAATAATCCTGGAAAGTGTTTTCACCAATCCGTATGAACAATAAGTTGTGGATTTTGTAGTATTCGAGCTTTGAGGCGTGATAGAAAAATACTTGCTAGGCAGATGCAAAGGAAATTAAAGGTTGTTGAGAGAGAGACCTTATTTGAGAAATGGGGTGTTGTCATGAACACAAAGCATAGGAAATTTCAATTGGCTCAGATATTATGGACAGATACCCAAGATTTGGCCCACATCCAAGACAGTGCTAATATTGTTGTGAAGCTTTTCGGATTTTGGGAACTAGGACAAGCATCAAAAGAGATGTTTGAGCTTAGCTTTACACCTATGAAGAAAAACCAAAGGTTATCATCCTCTGGGTGGAATATTATCTCAACTCTCTTGAGCTTTTAAATTGTATCTTGGGTCTTGTGCTTAAACTAAGAGCATTGTGCACTTATTCCTCTCTCTTGTTCTATTTCTTGTTTTGATAAAGAGAATTGTTTTATTCCTGTAGTTGTAATAGCACGCTTCCACAGGGAATTGTTTGAATATGCATATGTATAGTTTAGCATATATGATTAACTTATGTCTTGGTACTGAGTCAAGGGTAACAATGACTTGTAAACAGAATGTATATGCAAAAATATAAAGTGATCATGTAAAATGATTCCTAATGAGGGCCCAAGGCCAAGACCCCGCTAGTGAATGTGTATCATTTAGGCCATGAAATATGATGTTAATAAGGCCTGGGTGAGGCCTGTGATAATGATGTGAACATGCTAGTGTCCCTGATAAATTAACATACGCAACATAGAATAGCCAAGGGGAACATGGGAACGACCATGGGCTAATAGATGGAAAATGGCTAGAGTGAGGATGAGAGGCACATAACTTTCCTCTGCTAACTCAAACATTATATACACCCTTTATGAAGTAATTCAGTATTACAGAAAGGATACCTAGCTATCTATGCAAATTAGGTTTTTATGTGGTGACAACTAGCCTACCATGTAAGGGGGATATAAAATGGAAAATTTGAACTGGAGATGGAATTGTTTGTCATTGTTCTTCTCCATCACTTGGTACGCATTCCCTTATGGAATTTTCTACACATCATGGGTATCTTGTGTTATTGTGAGTGCAATGTCATTATGCTAGAGTGTTGTGTTTTTTAGAGTCGAAATTAAAGAATACTCTTTGCTTGTGTCATTCCATGACCCCAACTCGGGGGGATGTCTTAATGGATTGCCTATAGCTGGGAGTAAAATTGTTCCTTGACATCCATTCAATGTGGTTTAGCTCTAGTGACAGACAAGTTTAATTTTTGCAACTACTATGTTATATCGTTGTTGTAATTAGTATATTTTGTTGTAATTAGTATATTTACACTATGGACTAAGCCACGACATAATTCTTTACTGAAGTTCGTGAGTTAAGTGACATAGATAGCATGAAACTGCAATAGAAGGATGTAGAATTTGGTTTAAATCATGGGCCCATGCTTTGTATGTTCTTAGTCCATAGTTTTATAGGATTGAAAGTAAAAATTTCAATTATTAAGTGCCCCATCCTGTTGATGGAGCTATAGAGGAGGTCAAGTACACCACAAAGTGGTATCAGAGCCTCTAGGTTTAATTCATTGGACCTCTGGGATATTGGTAAATGGTTTGACAAAAATTGTGGAATGAGCATCTAGCACACACTGCTTACCAATTGGTTGTTAAAACATGTGAACTAAATTGGTGTCCGAACCAGCCATTTGTGGAGAATCATAAACAATGGTGTTGTATTGAAACCCTTTGCTGCTACATATGGTTCCATGCTCCCTAATTATAAAATTGTTTATTTGGAATAGCTTACAAGGAGATACTCTTGAATAGTGTAATTGTAAATAGACTGAACAAATGTGCCTATTCATGTTATGAACTTAAGACTCCGTGACCAAAGACCAGAAAGATGATGATCTATTATGTCACCGTTTTCAGTCATGGATAGAAGCTTTGATTGACTCCACTTGGTGGTAAAGTAGGATATCTCATTAACATGTATGCCTAGTGCCAAAACCTGGTTGATACACACACCCTAATTGACAAAATGTGTTAGAGGATAAATGTTACGTAGTGGGTTTTGAATGCACATAGAAAAGAGCATAGTGCACGTGAGTGTTCTTGCTGTGTTTCTTCTGCTTTTAAAGAGAGCTCAGTAGCGGCATTAATCATGTCTTATCCTGTACACACAATGGCTTCATACCATGTTAGCTGGTTTTTATCAAAACTTCTCCTTGTGATTTTTGGATACTTGTAGCTTGAGAAAATAATTTCACTAATAAAACAACGCAAATGAATTGATAGACTATAGTTGTGATTTTGGAAAATTAAAACACGCTCTCTAAGAACAAATGTAGTGAACATAAACCATTGTAATAAAACTTGTCTCTCCATAAGGTAATGAGATAGATGGCTTGCCAATGAATGGAGTTATGTATATGCTTGGCTATATGCCAAATCCTCAACCTAGAAGGTGGCAAAACTAGCACTGCGAGTAAGTCCTTATGTTTTATTGCCAGATTCAGGGACACAAGGCAAGCCTGACAGTCTCTTCTTCAGCTCCATAGTAAATGCATCCATGAACTAATTAGCTCTTTATGAGGGCATGATAGTTGGACTTGAGTTGGGTATTGTAGGGACTAAACTCTATAAATGATATCTGAGTCTATCCATGTAGATGTCAAGGACGGGGTTATTATAAGTCATTGTCAAATTATATGCCTATATATTGGAGTATGTCCAAGGCTAGAATGAAATTAAACTGCTTATGTGACATTGTATATTATTATGATATCATGCACCACTATTTCAAGTATGGTGAACTATTCTTAAGGGGAACCAATGCCTTACTTCAAGTCTGATGCATTCTGTGTAGGTCATTCAACCTATGGAGTCACCTTTAATATGTATGTGTGTGGGGGGGGTGGGGGGGATCTAGATGTGCAACAACGTTGAAGATCACAAACCCATACCTAAATGTACAACATTTTCACGACTGCAGTTTATGCTACAAGAGTGAAATATACAACATAATCCATGCTTTCCTATGGCTTCAATATGTCCTAAATTTTAGGCAATGATTCCCATTTTGTAACCCTATTTTGCATAGTGTTGTAATGAATAAGTTATGGGTATCATAGTTATTGATACACCTCGGAATGGGCATAGGGATATGTGTCACAATTTTCCTCCCAACCAGATATATACATCCCCACCCTTACTTGTCTCAGGGGATCCAAAGTTTTGTCTCCACCCTGAGGTTTCTCTGCAACTCCAACCAACATTGTATGACGATGTGAATTTCATACCCTATCAATCCTAGGTGGATTTGGGTGTGGTGGATTTGAAACTCCCAGAAGCCATGGGCCTTTAGAACATCCCTAGCCACTCTAAGTTGGAAACCTTTGATTGTAGTGCCACAACCTAATGGACTACGAGTGCAGAGGAAGGGGTGCACTACCGTGGGTTGTGAAGGCAAATGGGGGATGAGAGAAAGTCGGTTGGAAGATGTTGGAATCAAGTACCTTGGTTTGCTACCATATTGGTGCAGCTATGGACAATAGTTGGCTTAGGTAGCCTTTTACCCCGATATAGTCTTGACCACAACATGGGGATGACCCACTACTAAGAGATATGAGTAGCGTAGTCTATTTTTGAGTGGAACATCTAGGTCTAAAGCCAATTGGTGTCATTTCTCAAAGATAAATGTTATGTTATATTGTTTTTTTTTGTAGATTACATGTTTATGAATTATCTGTGCTGCAAAGGTTAAGAATAGGATGCATTTCATAATATTGTGCATTGAACTTGTAAAATAGAGCAGAATCAAGGTAAATTTTCAAAGGCTAGGTTACAAAGATAGTAATATGCCCTAGTGGGTGATTGGTGGTGTTGCAGAAATAGACAAGTCACAAATGATGGGTAGTGGCCTTCTATAACTAATGTTGAATCAACCAATAATGGTTGGAGGCCCACTCCCAAGGACAACAAAAAATATCCTGATGCAGGTCTCAACCCAGCAACAAATCCTTCAGGATTTGAAAAATGTGTTTATTTATTTTCATACCATAAGGCAAGATTTTATCAGCTTTAATGGTTAAGTGCCAGCTGGACATTCTTGAATTTTAGTGTTATTGGATATGCCCAAGTGATGGTTTTGTTAACTTCTATGCCCTTAGGTAGTTATGGCAGTGATTAAGGCATATTTCGCATGGTATACCTAAGCTTGTGGTGAGCGCCACACAACACCCTACTTTTGTAGAAAAATGCCCTGTTTGTACATTACTGTTATATTAATAATTAAAGAAAACATTTTATGCCAAAAAATGTATATAATATTGTAACCGCACAGTGAAATGGTTTTAAAACCTATTATTTCCTAAACAAAATAAAATGTATATGTATAGATATTCAATCAAGGCAACAGTTTTTAGCATTTCAACATGGAATATGGTGATTAATAAGGAATACACCTAATATAAAATACAATAAGGTCTGTAAGGCTAGAATAAGATGCTTTTGTGAATGTTATATACAAATAAAAATGACTCTTGCAAAAGGTCCCTGATTTTAAAAAAAATGATCAATACTATTAGCTTAATAAAAGTAAAGGCAAAGTGTAGTAGCTCAACTAACTGCAAATTCTGCAAAATATCTGCCTATTAATTTCTTCCATGAAATTATCTTCACTTAATATAAGTTGGAGGAGGATTATCAAGTTTAATGTTTGCGATGATTTGGGCTTTCCCCAACTGGAGATGCTAACTCATTTTATCATTAGAATGAAAAATATTCAAATACTCGTGACTTGAAATGGTGAAATTAGTTTTTCAATCCTACTAGAAAGCATAAAAAGACGTTCTCATATACCAAACATATGCAAGGAAATTAACAAAATAGCTTATTCAATTGATAGTTGTTGTTATTGATGTCCAAGAGGTGGTTGTTTTTTCTACTGCTGCTAACTAGGTGACGGAGGCGGCATGTCAAGTCTCAGCTGCATATGAGGAGGAGCACCATACATAGGAGGGGCACCACCACCGGGTGGAGGAGGGGGCATTCCAAGCCTGGGTGGAGGAGGACATTCGATCCTTGGAATGGAAGGTTCAACGTTTTCAGTGTCAAGAAGCTTTATAATTTACTAACAAAAGGAAAACTAAACCCTAGGAATACAACATAGCACATTCTGTGAAAGCCATAACGTTTTATGTGTAAAATAGGTCGTTGAATGCATAGTCACACCTGAAACAAGAGGAGCCTTAACCCTTTACTTTCGGAGAAATCACGGTAGAAAATATAACAGAAACTGGGTGTGTGAAGCTAGGTTTTATACCTGCAGTACATAAATAAATTACTATAAGTTAAACCTAGCCACTAGAAAAAATAAATAAAGCATATCTTTGTTCCAATCAACGAAAAATTTTCTGTCAGATAGCATAGAAACCCCTTAAGGGAAAATATATTTGCAATCTTGTGGGGAGTAGAAAGAATGACTACCTGAAGATGGTCATGGGATGTACCTGCATAGCCACGATGATAACTCTAGAATTAGATTTGGAATTGTTGGAAGATAAATGTTCCAGATTTAAGGTCGGTTTGACCTTGTACACCTCGTCATCCTGTTAAAATTTTGAAGAATTGAGTCAGAAAAAAAAGATGAAAGATATCATAAGGGGAGAGAACGGAAAGCCCTGCAAACCACTGAGATAAGAAGGGTTTAGAAAGCCTATCTGATAGGGGGTGCACCATGATGCCGATCTTCACCATGGATGGACCTTCTCCGGGGTTGCAGAGAGATAGCATGTGAGCATAGGATGAAAAAATGCACAATGGAACGCCGGAGGGGGGAAGAAGTTAACCGTAACTATTAGATTTCATCACCGTCATTCGATCGAGCCCTAAATTTTCTGGGCCATGGATATTTTCCCGAATCACTAGATCAGAGGTAGCCTCCAGATGGAGGGAATCCAACCACCTTCCTCGGAGTTCCTCTATTAATAACCCTATCTCTAAACCATCGCACTACCGACACTTATCTCAAACCGTCGCACTACCGACACATATCTCGAAACGTCGCAAAACTGACATTTCTTTCCAAAGCGTTGCAATTCTGACATCTTTTCCACAAACCGTCGCAATACCGATGTTTGTCCCCAATACCGTCACACTACCGACAAGTCTCTCTAAACGCCGCAATAACGACGCTTGTCTCTAAATGTCGCAATACCAACTCATGTCTTAGAAACTTCACATTTCCGACGTTGTGTCCCAAAACGTCGATATCCCGATGACATTCCTAAACGTCGCAATACCGACGATGTCCCTAAAAGTCTCTATAGCGATGGTTGTTGGCGGGATTTAAAAAATTGAGAAAATTTGGGGAAATTTTCGACAATACGTCAAAAGTGTCGGAACTAAAGTGTCGAAATTTTGACCAAATGTACTAGTGCAAGGATTGTAAAGTTGTAGAAGAGATTCTTAAGAAGAAGAATGTATATATTGCAGCTCTTTGAAAGCAACTCAAATTTCCTTCTACAGAAGATCCCTTGACCAAGGAGATAGAGGTAAGTGAACAGAATAGAGAGGATATGATCAAACTCATTATTAAGAAGAAAATTCAGATCAAAAATATAGAGGAATAAATTAAAGGCTTACTCAAGGAGAAGGAGCAGTCAAATCAACTTGACATGATTCCAGTTTCAGCAGTACCTATTGCAGTTGATAGATTGATCAACTTGGAAGAGTACTGCAAGAAGATATACATAATTTCCATTGACAAAGCCAATTTTTCAGGGATTAAAGCACACATGACAGGAAAATATTTTATGGAGGCTTTAGATTTTGATTTAATAATTAAACATGAAATCAAACATATCTTTATCAATAAGCCTACTTTTGAGAGATACACTGAAGTAGATGAATTTTTTAGAAGATTAGTTAATTTGGATATGCCAAGTCAGGAAATGGGATCACTTGTGTGAAACTATCAAGTAACTTTCATCTTCAATAGCATGCTAGCAAAGCAGCACATTTTGGGGCAACATCATCAACCACTTCCTTAAAGACAGTGACATATCACTCATCATTTTTTGTATTCCTATAATTTGCTACTATTTTTGTGATTTGTTTAGATACTTCTAAGTGATATAAATTAGTATAAATAACTCTTCATTCGAGTTATTAAGGGTTTCACCATTGGATGAGCACTTGTAAGCATAATTGTATGAGATTTTGATCATTGATGATCAATAAAAGGATTCTAGATTTTTTTCAATTAGTTTGTCTCCTTGTAAGTTTTTCCAGTATTCATTTCATTTTGTTTTATTCATATATTTGAGTTTTATGAAGATAAGTAGGTAAGAGAAAATTGTGTTTCAGTCTATCTTAAATCCTTTGAAGTTATAATCCATTTTAGAGATTGATTTATTAGACTATATGTTTGTATAAATCCCTCTACATCAATTAATTTTCAGTAATCTTCATACTGTTAAATATATTTTGCTAAGTTGTGAACATTGTTTGTCAGCCTTTCATACTTATGATAAACTAAACATTCAATCTAGATATTTAGTTGATCATATTTTCCTACAGTTTTTTCCTTCACATATGAAAAATTAAATCATTGTTTTGAAGTAAAGCAACAACCCTTTTCTTAATACTTAATACTATCAAAACTTTAGAACATCTACTTATTATTTTATCAATACATTGGTCATCCAAAAAACCCTTTTAGAACAAACAAAATATTTTAGATGCTCTAGCATAATTAATTAACCTAGAATTATCTCAGAGGACAACACCACCCATGATATTTAACTTGATTTTTTCTCATTTTATGATTATAATTGTAAAATAATCTCCTATGAAAAAATCACCACCATCATATATTTCATACTCACAAAACCACTCCTTGTGATGCTTCATATGATAGGATTCCCCTTAGTCAACCAACCATTCCTCTTGATCTGCATGTGTACTTGAAGAATCTAAGTACCCATCGTCGCCTCCATCTAAGGAGTTTTATGTTGTTGTATAAGGAGCATCATCAGATTCCTTCACCTTATCTACAAATGATGATATACATTATTTCTTGTAATGCCCTGACTTTCCACATCTCCAGCGTACCTTTATGAATTTTCCTGGAGATTTAGATATTCCTCTAGATTTATATCTCCCACTTGAGGAATAATATTTCTATTCTAGGAGCATCCTCTTATCAATAACTCATTTTCATTCTGAATTTCAATGTTTTTCTATATCATCTCCTCTAATAAAAAGGATGAGACGATATCATTGAAACTTAAAGAATTTTTATTTCTACATATGGAGACAAACAAAATATCCAATGAGTCTGGTAAACAACAAAACAAATTGATACACTTTTCTTCATCTAAAATATTAATATCAATAGATAATAGCTTAGCTACCATAGTATTAAATGAATTTAAATGAACTATAGTTGAGTCTTCATCCTTCATATAACTTTTTCCATAGGAAAAAAAATTTCACCAAGGACTTATACTAATACAAAGTCCCTAACTTGTTTCATGATGCCTCTATTGTAAATTTTCCTGAAACATTCAATAATATTGAAACTAAGAGATACAAACGTATTGTGCTAATTTCATTTCCATCCAGATTGATTCAATCTTCTATTAGCATCCTCATCGATATAGTACCCATATCAATAGTGATCAACTAATCTTTATCCACCAAGAAATATACCATTTTGAGCTTGCATAGCTCAAAACTCTACCCGTTGAGTTTCTTGACCTATATATTTGAAATAATCACCATTTCCTTTTTCCACAAGAATCAATTTGATAGATATCCTACCATAAAAAGGTCTACCACTAGCCTACAAAAATTTCTTAGCCCCAAAAATGTCCCCTTGAAGCCAAAACCTCTTAGATACCAAATGTTGGCATTACGCAAAACAATTGCCATGTTATCTTGAGTCTCAGTGACCCATGGTGGAACTAAATTTGAAGGAAAATTTCTACAAGATTCATGATGAAATAAATAAAAATTCCATCGCATCCATGGCGAAAAATCCCCTGGATAAATCTCGTCCACACCCTTTCTCAAAAAATCAACACGAGAGAACTCAACATCTTTCTAGCAAATCAATGAAAGAAAAAAATATTATAGAAAAAAAACATCAAGACCTGAGGCATGAGGTTAAGACAGGATGTGAACATTAGGATTCAATTTACATTCATATGGATGGAAAGTGATTTGTAAGCTACCGTGGATACTCCACTAGAAATTTTGTCACAACAAAAAAATTGAAATCTACACTAAGAGGGTGTATTCCTCTTTGGATTTATGGATCTATAAATTATTATTTATTACATATGCATGTAAATTAATTATGTATAAATTATAGAAGAAAAAAAACTCACAAATCACAATTGACAGGACACATATCCTAGGAAACCCTTTCAAGAGAAAAACCTTGCTAGAAGGCGAGTTCACTTTGCTCTCTTTCTCTGAATAGAAAATGGTTTTGAGTACAAAGAAGTAAGGCCTATGTCTCATGGGATACTAAAATTCACAAATCCTCTCTGTGTTCTCTCTCTCTGTCCCTCTCAACTACTCTACTTGTCTATGGAACAAATTCACTTGAAAATAATGGAACCCATTTTCCTCGTGGTGGCCCAATTATAACACAACTTGATAGCCTACTAGTGGTTAGGTTTGACTCTCTCAATTCTTAACCAGAGTTACAATATGGAATATTCTAGGGTATTTTTCTTCATAATTTCATTTCTAGCCCCTTTTCCATGAAAAATGGGAACTTACATGACATCTTCTCAAATTATGGTGGCCAAAACAAGAAGGTCAACTTTCGAGTGGCATAACTTTTCCATATGGACTCTGATTGATGTGATTCTTGAAACATTAGAAACATATTTGTGTGTAGAATAGGAAAAAAATTTGTTTCACTAAGGTGTACAATTTTTACCCCTAAAAACTTCACTTGATTCCTAAAAAATTCTGAAAGGTTTCAGACCCCAATTTATCAAATTGGGTACTGCTGGTAAAAATGTTCTTGTGAGATTATTCCTCCACTTTTTCCACTTTGAAAGAATGGAGATGGATGAAAAACAATATAATAATCTAATCTATATCACAACTCCACATTTATCAAGGATTTTGGTCCCCAAAAACTTCTACTGAATGAGGTGAGGAAAGTTTTCTTTCACCTTCTCTTGGGCGTATCATTTAGCTTTTCCTAGAAGTTTTCCTTTAAACCTGGTCCTATAAAGATCATGTTATCCTTTTTTAACATTAATTGAGCATATGGTGCCAAATCCTTTATCGAAGGTAGGACTTATTCCTCTTCCTCGTCTAACATGGAAGGCTCATGGAGTTTCATATTCTCTACATTCACAACTTAGTAAATGCATATGAATGGGGGTATATTAAGTATAAAAGAGTTATCTCCCCCCTTTTTGAGTATCTTGAAATGACCATATTGTTTATTTATGTAGCTTGGGAGGTACCCAAGCCATGAGGATCGAGGTTTTGGAGGAAGGAGCTCCACAAGTGACCTTATGGGATACAAACCCAAGCTTGGGTTTTTTCACACATCAATGTTTGGGCCAAAAATGTGACGATATTTTGACATGCGATGGAAGATGATGATATTACTCGTCGACACGAATCTGACGCGTCAAAAATCATCTGATTTTGAGTTGTATAAATGGAATTATGGATTTTTTAAAGTTATGTGTGGTAAATGTGGCACAAGGTCAAGGTCGGCTTGATGTTAATAATCCTTGTGACAGGTTGTCAAGCCTCAAATGGAAATTTTTTGATTCCCTTAGAAAATATATAAATAAATCTCATTTGTGGAGGCTTATAATACATCCAAGGAGAAACATAAGGCAACAAGGGAGCTCGTTGAAGAGAGGAGAAAGACCTATGTTTTGGATGCAAGCCAGGAGCAACTAAATGATCAAGAAGGAAAAGACATGATTTTGTGCCTCTTTCAAGACTGTTTCGAAGTCGAGTTGGTCTAGAAGCAAGGCCGAGTAGGTGAGGTATGTTTGTGGTTGGTTTTGGCATTCTTTTGGAGTGTTATGCTAGTATAATTATGGAAGATAGGTCGTAATAATGTATAGTGAGGACAGGGAGTCAGGAGGCTTGATTAGGGGATGGTATCTAGCACAATATTCAGTGTATATGAGCAACACTTCAAATGAGGAAGGTCGCAATTGTTAGGAGTTTTTCTAGGCTAGTTTGATGTGGTTTCTCTTGTTATAACAGGCCGAGGAGATAAAAAAAACTATGGATAATAGGTTTCATACCTATGGTGGTTGTTTGGAGGGCTAAACAAGCCTAATCCAGGTGTTGTAGTTGTTTATCAAGACAGCGAGTGGCAGAGGCTTGTGCATATAAGGATGTTGTAGTATTTTGTGGAGTTTTTATCATAGATGGTAGGTTGTTGTGGGCTGCAAGGATGCCCTAACTAGTGATCAGGCTTCAGTCCATAATCAGCAGATGAAAGGTATTCTATTTCTCCATTTTTTCCTTATGTTGGGTTGATTTTTAGACCAATTTGTATGGATGGGTGTCTAGGAAAATTTTGTGATCTTCCTATGGATATTTCATCAACATTAGTGCATGTGTCAAGTGGAGCAACAAGAGGTGGTAGAGCAAAGGTATATTAGTCATCTTAAGTTGATGTAACTTGCATATGGCTGGTCTTCTTGGAGAGGAAAATTTTATGGAGCCTGCTACCAGCCATGTGGAAGGGCCTCCATAGATGATTGGATGACCTAACTAGGATCAAATGCTACAAAAACATTGGTCACTTGTGGATTGTTGGAGAGGAGTGAAGAGTGGACAAAGTATGAACTTGGATTGGGAATTTATGTTTTGCTGGAGGAAAACATTATATTATCCAAGTTGGAGCCCAGTGTGCACCATATTCATGGACCTAGGTAGTTGCTAGAGTGGCAGTTGTTTAGTTCAAGGGTTGAGGAACCAAAGGAGCAGTTGATCAGCCCTAGACTTGTGTGTGGAGAATGACTTATACAGAAGATGATGGGAAATCATCCTAGCTCATGTTCATTATGAGAGATAGACATCGTGCAATGATATATGGTAGCCCTTTGTGCCCCATGTTGGTCTTCATCGATGCACCATATGAAGATCATAGTGGGTTTAATTCCCTGTGTAGCTGAGGAGAAGCAGTGGGAAGATTGAGAGCTGTTCACAAACATAGTTGTGAATAACTCAACATGAATCTTGATGTGTTGTTCCCTTGATGGACTAAGGCACAACTAGTGAGTAGATTGGATGGAAAATATTCATTGGCCATATGGAATTGTAGCATTGATAGAGGCGGGAGCTACAGATCAGGATCCAAAGGACCGGGAAGGTAGAGGTTATGACCGACATGAGCTGAGAGAGTCGACAACATTAGACAGATGGCCAGAGTATCTTGTTGAGGGTAGATTGGTCATCTATGGACTGAAACCAAGCCCCAGTTTTGTATCTTGTATTAGTGGATAATTGAGGGTCATTATCCCTAGTATGGGAGGCCTAGAATTTTGTATTATATGTTTATTAATATAACGAAGTTGGGTTGAAAATTGTTTATATTTTTTTCACTAGTATATTTATTTTTGTTTATATTCCATCGTGAAAATTAGTATCATTGTGATTCTTTGTTTGGTAGCATAAGAGATTTTAAGATTCTATCCTAGACCGAAGATCATGGATAAACAACACATAAAACATAGCCTTAATTTTCTTACTAGGACCCTGTAGCCTCTTTTGGTTCAATTGTAACCATACTATGTCTCCCACCTTGAAGAACTTCTATGGTTTTTGTTTATCATTCTTGGTCAACTTTTGCAGTGTCTCTCGTACCTATTTGTGGATCTACTTGATCTTCTGTAAAAATATTTATGCCCTTAAGGCATCCCCTATAATATCCTCCCTCGCTCCTCCTTGCTTCCCATATGCAATATCCAAATGTGAAGATGGATTATATCCAAAAAGAGTTTTAAATGGGGACTTACTATTAGACGAATGAAATTCAGTGCTCCTCACGTGTTTTGTGACATTTTCCTAATATCCTCTCAAAGATCCATTAACTCTAATGATGCATTCATTTACTAACACCTGTAGATTTTATTGTAACAACAATCATGATTCTAACAAGTGGTATCAAAGCCAAAGTCTCAAGTTTGAAACAAACTTGGGTCATGTGTGGGGGGGGAATTGTTAGAAGAATTAAATTCAATGCTCCCCACATGTTTTGCAACATGTTCCCACTATCATCCTCTTGAGTATATTTTAACTCTAGTGATACATCTATTTACTAACACGTGTGGTTTTTGGTGTATTGAAAATCATGATTCCAAAACTTACCAATAGAAGAGTGGAATGTTATGTTATACGAGTGTTGTATATATACCATATTTTCATCCTAAGTCTTTAGATGCTTCTGATTGTAACCCCTCAAAATCTGCACCAAAGTCATGTTGACTATTTATTTCTACCCATTTATTTGAGGGTGAAATTTTTTAGACCTATTTAACTTTATGTCCATCTTCTGCCACAATGCAGTCTAAAATTCATTGAGAAATATTGTTCCCTATCCAAAATGATGCTCCTTGGTGTTGATTTTTTGGAATGAAAGTGTTTCTTTTTTTGGTTTTAACCCTATACATAAATTATCTGCAAACGAATTCCTAAATTATAAAATAAACAATGGCGAGGGCATAAAACATAAAATAGATATACGCATATATTTTCCCCTGGATCCCAAAACCAAGACTACTAGATTAATTTTTCATTATATTCCTTTCAATGTTACAACACACACACACACACATATATACATGTCAAAGCATTCATAAACCCCAATCCATTAACCCTATATTATAACATAATCATAGTTCCCTTGACCTACAAAATACCATGGACAGAAAAACATCATGCCCAAAACCATACGCAAAACCCATGCACAAACCCATAGGTAGGTCCACCCACCTAATATAGGGTCCAAAAAAAAATTTCCTAGGGCGCTGCCCCAAACCCCATGCAGCGGGGTTTACACCCCCCCTGTGACCCCCCTGCTGCACCCGATGCAACGAACAAGGAGGCATGTGATCCCCCTACTGCACTCGATGCACTGAACATGGGGGCATGTGACCCCCCTACTGCACCCGATGCAACAAACAGGGGGGCCTGTGACCCCCCCCCCCCCCCCCACCCACACGTGTGACTAGTCGTGGAAATAATATAACACACACCCAACATTATCACATTTTTTTTCCACAAAGGGGGTTATAGCAGAGATTATTCATTGGTCCAACTCTGAAACACCCATTGATTCTCTACACCAAGAAAACTTCTTAGCGCTCACAAGCTTCATCGATGCATCTGTAACATTCTTCAAAGTGTCCACCTTTACCAGCAACACCTTTTTGTCCTCAACCATATCCCTCACAAAGTGATACTGAACATCAGTTTTCTTTATCTTTGAATGATAATCAGGGTTCTTAGCCAAGAAAAATGCACTTTGTCTGTCACAGTGTGTTACACCAATTTTTGGTCATCTAACCTGTTACTATTAGATGGACTAAAGTATACCATGTAAGACCAATTTTACCATAGTAAAATTGTTTTCACTATGAGAAATAGTTTAATAACCCATAGTTTATTAAATTATTTCTAGTCTAAACAGGAAACCCCATGAGGAATAATTAAATAAATCCTTATTTGTTTGATTTTCTCTAGGGATAATTAACTAAACCACTGTTTAATTAATATTCCTGGTCATATTTAACCCAAAACATGAAAATTAATTAGATACATCATTATTTATCTTATTATTCTCTAGGAATAATTATTTAAATCATTATTTAATAATATTCCTTATTAAATTTAACTAAATCATTTATAAATAATTGAATAAATCATTATTTATTTAATTACTCCTTAACCTCATCCTTGAAATAATAAATAAATCATTTATTTATTTATTATTTCTAAATAAAGGGATTTAACCAATTCTAAATTCCTTTTCCCTCCACCAAAAATAATAAAATATTCCAAGTAAGTGGGATCTAGATTTGGTTAATAATATTTTAATTATGCACCAATATCTAGACTAACTCAATATTTTGTTATAAATAAAAGGGTTTTCCATTCATTCACTACCTTTGGTAACCTCTTTTTGATCACCTTTTGATCTATACTTTTGGTCTGACTTTGATCCTCCATCATTGTCATATTTTTTATACTTTTTCTTGTGAGCTCCCTTTGAGATCCATTTTGTCTGGGTTTTTTGCACCATTAAGACAGAGAGATATTGGATCTGAAGCGCTGAGGACATACGAGAACCCATCCCATTGAGGGGGACTGGTAACATCTTTCTGTGTTCCCTGCCCAGGTGTCATAATACAAAAAATTATTTATAAATTATTGTCTTGTCTATTGGATGTATGCAGCAACTCTTGTTTATTTTTTTCATTTAATGTCTTTAAATGCATAGATCTGGATTTTTGTAGCATTTATTCTGATCACCTACTGCAGATCTAAGGAAATTGACAGTCACATTTGATGTTAGGGTTGTTTGTTATGCACAGCTAAAGTGAGATTTTTTCGTACACTTGCGATTAGAATTCACACTAACACAGTCTATCCTTATAGCTCGTTGTACCAACCGCATACTTGAACACAGTCTCTGCAACCAAAATGCTTCCTTACTTGCATGATTGGATGCCATGTTGATCTTGACTTATGCAAGAACGCAATAAAATACAGAAAAAACATAAACGTAGAGATGCAGTAGAAATAAGACTTCAATTCATTAATATCAAATAACTGAAATATGCTTACAAACATAATGGAAATAAACTAACTCGACGATGGTAGCCTATCTATGAGAAGAGATGTGGCAGCTACATGCCTCTAAACTGCCTTACAATGCTAAAGGGAATTTTTTATTATTGAACAATGTGGGAAACCCATAAACAGCCAAAACCCTAACCCCAAGAAATGGAATGCCAAGAGTTTGTGGGCCTCGTTGGGTTTAGTTGGGTAGCAAACTTCTCAGGGTCGTAACTTGGTCATATTATCTATGTTTGGCACATACGATATATCATCTAAAATGTCTCTCTAATTACTACAATATTTGTTGTAGGACCTTTCCAATGGTTAAGAGCCTACTGTGGACCTCAAAAAAACATCGTTTAGGGGGTAAAAACTGCTCTGGAATGTCAAGACACGAAAAACTATTAAAAATAGTAAATGTTGCTATAAATAAGGAAACTGATGAAACCAACTGGAGGTCTAGGTAGAAAAGGTTGGTGGCCACCAATATCCACCTAGATAATTCATCCCCCTTTAGGAAACAATGGTCCCCATTTCATGTGGAGCCTCCATAAGGTGAGGAAATTTCTCTTGAACTTGGTCCCTGGTGAACCACTTGCCCTGGTGAAGGAGTTGAACTACTTTGAAAACTCTATATAGTTGGATACTCTACTAGAGAGTGTTTGTGATCTATGTTTCCATGATTCAATCAGTTGTGGCTTGTTCCATGCAGTCTGGGTTTAACTATGTTGGTGTGAATTGTTCTACAATGTTGGATGTATCCAGTAATGGTGGATAGTAGGGACGAAGGCGGTCCACATTAAACAGTGGGTGTTGTTAGCCCCCTATAACTTTTTGACAAGCAAACAGGGGGCTACTAAGTTTTTGAGCCTTCAAGGAGTGCATTTCACCTAAAAACACACCATCCTTGAAGTCTTTTCATGCCATTTATCCTTTGATAAACCCTCACTACTGTTTCATAAGTCAATAAGCCTCTCTGTTGTGAAGAAGAATACCCAAAAGCCTTTTTCTCCTTTTTTCATCCTCTCTCAGCCTATGTTTTCCCCTCCTTTTCCCTCCCTTAAATGCCTTTAAATCATCCCAAATCCCTCCTAAGCCTCACAAATAACCTTTGTTTGGCCAAAAAACCCCTTTTCCCCTCTACCGTTATCCCTTTTTGGCCTCAAATTGCATTGAAAACGGGCCAAAAAACCCATATTCTTTATATATCAGGCTCATCCCCTTTCGGCCAGCCCCCGCAAATCATTTCTCCACATGACCCGGGCGATGAAACCAAGCGCTGGCCCGTGACGTGCTTATCATATCAATGGTCGGGTGCAATACCAGCCATCGGTCAACGCCAATCCGACGGTTCGTGTTTTCCCTACAATGCACACGCGTTCCCCGTTCATTCTCCCATCACATAACAACCATCGATCTGATCCGTAGATCAATGGCCCACAGTCCAGCCATCCCGATGGTCCCTGCGATCGCGCCCCGTACAAAACCGGCGATCTTTATCGCACCGCTTTTGAAAGGAAGGCAATATTTTTCATTTGGCAGCGATCAACGTCGCCAGCCGACACGTGTCCTCAAGCTGTTTTGAAAAATCGCTCTCATCGCACGTTAAAAATTGACTGCGGGCCCGGCGCGATATGCATGTACGCCGTCTGATCTGAGGTTGGCCATCCAATGGTGATCACGCCCCCAAGATGCTCAAGTGATAACCAAATAAATCAGGGCCCCTGGCCCACCATCAGTCACCCTCCGATGTGCTTATGGCTGTTGATCTCCACCTGAGATCGGATGGTCCAGGTTAGATCGCCCTCGCCATTGACCGGGTCCCACCGCCAGAGCTCCACGTCACCTACTTTCATGGCTTTTTCCCGTGTCTTTGTATTTTGCCTGATTTACTAAGCCTTTCATCGTTTAATTTCTGCCATCGATCATCAACCCCGTGCATTTCTTCACTCAGACCCTCATCAGAGCAGATTTCCACCATTTCGTTGCACCTTTCCACCATTTTCCGTTCGCATCCACTGTCCCCACCATGCTACACCTCCATTCTCAATGCCTTCCATTGCATCCACCCCTTCCCATGCATGGTTTTCTTAATTTTTTTACGTGTTTTACAGGGTTACAGGCAGGAGGAAAATGTCGTGATGCATGGTCAAAGTTTTAGTGGCACAAAGCATAGAGAAGCTGAGTTCAGAGCTTGATATTACAAAGAGGAGCCTCGGAAGGTGTTAGAATGTGATTCTTCATTGAATGGACAGAGTTCAACTCTGTGAAACCTCTCCAACGCCATTAATGCTCAAATTTCACAGATAGGGACAGTAATGGAGCGGCAAAGAGTGTCAGTGAAAGATCAGAGAATTTAAGGCCAGTAATCAAAGATTATTGAGCCTTAATTTAGTAATTGAAAGGACAAATGCACTAGGTTGAAGACTTCATGATCATAACAGAGGGCCTAATAAATTCTAACGTAGAAAACAATATATCAGTGTCACCATCAGCAGATCGTTCTTTCTCAAGAAAGGACAGGGTGCCCATACTGTTGCATTCTACCGTGTTCCAGAGAAGATCTCTGCCCTGACAACAGTCCTGGTGCTACCAGAAGCATTGGGTACACGGTATGGAAGAGCCTAGAAACATTGTTCCACCTTTTTGTTTATTTCACCAGAGTACCACAAGTACTGCAGCCGAGGACACATCAAAGACATGCCTGGAGTAAATTTCAGCCTGTCAAAGACCACTCTTTCACCCAAAGAGTACAGAAGTTCGATGCATAGACATTAAAACAGAATGGGTTTCAACCCACTGCTCCTACTATGATTAATGTTTCATTTAGCGTTTCATCTACCTCCTCTGCCTCTCTTTATGATATAAAAACTCATGAGACACTCATTGAAAAGGTTGTTGATCGGATATCTGTGAATTGTAAGTTGTTTCTCTTGAGACATAGTTCTCTGTGTAAAGTTTTAAGATAGGATGAGGAAGATGTTTTCAGAATTAATATCAAGATGTTGGTAATGTTGTACATGATTGGTGTTGCTCTTTAATATGACAAGCACATTTCTTTGGATCCTGATTTAAAGCATCAGTGATGTTTTTCTATCTTTGTCCTCGTTTTCCTTTGTAGTTCATCATATTTCGTTTCTTCTGGCATACATCATAAATCTGGTTTAGGATATACCCTCGCATGGTACCCTAAGCTTCTGCTCTCCCTCCCTTCAATGTTTTCTACTATATGGGTTATCTGAGCACTGGTTCAAGTTAATTTAACCAATGTAGTGGCTAATATTTACTGCTAGCTGATGTATGAATTAACCAATCTATTCTTTGGTGTTCTTGTTAGGCTTTAATTGAATGAATTGGGATACTGGGAGTTTAGCACTCTGTCTCTGTCTCACTAGGATCCTTTTCAATTAATTGAACCTTTCTAAGTTCCCTCAAGCTGGATACCGAAGCATTGAGAGTTCAAAGTCTCTCTCTGATCTCAAGTTTTCACCTTTGTGTTTAAATCTTTAATGTTTCCTTGTCTGAAGTGTTAACCTTTTAGGTTTCAGATCACAGGTTGTCCAATGGCATGTCCTATCCCTGGATTTAATTCCTCAAGGGTCACCTTGGAGGTTTCCTTGCCTTTCACCTTCTTTCTTTTCATTTCATGCCACACTATCATCTTTAAGATCCAATGCTTTAGATGACTAGCCCAACTGAAAGCCTGCATATTGAATAGCAAGTAAACCCTTTCCTAACTCCATTTCCCAATGGTATCGAGCATTCTTTGGAATCATCTCTCCTTTGCCTAATATCCTCTTTTCACATCCTTGCCTCACATTGAACCCTTCCTTTCCGATTCCCAACAACCAAACAAACAATCAATCAAACAAACCCATGCCTATAACTAGCCTAATACCTTAACTTTCGAGCTTCAAGGACATAGAACCTTTGCCCATATAGAGAGATCCCTCTCTGGACCCAAGAGGGCTAGATCCTGAGGTCTGAAAGTGGTTCTGATGTTGTCTCATCTTTTGGTATTGCCAACTTGCCAAAACATGGGAACCCCAACATAATGGAGACTCCGCTGGGGACTTTTGAGTATTATCCATCTTACTACATCACAAGAGCCTCAGAAAGCCAACAATCTCTGGTTAGGTTGGCAGTGAAACACTTCCACTTGCAATTCACTTTCTGCACCATTTGTTGTGTTTCTCCCACACTCTTAGACAGATTCTGGAAAGGGCTAGATAGCCTCCAGGTCTCACTCTCTTTCAGAGGTGAAATACCTGGTAAAATCCCTCCTGTCCATCTCTGTTTAGATTTTTATGTGTTTAAGGAGATCCTTGAAAAGGGACATTACATAAGCACTATGGTGGACAGTGTACCTCCTAGAAACATCCTAAACCTTCCACCTGGCGACTCCATAGTTCCTTAAAGATCAAAGACTCCACTGGTGATCAGTAGGCCTACTAATTATCTTGGTTTCACATAAGACTCCACTGGGAGACTAGCCTCCATAACAACATCATCCATAACAGAAGTGACAAGCAGGATTAAGCTCCTTTGTTTAAAGACAAAATTCTGGCTTCAAGAACCATTCATACGAGAGCCTATCCTAACCCAAACCCACCTGAAATAGTTGACAACCTCGAGAGCATTCTCAGGAAATCCCCTACACTTAAAGGACCAACTATTTCCAGTTGTATCCATAGATCTAACTCTGTACCGGAAGACTTTACAGCTCTATCAGACCCACTTTTTGACCTAAACTCTCAAAACTGTTTACCTAGAACTAGGTCATTCAACACTCTAGACCAGCCAGACCTTGAGTCTCTTGATTCACCACCTCAAAGGGGTAAACACATCAGGGACAGAGAGACCCCTCCATCTACACCTCCTAATATTCACTTCATTCAAAACTTGGGGCTCTACCACCCTAGATCGGCTCAGCTGACTTTTGCTGGTCCTAGTATCCCTGTCATCCATATACCAGCCACTCAAGAGAACCCTTTACCTCCTCAGAACATCATCATGGCAGACTGGTATGCACCTCTGGTGTTACCTCAGCCTCTAGTACCCTTACCCAATGATTACCAATCAAAGATCCCACACTTCACTACAAAAGAGTCTACCACAGCTCAGCACCATGTAGACAGGATGGAAGATTCTTTTGACTACATGGAGATAGATGATGATACAGTCAAAATGAAAATCTTTGCCCAGAGCTTAGGAGGTGATGTGAAGAAATGGTTCAAGGGCCTACCTCCTAATAGCATCCAATATCTACCCTCCTTATACTAGACCTTCATAAATAAATGGGAAGTTAAGGCCAACCCTCTCCAAATCTTAGCAGAATACAAGAACCTGAAAAGGAATGTAGGAGAGAGTGTCCATGAATACTCTACAAGGTTTAATAGCGTTTACAACGCTCTTCCTCCACACATAAAGCCTCCCCAAGGTATTGCTTTGGTGAAATACCCTAAAGGCTTTGATGCTGACATGACCTACCAGCTTAGGGAGAGAGATTACAACACGTTAGAAGACATGCAAAAAGGAGCAATGAGTGTTGAGGCTAACCTGATTGAGAAGAAAGCAAGAATGAGGGCTGAGAAAAGGGTAACATATAGAGGTGACACTGTAGCTTCCACATCTGACCCCAATTATGACCGTATATCCAAAAACATGGAAAAGCTACAGCAAATTATGGAAAAAATGGTTGTCACAGTTAATAATTAGAACAGAAACCAAAATTGTAACCAGAACCAGAACTTTATAAGGAACAATACCACTCCCAACAGACAAAGAGAATCAGATCAACAAGTCATACCCCCATTTCAAGAGAACTTCCTTGATGAAGATGAGGGGATTATAGAAGAGTCTGAGGAAAACACTATAAATATGTTTGAGACAGATAACTCAATCCACAACTGTTCCACAGAAGAAGATCAACCCTCACCCTCATATTGGGACGAGGAAATATTATAATCTAAGGATTACAGGCTTGGATTTGAAAATGCCATCATGAAGGTCAGGGAACAATATGAGCTTAGATGAAAAAAGAGCTTAGACAATTCCAAACCAAAAGCTTCTGAGATTACCATTAAGAAAATGCCTGAGAAAACTTCTAAAACAAACGCTGAAAGTAACAAATTAGCAGCTAAAAGTTCTGGGAATAACAAAGAAAGGGACAACAAACACACTGATAAACAAAGTCAACCAACTAGCAGCACTAGCACTGCAATTAGTGCTCCTAATAAAACAGTTCCTAATCCTGTACATAGTGAGAATCAACACACTAATCCTGCCACTAAAGTAGTGGCTAACAAAACAGAGTTGAGTGTCACATAGAGTCAATATCTCTTCAATTTGGAGAGTGAGATTGCTAAAATTAAGATCTTTGTCCCACTCTCTGAGCTGGCCACTCAGGATGTATATAAAGGCCAAATCCTGAAAGCATTAAATATAGGGGAAAACAGTGATACTATCAATCTGAGTGATGATCAACCAGCTCTCCTGTTTGGTCTAAAGATATAAGGGAAGTTTTAAGAAGGGGTAATACCCCCTTTTTATATCAGTCTCAATATCCATGAAAAGATCCTTCACAATGCAATGCATGACTCTGGGGCCTCACACAACTTAATGCCTAAGGTAGTTATGGAAAGGTTAGGCCTAGAGATAACCCGACCCTACAAAGATTTATATTCATTGGACTCTAGCAAAGTAAGGTGCCTTGGCCTAATCAAAGACTTGTGTGTGAACTTAGCCCAAATTCCAGCCAAATGCATGGTTATGGATGTTGTAGTGGCAGATGTGCCACCTAAGTATGGCATGTTGCTATCAAGGTCATGGGGAGCCAAGCTGCAAGGTACAATGCAGATGGATGGGGCATATGCCACAATCCCTGTCTTTAGCCAGCTTAGGAGACTGTATAGAGAGGCACAAATGAAATTCTTGATCAACAGCCCTGAAAAGCCTGAAAACTCTCCTCTGTACTCTGTACACACAAATATGGACTCCTTTATCCTTTGCAATGATGAATCCTTAGAAGAGCTAGAGCTAGAAATCAGAGATATAAACAATAGGGAATAGCCTATAGATTTCAACATAATGACCTCTCTAACCTCATAGGAAAACAAAGATGAAATTTGTGGATAGTGCACTGAAAAAAAAACTCCAAGTCAAAAAGAAACAGAATGTGAACAGCTGGCTAGTCACTCCTCACAAACTCATACACCACACGAAGAACGAAACCATCCACAACCCAAGAATGAACCCTTATGGGAAATGAATTTCGATGGGACATGCACCAATAAAACCGCAGGGGAGAGAGTGTGGTTGCATAACACAGAGACTGACTATGGAGAGAGTCATGCCTTCAATCTAAACTTCAAATGTACAAACAACATAGCGGAGTATGAAGCTCTCATCCTAGGCTTGAATCTGTTGAAAAAGTTAGGAGCCCACAGGATAGTTGTGCATGGAGACTCTGAGCTGATCATAAAACAATTAAACGGAGAGTATGCGGCTAAACACCCTAGGATGAGAGCATACAGGAATGATGCTATGGACTTATTGAGAACCTTTGTAGAATATGAGCTGGTGTTTGTTCCTAGGAGCCGGAATGCAATTGCAAATGGATTAGCCTGTATAGCCAGTTCATATCACAAGCCTCCCAGTGATCAACAAATTATCATTCAGACCAAATTTATACCTGCAGTGCCGGACAACGAAAAGTATTGGCAGGTCTTTGAGGGCAATAATCAGATTGAGGATTTCCTGACAGGCAGGAACGAGTTCGAATTCTCTGATTCAGACTCTAAATCCGAGGATATCTGCCTAAGCGAAGAACCCCCAGATGAGGAAGAACCAGCCTGTAACATATAAATAAACGATTTTAACGAACAAATTGGAAATCCAACCGAAGAATGTGAAAACACAAATAATGAGGAAATAGAGGTGCTACATGCAAAAGATAAGAACATACCCCGAGGTCTGGCACCTTTAGAAGATCTTTTCGATTTCGATGATGTAGCGAAAAAACCCACCATAGAACACTCAGACTCTGATGTCGAGGAATGAAACATAGGCACTGAAGACAAGCCTAAGATGATTAAATTGGCTAAGTCCTTACCCGCAAACATGAAAAAGAAATATATCGACCTGTTCCAGGAATTCATTGATGTGTTTGCCTGGAGCTACGAGGACTTGAAGGCCTATGACACAAACATCATACAGCACAAAATACCTTTGAAAGAGAACCAGAAACCCTTCAGATAGAAACTTTGCAGAATAAACCCGAAACAATTGCCTGCAATAGAAAAGGAAATAAAAAATATGTACGAAGCAAGAATAATAGTTCCGATGAGGTTCTCTGATTGGGTCTCAAACCTTGTAGCTGTGAGAAATAAAACAGGTGAGATTAGGCTGTGCATAGATTTTAGGAACCTTGACAGAGCCTCACTTAAGGAAAATTACCCCTTGCCAAAGATGGAACATATCCTATAGAGGGTAGTTGGCTCAAGGCGGATCTCCCTGATAGATGGTTTTTCAGGTTACAACCAAGTTCTAGTACTACCAGAAGATCAACTCAAAACAGCTTTTACCACTCCATGGGGCACTTTTATGTATGTAAAAATTCCCTTTCGACTGATGAACGTTGGGGAAACCTTCCAACGAGCGATGGACATCGCTTTTTCAGATGAAATTGGGCACTTCATTTTCATCTATCTGGATGACATAACAGTCTACTCCAAGACTGATGAGGAGCACCTAAAACATCTGAGAAGAGTGTTTGAAAAATCTAGAAGGTTTGGTCTGTCATTGAATCATAAAAAGACTGTATTTGGGCTGCAAGAAGGTAAGCTTCTCGGCCACATTATATCTGAGAAGGGAATTAGGATAGACCCACAAAGAGTTGAGGGAATACTACAAATTACACACTCGAGAAATATTAAAGAGTTATAGTCCTTCATTGGGAGAATTAACTTCCTAAGGAGGTTTATTCCCAACTTAGCTGAACACCTCAGGAATATGACTAATATGCTGGAAAAAGGTGTAGGGGTTAAATGGACTGTTGAGGCTAAAAAATATTTTGAATCGGTTAAACTTGCACTCACCCGGGCTCCTATCCTAATTAGCCCTGATTTCTCAAAAGATTTCTTGATCTTTTCATTTGCCTCCGAGCATACAGTGGCTGTAGTTATGCTACAGAAAAATCCAGAGGGAATGGAACAACCCATTTCTTTCTTCATCAAAGCTCTGAGGGATGCACCCTTGAAATATAACATAATGGAAAAACAGGCCTATGCCCTGGTAAAGGCCTTGAAAGACTTTAGGGTGTACATACTGCATTCCCACAACATAGCCTATGTGCCAAACATAGTGGTGAAATACATTCTGTCCCAAGACCCGAATGGGAAGAGGGGAAAATGGATTGTCGTGATTTTAGAGTATGACCTGGAAATAAAACCCACAAAACTGATCAAAGGTCGAGGCTTAGCTCAACTAATGGCTGAATCAAATTTACAAGCCCTTGACATAAACATGATAGATGCCTTGGATGAGCAAGAAGGATTTCCGGATCCCACTGTTGAGAAGAAATTTCAAAACTCCCCTTGGTATTCTGACATCCTGCATGTGCTCACGAACCTCAATGCCCCTCCTGAACTATCAAAAACTAAGGCCAGATTCCTAAAGCTAAAAGCCAGAAACTATTGCATATCGAATGAATTTTTATACTGGAAAAATACAAATGGCCTATTGCTTAAATGTTTGCCTGAAAGTGATACAGAGAGGATTAAACAGGAGTTCCATGCAAGAGAGTGTGGAGGCCACCTGAACTGGAAAGCCACTGCTAACAAAATACTCAGAGCTGGCTATTATTGGCCTACACTTTTTAATGACATCCATAAGATGATAATTGCCTGCCATAAATGCTAGATTTTTGAAGGCAAAAGAAAGCTCCTCCCTCTACCTTTACAACCCATCATTGTTGAAGGTCCCTTTATGCAATGGGGCCTAGATTTCATAGGAGAAATACACCCTACTTCTTCTGCACAACACAAGTGGATCCTTACAGCCACAGACTACTTCACTAAGTGGATAGAGGCCATACCTTCTAGGAATTCCACAGATTCTGTTATTATTAGGTTCCTAGAAGACCACATCCTCTCTCGGTTTGGCTGCCCAAGAAAAATAATCACTGATAATGCTGCTGCTTTTGGATCCAATAAAATGATTGATTTTTGTCATAGGTACCAAATAGCACTCAGTCATTCAACTACGTATTACCCACAAGGTAATGGGTTAGCTGAATCATCAAACAAGAGCTTGGTGACCATCATCAAAAAGTTGCTGGAAGAGAACAAAAAGTCATGGCATAACAAGTTAGTGCATGCTTTGTGGGCTGACAGGCTTACAATAAAGAAATCCATTGGCATGTCACCTTATCAGGTTGTCTATGGAACAGAAGCAGTGTTTCCTACCAGCCTTGGGGTACTAGTGATTAAACTTGTCCAAGAGATTCAAACAGAAGAAGACAGCATGGTAAGGAGGATAAACCAAACGATTCATCTCCAACAAGCAAGGGAAGAGGTCTATAACAGAGCCCTGAAAGTTTAAGAGAATATAAATAATTTGTTTGACAAGAGAACCAAGGCTTCTGACTTCAAAATTGGAGATAAAGTTCTGAAGTAGGATTCAAGAAGAGAAGACAAAGGAAAGCACGACAAATTTGACAGTTTGTGGCAGGGTCCATACATCATCGAGGCCGATGTTGGTCCCAATGCCTTTTTTCTGCAAGAGCTAGATGGTACAGAGTTGTTTGGGGGTCCTGTCAATAGCATGATTCTTAAACACTACTACTACTGATTTCTGATTTCCATTTTCCATTTCCATTTTAAATACCATTGTTGTGTGATGTTTTCAAGAAAGAGGAAATATTTCGAAAAAGAGAGAAGAGAGGTTCAAACATGCTCAAAACATGAACCTCCGAAGAAGAAATATTGGCTCTAACATGATCAAAACCTCAGCCAAAGGAAGTAAAGATAGCTGGTCCTAACATATCCAAAATCTGGGCCAACAAAGAAGAAAGAAGAATCAGCTCTAACAAGCCCAAGACCAAAGCTGAAATGAAGAAGAGAAAGTGACTCTAACAAGCTCAAAAATTGAGTCACAAAGCAAGGAAGGATGCCTCAAAGTTTCAGTTTTCAAGCCTTCAAGATTTTGTTTTCAGTTTTCTGAAAATTTCTGTCCATGTGCAACTGCCTTTATGCCTTAGATCCACAACAAACTAGACTGTCTAATCCTAGTTTGGCTGTTTTTAAATTTCTGTTGTAGAATGTAGAGAAGAAATCTGCTAGACAGTTTAATCCCAGCAGATATTAGATTAGGTAGAGAAACATGTGAGACCAACAGTTTAATCTGGTCTCATGGAGTAATAAGGGTAGAAATAGAATAGGTTTATTTTCCTGATTGCAAAAAATTGATGTTGTAAAGGGTTTGCTAGTCCAAATGCACCCTGAAGAAAAATGATAGGACTATAGTCTCAGTAGGTAGTTGTTTGGGAGAATTTTACTACTAATATGATGAATTTATGATTTGTGGCAGTTGGTCCAAGAAAGAAAATGGATGTGTCAAGTAGCAGGCATCTGGCCCACACCAAAGATCATCCTCTGAATTCTTGACTCCTTCAAGAAGAAGCCATCCCCATGTGGAGCCACTGTTAGCCCCCTATAACTTTTTTACAAGCAAACAGGGGGCTACTAAGTTTTTGAGCCTTCAAGGAGTGCATTTCCCCTAAAAACACACCATCCTTGAAGTCTTTTCATGCCCTTTATCCTTTGATAAACCCTCACTACTGTTTCATAAGTCAATAAGCCTCTCTGTTGTGAAGAAGAATACCCAAAAGCCTTTTTCTCCTTTTTCCATCCTCTCTCAGCCTCTGTTTTCCCCTCCTTTTCCCTTCCTTAAATGCCTCTAAATCATCCCAAATCCCTCCTAAGCCTCACAAATACCCTTTGTTTGGCCAAAAAACCCCTTTTCCCCTCTACCGTTATCCCTTTTCGGCCTCAAATTGCATTGAAAACAAGCCAAAAAACCCATATTCTTCATATATCAGGCTCAACCCCTTTCGGCCAGCCCCCGCAAACCATTTCTCCACATGACCCGGGTGCTGAAACCAAGCTCTGGCCCGTGACGCACTTATCATATCAATGGTCGGGTGCAATACCAGTCGTCGATCAACACCAATCCGACGGTCCGCGTTTTCCCTACAATGCACACACGTTCCCCGTTCATTCCCCGATCGCATAACAACCGTCGATCTGATCCGTAGATCAACAGTCCGCAGTCCAGCCATCCGGTTGGTCGCCGCGATCGCACCTCCTACAAAACCAGCGGTCTTTATCGCACCGCTTTTGAAAGGAAGGTGGTATTTTTCGTTCGACAGCGATCAACGTCACCGGCCGACACGTGTCCTCAAGCTGTTTTGAAAACCCGCTCTCATCGCGCGTTAAAAATTGACCGCGGGCCCGGCGCGATATGTGCGTACGTCGTCCGATCTGAGGCTGGCCATCCGATGGTGATCGCGCCCCCAAGATGCTCGGGTGATAACCAAAGCAAACAAGGCCCCTGGCCCACCATCAGTCACCCTCCGATGCGCTTACGGCCATTGATCTCCTCCTGAGATTGGATGGTCCAGGTTAGATCGCCCCCGCCATTGACCAGGTCCCACCGCCAAAGCTCCACATCACCTGCTTTCATGGCTTTTTCCTGTGTCTTTGTATTTCTCCCGATTTACAAAGCCCTTCATCATTTAATTTATGTTGTCAATCATCAACCTCGTGCATTTCTTCACTCAGACCCTCATCAGAGCAGATTTCCACCATTTCGCTACACCTTTCCACCATTTTCCGTTCGCATCCACTGTCCCCGCCATGCGACGCCTCCATTCTCGCTGCCTTCCATTGCATCCACCCCTTCCCATGCATGGTTTTCTTAACGTGTTTACATGTTTTGCAGGGTTACAAGCAGGAGGAAAATGCGTGATGCGTGGTCACTATTTTAGTGGCACAAAGCACAGAGAAGCTGAGTTCAGAGCTTGATATTACAAAGAGGAGCCTGGGAAGGTGTTAGAATGTGATTCTCGATTGAATGGACAGAGTTCAACTCTGCAAAACCTCTCCAACGCCACTAATGCTCAAATTTCACAGATAGGGATAGTAATGGAGCGGCAAAGAGTGTCAGTGAAAGATCATAGAATTTAAGGCCGGTAATCAAAGATTTTTGAGCCTTAATTCAGTAACTGAAAGGAAAAATGCACCAGTTTGAAGACTTCATGATCATAATAGAGGGCCAAATAAAGTCTAATGCAGAAAACAATATATCAGTGTCACCATCAGCATATCTCTCTTTCTCATGAAAGGACAGGGTGCCCATACTGTTGCATTATACCGTGTTCCAGAGAAGATCTCTGCCCTGACAACAGTCCTGGTGCTACTAGAAGCATTGGGTACATGGTATGGCAGACCCTAGAAACATTGTTCCACCTTTTTGTTTATTTCACCAAAGTACCACAAGTACTATAGCCGAGGACACATCAAAGACATACCTGGAGTAAATTTCAACCTGTCAAAGACCACTCTTTCACCCAAAGAGTACAGAAGTTCGATGCATAGACATTAAAACAGAATGGGTTTTGACCCACTGCTCCTACTCTGATTAATGTTTCATTTAGTGTTTCATCTACCTCCTCTGCCTCTCTTTCTGATATAAAAACTCATGAGACACTCATTGAAAAGGTTGTTGATCGGATATCTGTGAACTGTAAGTTGTTTCTCTTGAGACATAGTTCTCTGTGTAAAGTTGTAAGATAGGCTGAGGAAGATTTTTTCAGACTTAATATCAAGATGTTGGTAATGTTGTACATGACTGGTGTTGCTCTTTAATATGACAAGCACATTTCTTTGGATCCTAATTTAAAGCATCGGTGATGTTTTTCTATCTTTGTCCTCGTTTTCATTTGTAGTTCATAATATTTCATTTCTTCTGGCACGCATCAGAAATCTGGTTTAGGATATACCCTCGCATGGTACCCTAAGCTTCTACTCTCCCTGCCTTCAATGTTTTCTGCTATATGTGTTATCTGAGCACTGATTCAATTTAATTTAACCAGTGTAGTGGCTAATATTTACTGCTAGCTGATGTATGAATTAACCAATCTGTTCTTAGATGTTCTTGTTAGGCTTTAATTGAATGTGTTGATCATGTCATCATTCTGTTAAATTCCGTTAAATTCTGACAAACAATCCCCTTTAAACCCCCTCTGTTTGGCCTAAAAAAATTGTTTTTCCACCTATCATTCCCCTTTTCTAAACTCAAAATGGCATTAAAAAGGGAAAAAACCCACACTTGAAAATATATATGGTCTGGCACCTTTCGGCCCTAGCCCCTCAGTCTTTTTCTCCATGTAACCTGGGTGTTAGACCAAGCCGCAGCCCGAAAGGCACTTATCAAATGAATATGGGATGTGTTCATAACCGTCGATCTGTACAGATTGGACGGCGTTTGTTCATCTCTGCCACGCTCGTAGCCTACCTGCCTACTGTCTGATCAAACCATAAAATCAACGGCCTGGAGTCTATCTGTCCCGATGGTCCCCGCCCCGCGTCCACTGTTCAAAATTGCCCGGTATCTATCGCACCGCCTTTCGTGGGCGAGCAGTATTTCTCAATTCGAAATGATTCCATACATCGCACGACACGTGGCTCTGTCACTATTCCAAAACCGCTACCTCACCGCGCATTATCTTTTGACTGATGATACGGAGCGATATGCATTATAGTCGTCCGTTCTGGGGGTCTCCATCCAACAATCATCGCACTACAGAGATGCACGGGTGTTAATCCAAGTGTACAGTGCCCCTGGCCCACTGCCCATCGCCTCTGATGCATTCACAGCCGTTGATCTCCTCCTGAGATCAGACGGTCCAGATTTGATCGCCCCCGCCTTAACCCGGTCTTCCTCCATGTCACCGTCCCACGTGTTTATCGCATTTTTCCTCCGCCATTTATATATTCCATTCATATGTCATATTTTAATGTTTTACGTTATAACTTTGGCCAGTCCATCCACCATTGTTCCACTACATTTTTCATCGCCACCCCGCATACTTCCACCATTTCATCATGTCGCGTTGCTACACAGTCATCCCCACTGCATCGTCGTCCCCATGCATTTGTTTTCTTGACGAGTTTGCGAGTTTTGCAGGTTTACAGCAGTGGAAAACTATCATGATTCACAGTCTCTATTACTGTGATAGAGAGCACATCAAAGGACCATTTTTCAGAGCTTAATTATGAAGAAAGGCCTGGGAAGGTATGCCAACAAGACTTCCATTAAAGTAACAGAGTTAAAATCTGTCAAACCCTCCGGAGTCATTCAAAGCACAGATTTTGCAATCGGAGACATTAATGTTGCGGCAAAGAGTATCAGTGGGAGATCAGAGGAATTCAACATTCAGCATTAAATATTTTAAGCCTTAATCCAGGGTTTAGAAGGCAGAGGGTACAATGCACAAGAAACAATACCCTCCAGGTTTCATTTCAGCAGAATTTTCTTTCAGTAAAGGACAGACTGCCCATGAGGCTTTTATTCCTCTACCGTGTTCCTGAAGAAACTTTCACCCAGTGCATTTATTTCAGAAAGCAGGCCACAGAGTACATGCAACATTACAGAATTATCAAGTAGTATGGGCGTGCACATTTCAGCCATCCTGCCTTTATGAAGAAAATTAAATATTCATCACCTACTCCCTTTTCGAGCTTTCTTTTTCTCCTATAAAGCTCCCGAAGAACAGATGATTTAGGGTTCCAGATTTTATCAGAAAATTATGAAGTGAAAGGCTTTTTGTATACATTTTTTAGAACTCTTGTATGAAGGCTCAAAGCCCATAGCGTTTCAGTGAGGAGAAGTTCCATCTGTTAAAGAGGATTCTGGTCTTTGGTATTTCACAGTCTGTAACTTTCTCTTATGTGTTATTTAAATAGATCATTTCATTTCATCCATCTTTCCTGTATCATGTTTTGGAATGCAAGTGGCTCACTGATTTTTCGTATGAATTTATCCTAGTTGATACCCATGCTTAGATTAGTCAAGCGCTTTAAATATGGCTCATGCATGATATTATGTTCCACTATTCATCTAAACCATATTTCTGCTATATTAGTTTCTTTGGGAGGGTGTTTTTAAAACGCTATTGTCATGTATGGATTCTTAGATTGGTAAGCCCATGCATGGTGGTATTTTGTATCTGGATATCATCTCAATCACAACTAATATTCTCTCAATATTTCTTTCACTACATACACCTTCTGATAATTTATTTCTGTGAGGTATTTCTGAATTGGCCCTCTTTGCAGTAAGCTGTCTCTGAATTGTCTGTTGTTTTTGTATTGGAGTTTTGCATGTTGCCTCTGCATTATTCCTTCCTCTGTGTCAGTTTCTGAAGGTCTTGGTCCCATTCAGATTAGTATTCCTTGTTTTACAAGAGATAGCATGAGAGCTTTTTATTGATAACTTCTTCTGTTATACCATATGCTCCTTGCTATATAAGATGTCCTAGGCACTGGTCTATCACAACTCTAGGTTGTCTCCAAGAGTGACAACAGAATGAATTAGGATACTGGGAGTTTAGCACTCTATCTCTGTCTTACTAGGATCCTTTTCAATTAATTGAACCTTTCTAAGTTCCCTCAAGCTGGATATCGAAGCATTGAGAGTTCAAAGTCTCTCTCTGATCTCAGGTTTTCACCTTTGTGTTTAAATCTTTAATGTTTCCTTGTCTGAAGAGTTAACCTTTTAGGTTTCGGATCATAGGTTGTCCAATGGCATGTCCTGTCCCTGGATTTGATTCCTGAAGGATCACCTTGGAGTTTTCCTTGCCTTTCACCTTCTTTCTTGCCATTTCATGCCACACTATCATCTTTAAGATCCAATGCTTTAGATGACTAGCCCAACTGAAAGCCTGCTTATTGAATAGCAAGTAAACCCTTTCTTGACTCCATTGCCCAATGGTCTCGAGCGTTCTTTGGAATCATCTCTCCTTTGCCTAAAATCCTCTTTGCACATCCTTGCCTCACATTGAACCCTTCCTTTCTGATTCCCAACAACCAAACAAACAATCAATCAAACAAACCTGTGCCTATAACTAGCCTAATACCTTAACTTTTGAGCTTCAAGGACATAGAACCTTTTCCAATATAGAGAGATCCCTCTCTGGACCCAGGAGGGCTAGATCCTGAGGTCTGAAAGTGGTTTTTATGTTGTCTCATCTTTTGGTATTTCCAACTTTCCAAAACATGGGAACCCCAACAGGTGCAAACCAAGGAATGCTGGAATATTGAGCTCGAAGGCATTGTCCCCTATAGCCTTGGTGATGGTGTATGGCCCATATTAGAGTGGGCGAAGCTTGTGATGGGGTCCAGTGAGACACTCCTTCTGCAAATGTATCCAAACTTTTTCACCCACTTGGAACTTATGTGGCACTTGATGTTGATCATGTCACTGCCTGTACTTAGCATTAGTTGTATCCAATATGTCATTGACCTGTTGGCGGATGTGTTGAATATGCTCAATGAAGTGTTTCACCTTGTTAGCTTTGGATTGGACATGAGCCGAATCTACATGATTAGCTACAAATGGTATGGCCACATCAATGGGACATAGTGGCTAGAATCCCAAACCCACCTGAAAGGGGTTGTGGCTAGTTGAGATGTGGAGATATTGGTTGTAGTTGTGCTGGACATATGGGATTGTTTCATTCCATGTGTATGGATTCTTTGATTTGTACTTGTGTAGAATGTGTACAATGATCCTGTTGACGACCTCTATTTAGCCATCAATTTGGGGGTCAAAGGTTGTGGACTTAGTGAGCTTGGTATCCAGCATCGGCCAAAGACTTGAAAAAAATTTACTGAGGAAATTGTTGTCCTGATTTGAAATAATGGGTTGTGGGATTCCAAAGTGTACCCACACTCATTCAAAGAATATTTTAGTAGTTCCTTCTATTGTTATATTCTTCTTTCATGCCACCATAATGGCCATCTTAGAGAACTTTTCGACGACCACAAAAACATAGTCGTTTCCATGCTTAGTAGAAGGAAGGCCCGACATGTAATCCATGGATATGGATTCCCAAGGTTTACTAGGGGTTGGTAGCAGAGTATATAGGCCTTCCTTCTTTATGGTTTGTTTGGCAATGGCACAGGTAGTGTAGGATCTGATGTACTTCCCGACTTCCTATCGAAGGTTTGGCCAATAAATACTTCTGTAATACTGCAATTATTTTCTCAACCCCAAAATTTCCAGTGATCCGACACTAGTGTGCTTCCGAGATCATCTTGGCATGCTTGCTTGAAGGAACATAGAGGTGTCACAGGTGGCATAAAAATGCATCATGGAGGTGAAAATCTGTAACTTGCTTACCTTCCAGGGGCGTCTGGTGTGTTTTTCCGAATTCTGGATCACTTTTGTAAAGGTGCAACCAACCTAAAGTCTCGTGCCCACAAGAGTCAAGCATAGTGCTTAGCACCACGATAAACAGTCGGCTAAGGCAGTCTGCCACATTATTGGTGTTTCCCTTATTTTACTTGATGTTCAAATGGAACTATTGCAGGTATATAGATCATTTCTAATGGCGATCATTCTGCAACTTCTCTTGTTGAAGAGGTCTCTATATTTTCCACAGTGTCATAGAACATTTGTCAATGTTTCGAATCCCAATGGGGATCCATCTTCATGACAGAATTCAACAATTATGTCCTAGAGATGGATCCCCGTTGGGTTTCAAAACATCAACAAATTTTCTATAACACTATGGAAAATCTGGAGACCTCTTCAATGATTGATAACCACAAGAGCTTGAAAACCAGAACTTCTCTTGTGTCTGTATGAACTGTAGGGTTCGGTGGTTTGTTTGGATGATTGTTTCCTTCCCAAAAATGTAATGCTTCCATTGTTGGTAGACCTTCACAATGGAATACATATCTTTATCATAGGTGGTGTACTTCTAGAAAGTGTCTGAAAGTTTCTCGCTTTGATTCCGATGCAGAGTAAGAATTTCCCCAATAGCATAGTTAGAGGCATTTGTCTCGATATCAAATGGTTGCTCCAAGTCTAGTAATGTGAGCATTGGTGCAGAGCATAAGAGATTTTTCAAATCTGCGAATGTCTTCTATTGAGATTTAGATGAAAATCATTTTCCTTTCGCTCCTCCCTTCGTGACTTGACTCAAAGGCAAAGTGATATGAGAGAACCCCAACACAGACCTGTGGTATAAATTGTCAAGACCCAAAAAGTTGCAAAGCTATGTTAGAGTGGTTGGGGTTGGCCAATCCCGAATGACCTGGATCTTGGGTAGGTCCACACGCACCCCCCCCCCCTCATCAATGATGTATCCCATATATTGAACCTAGGTAATGCCAAAAATGCTTTTCTCTAAATTGGCACACAACTATGTGTTGTCGCAGTGCTTGGAGGACCTATCAAATGTGGTGGAGGTGCTCTTCCCAAATCTAGTTGAAGATCAGTTGTCATCCACATATACCACCACTAATGAGTTGGTGAATGGCTATAATATGTTTTCCATCAGCCTCATGAAGGTTGCATGGTAATTCGTCAACCTGAAAGGCATGACCAGCCATTCAAAAAGGCCCTTGATGGATTTTAAGGAATTATTCCACATATCAGAGGGTTCGATTGGTACCTGGTGATACCCAGACTTCAAATCAATCTTGCTGAAATATTTGGCTCCCTTGAGTTGGTCCATAAGGTCATCAATCCATGGGATCGTATACCTATTATGTACAATGATCTTGTCCAACGCCTCATAGTCAAAATAGAGTCTCCAAGTCCCATCCATCTTCTGCACCAACACGAATGGGACGCCACGGGGCGATGAACTCAGCTAGATGTGACCTTTCTACAACAACTCATGAATCTACCTCTTGATTTCTTCTTTCTCTAGAACAGAGCGCTAATAGATCGTTCCATTGGGTAGTGGCGCACCTAGGTTCATATCAATGGAGTGATTGACCTGACAATGCATAGGTACCCCTATGGGTGAGGTGAATATGTCCTTGTACTCCTCCACGACCTTGTTCAATTGTTGTTTCCGTGCAAAGGATCCTTGTGTAGAGGTCGTTGCCACAGTATTCTTCTTTCCCTAAGGATGGATCATAAGGAAAAAAAAAATCCTAGTTTTTGAAATGAGCTTACTGCATTGCTTTGTAGTGATCAAAGAGATGGCGGTAAGCATTGCTACCTACGGTATCCTGTACAAATTATTTCCAAAAGTAAAAATAACAGTGCAAGGCCTAGACTCATACACAACATGACACTTCCATAACTATGGTTGGATTAATAATACATCACAAACTTCAAAAGGAGAAAAATCACACAATACCTCATCCGTCAAGGTCTTGATGTTGTAGGGAAGGCGACACTGATGGCTGACGCAGAGATCACGTCCTTGGTGAAGCCATCTAATGGTGTATGGTTGTGGGTGTGTTATGGTCTACAAGCCTAGCCGCTTCATGACCTCTACTGAAATGAGGTTCTTTTGGCTCCCATTTTTTACAATGAACTGTAGCGGGGAACCCTTGACCCACATCTGGGAATGGAAGAGGCACTCCCCCTCCTCTGGATATTTAGGTTCCTCCTTATGGATATTGGAGGTGGCAACGGTTGCACTAGGATCCGCATCAATAATATGCTTGCCTTTGTCATCCCCTTTTCGGGATCTGACTCAGAGTCGAAACATGCATCTGATTCATAAGCCTTCAACTTGGCATAACCAGTGACTCCTTGGCTCGACACTCACTTGTGTAGTGAGTGGAGCTCTTATGGCACTCACACCACTTTCCCGTGTCCTTATTTGACTTCATGATGTTCTTCACTTGCGGCTTTGATAATTTGTCTTAGGTCGCCCCGCCTTGGCTTTTTCCTTTGTTCTGCGATTTAGGGGTGCCTTTCCCTTACTTATGATTTGAAAATCCAAAGTCTCGCTTCTTCTGTTTGAATTTATGCTCAATCTTGGTAGCATACCAGTACGTTTCACCAAGCAAGAATATGTCGAGGAACTCCATTTCCTCCTGGATGTATCTGTGCAAACAACTGCAATAATTAAGCACCAAATGTTTCTCTTAAACTTTGATACCCAACTTTGTGCGTAGGGTATGGAACATCTTCGTCATCTCATGTACATCTTGATCCCTTTGCTGCTGCAACATTGTCCATTGTATGTACTTGTCCTCATATCTCTCCATGAGGTAATATTGTTCCTTAATGACGTCTCAAAAATAATTCCAAGTGGGTGCGGCTGAGAATAGTGAGTATTACCTCTCGTCCTTTTTCTCATAGTAGGTTCTGCACCAGTCCTTGACATGGGGGTGGCTTTGAGGAGTGAAAAAGTAAGGCAAGAAGCCATGCCTCATGATCTACATGTGTACTTGAAGAAGAAGCCAAGTACACATCCACACCTTCATTTGAGGTGGTGTTTTTCTCTATAGAAGAGCATCATTAGATCCATTTCCTTTCTCAGGAGCTTTAGATCTACATTTTTTTTTGAAGTGCCCTTCCTTTCCGTATTTCTAGCACAACTTTACAGTTTTTCCTTGAGATTTAGATCTCCCTCTAGATTTAGATCTCCCACTCGAGGACATATTTTTTTATTTTTTTTTGGGACCATCCTCATACATACAAGGCATCCCCACTCAGCCCTCCATATTTTTCCGTCTCATCTCCTTCGACAACAAGGATGAGAATATTTCATCAAAATTCAAGGTAGTTGTATTGCTACCTATTGCAATAATTAGACTATCCCATGAATCTGGTAGGGAACACAATAATGTGATGCATTTAAATTCATCTAAAACTTTAATGTCAATAGATAACAACTGGCTTACCATGGTATTGAAGGTGTCCAGATGCTCTATCACTAAGTCTCCATCCTTCATCCTCAGGCTATATAACTTTTTCCATAGCAATAGTTTTTCACCATAGATTTAGATTGGTACAAATTCCCTAACTTATCCCACAAAGCCTTTGCCATAGCTTCCCTTGATACATTCAACAATATTGAATCTAAGATACGCAACTATATTTTTCTCTTTTCTTTCTAATCCAACTTCACCCAGTCTTCATCTGACATTTTCGTTGGTTTAGTACCCATATCTATTGACATACACTGATCTTTATCCACCAGCAGATCCTCCATCTTGAGCTTCCGCAACTCAAAACTCTAACCATTAAATTTCTTGATCTCTATCTTTCCACTGCTCTCCATCCTCTTTCATAGCAAGAATCGATCCCACAAATCTCCCACGGAACAAGGTCTACCACAGGCCCTAGAAAAACCACTCTGTAGAAAAAGTGTCCCCTTGAAGCCTAAAAAACTCTGATACCAAATGCAGGTTTTAACCTTGTACAGAAATTATCTGCAAACGAGTTCTTAAAACAGAAAATAAACAATGGCGAGAGCATAAAACGTAAAATAGGTATACACAGATATTTTCCCTTGATCCCAAAACTGGGACTACCAGATTAATTTTTCATTATATTCCTTTCAATGTTACAACACACACACACACACACACACACACACACACACACATATATATATATACGCATGCCAAAACATTCATAAACTCCAATCCAATAACCCTAGATTAGAACATAATCGTAGTTCCCTTGACTGGATCTACAAAATACCATGGACAGAAAACCATCATACCCAAAACCATGTGAAAAAACCATGCATAAAACCATAGGTAGGTCTGCCCACCTAATATAGGGTCCAAAAAAAAAAAATCCCAAGGCATTTCACTCGACGCAACGAACAAGGGGGCCTATCTCCCCCCTTTTGACCCCATGCATGTGCAACTAGTCGTGGAAATAATATAAGACACTCCCAACAACTTTGGCACTACACCAACATCAACATATTTAACTTATCAATGGTCTTCAAGAAGTAATGGGAACATTGTCTCGTATTTTTAAGCCACTCGAGTCAAAGTTGAGTCCACACCAATAATAACACAACTCAACCCACTCGCAAGTCAAGGAATTATAGTTGACAAGGAAAAATCCTTGAGCTAACAATCCTGAAAGTAAAAGCAAAGAAAACAAAAACGTAGCTACTTTAATTCTAAACAAAAACTTATATACAAAAAGTAAAAAACCAGTCTATTCTCTAAGGTTTGGACCTTAGATTACTGTAGGGCCTCAACTAGATTAAAGATACAAAATAAAGAAAATAAATTGGCTAAAATGCCCTCATGTTCTGATGACATGAGACCATTAGGCAACACATGGATCTTCAACCCATCAACTTGCGGCTATGCAAGACATACTCCCACGAATGGATAAAAAGGGTCGAGAGGTATTTTTATATTTCGAATTGGTGTAAAATGAAAATACAAAGTTCGAGGAATGATGATAAGAGAGGTTAGGAATGTCCCATTTTAGGACCTTCATAATAATTAAAGAGGACCATAATAAATTATAGCATAAGAAGTGTAATATCAGGCACGAATGTTCATTGTGTTGTTGTCCATGTCCTTTTTGTAAGGGTTTCTACAAGGCTTTCTTTGAGCACCTTTGATTTCAAAATAGAAAAATTAATCAAGTGGGCAAGATTGGGGCTTGATGGTACAATAGAAGCCTCAAACACCAAAGCCCAAATATTTGGAATACTTCAGCAAGAAAGTGTGGCAGGGTAAGGAAGTAAATTAACAAAGGAACTAATTTTCAGTTAAAGATCGAGCAGGTTCCAGGGCAGATCATCATCCATATCCACACAGTCGGCCCCCAGAAACACTTCGAGGGGTAACCTACACGACAGATAGACTGGTGCTACCCCCCCAAAGTTTAATATTCAAACAGGAAGATCCAACGACCCATATTATTTTCGGGGGTCATGGCAGGATCCCACCCCCCATTCTTTCACCCATCAAAGGAAGGTATTGACCACTCGCCACGTCATGATCCCGCCAACGTTATTTTTCAATTGAGCGATGAAGGTAAAGGTAAAATGTTATTTTCTTCCCCCCTCGCTCCCATCCACGTGTCACCACCAAGTCGTCTTCCGCCACGTGTTACCCCACGGCCTCCCCCCCCCCCCCACGTCATCATACGTCAAATGACCATTACCCCTCTATGCCTATAAAAACCCTTCCCGCTTCAAATTTTGATTTTTTTTTGTTTTACTGTGAAAACTCCTCCCATTGTTCGACTATTCTACAATGACGTTCTCTCACCAAGCTGATCCAGAACCCCCCTCCAACGTTGTGGCAGAGATGTCAACAATTCATCAATCCTCCACTGCTCCATATAATTGACCCATTAATGTTGCCTCTTTAACCAGTCTATCATGATTTAATATATTGTTGATTGTTTCAATCATAACACTTTTCTATTTCATGTTTCATATAAATATTTTATTTTCATAAAATCAAATCCAGTTAGCTAGGATTTGGCTAGTATAGTTGTGCCACTAAAGCACGTTGATATTTTTGTTATGATGATTCATAGCAAAATCAAGAAATAATATTTCGTAAGCGGTTCTCTTCTTAGGACCCTATAAAATAGTTTATGATACTAAATCAAGGCTTCTAAATTTTGTTTCAAGAGGGAAGCTCTGTAAGTTATGAATGAAATATATGCCCTGTTGAAGATTATTGAAATCTTTTGGTGATTCCATCTCATCTGATATTGTAGTATTTATTTTCTTTTGTATTTTTTCCATAGACCATGTAATATCCCAAAATGGGAAAGACGAGAATATAGAACATATGCACAATTCCAACTATGGTAAAATAAGAATTAAACAAGTAGAACTAGAAAAATGTCGGAATACATAAAGACATCATACATATGGGTAGAAAAAAGTTGAACCATATAATTAAGGATCAACATCAAGGTAAGTACATAGTGCTCCAAAACGAATGCACTCAAGCCACAAGATTGCTGAAATACACTAAAGAAAACTAGCACTAGAAATGTTGTGTTGCTACTGCTGTTGTTGTTGGAAACCACTGCTACTATGATGAAGAAACATGTGTGGGAGGTTTCTGGAGTTCTCTGAAAGATCATGGATTTTAACCACGGACTCTACTCAAAAAACACATAAAAACCTAGAAATGGTTTGGCTAGATTTTAACTTTGGATTTTCGGCTCTTTTGGGGTGGCACACTGCACCCTTGTTGGCTGGGTTATGCACTCCCTGGAGACAACTTCTGATATGGGGCTGAAAGAATGATCTATAAGCTGCAATAGCACCCACTTAGATCACTAACTCAAGGGTTGATCCCTTCTCCTGATCTCCAAGCTAGAAGCTTGAGATCTAGCTCCTCCTTTCTCTGCTCAAGTTGCAGTTGCAAACTGCACAACTGCTGGACTAGACTGTGTTGTCAAGGAGGCTGGAGTTTTAGCCTGCTTCTGGATTATGAAATAATTCTCACAAGTCATGTAAATGATCTCTCCAAATTTATGGAAAGACCCCTCATGGAATTCCAAGCTGAAATACTTGGAACTTCCTTCCTCCCTTAGATCTCCCTGGCTGGACTGTGCAATTCCTGAAGGAACTACTACTGCATGGAGGTGTAATATGATGGCCCGATGTTGGATATCACAATTATACTCCTGGAAGAATTAAATGGAAGCACAATATGAAAGGATGAACTCTCCACCGTTTTCTTAGCTGAAATTCTAAGAACTACCTTCCTCCTCTCAAACCCTAAGACTGGAATGCATAATTCCTGAAGCTGTATATGCAGAAGAGAGGGGATGAGTGTGGCACCAATGTTGGATGATGAATAGCTTCTCAAAATAGCCTTCCCAGAGTAGGCACTTGAAGTCCCCCATGGGTAAGGGTGGGATTCCCGCTCGAGAACACCCGCGTGCTAAACAACACATCAAAATTAGCTAAATAGTTGAAGCGTGCAAAGAATGTCAAACGACAATACAATATCAAATTCCAGACTCATTTTCTTTTCTGCCCTCATCTTCCTTATATGGTTGTGAGCCTTCCCTAGCCTTGGCCCACATCATAACTACACTGCACATGTGGTCGCTAGTCTCCATGAAGACTGTGTTGTCTCCCCATGATCTCCATGATCTCGGGTATCTCTGTTATGAATGAAATGTATGCCTTGTTGAAGATTAATGAAATATTGTGGTGATTCCATCTCATATGATATTATAGTATTTATGTTCTTTTGTATTTGTTCCATATACCATCACTCTTCTTCTTACATTACATGTAATAGTAGTTTTTGGACATGTTTTTTTATGAATTCATGGATTCATCTATGTCTAATGATGATATAAGATTCTTGTAAAAATTAATATCCTTAATATGTGCTCCATGTAACTTAGCACATCATTTGAATGTATATCTCATCCATTTCATGTTGAAGTATGATTCTCAGAATTCTTAAATAATCCATGTGCATTTGGTTACATTCCTTCGTAATTATTCTCTCCAATATACTACAATGACTGATAAAACTACATGTTCATGTAATGTTGGCCACTGGAGTTGGACCTTAATGCTTCTATGAGTATTATTTTGCAGACAGATTTGTATTTCTCTTCTTAAAGAATATTATGAACCAATTCTGACTTGAAATCTAGTTAAATATTGAGTGTAAGTGAACAATTCAATATTATCCTACAAGCACTCATCACTGATGCCCTAGACACTGGTCTCTCTTCAACCCAATGGTTGTCTCTAGGAGCTACAACATATTCTAGTGATTTTTTTGGAGATGAATCACAACATTTTCCCTGGGTACGACACTTGTGCACCCTTTAGTTAGGTGAGCAGAAATGGGTGTGGGTTGAAGATCTCTCACCTTGGCGAGCCCATTGTTTGAATCTCATTTTTACCATCATGGATTTCAAAAGGCCACACACTCACTCTAACACTTCACAACAGAGAACTCCTCATGTGTTTGACCGTGAAAATATAATATTTAAGAGAGTTTGGAAATAACGAAATCTTGTCACTACACATCATGTGATCTCTCTCCCAAAAGAATCAACCTCCACCTCTCATAAGGTTGTGATAATTTCTTTGAATATTCCTCCAAAGCCTTCGAATATTCTGAAGAACGTTGTGCATTATTTAACCCATTTTCCTCAACATTCAAAATCAAAGAAGCTTCTATTAGTTCACCTCCCTTCACATTTCATACCTTCCCAAAACCTGAGGAAGTTAACTATATTCTCATTAATAGTCTAACAGATAGCATCAACAGTTTTTCAACTTAGTTCCAGTTAGCTGCAATTTAGACAACTCCTCAACAAGGCCTTATGATAAACCTCCAACTACCTCCCTTTCAAAACATGGTTGTCCCTGGCTTTCTCTTAAATATATATGCTCCACTGGACTTTCCACAACCTCTAAATTGTATGCCACGATATTTTCTTAAACTCTTTCCTATATTCACTAGAGAGGATGATATCTCAGCTCAAAGACATACAAAAACCTTGTGTGCATTTGTAGAAACTATAAATGTATAACATTTGGATGTGGTGTTAAGATTCTTCATTCAGTATCTATATGGGGAACCAATAAAATGCTTCAAATCCATCCGAAATGCTTCAATCACCACCTGGGAGAAGATGGAAAATTATTTTATATAGAAATGGGGAGAGAAACGGGACCATGGGTACATCCTCACATAATTCAATGCAATGAAGAAAAATCATAATGAAGATGTTACAGAATTGATAAAAAGGTTTAACAAAATGTACAACAGTCTCCCTGCTGAAATTAAACCTCCACAGGTTGTTGCCAAAATGGGTTTTGCTACAGATTTTGAACCATAATTTGGGTTCACCCTTAGAGAAAGGAAGTCTCATACCCTGGACCAGATTCAAATAGATGCTCTAGAATTTTAAGAAAATTTCACCTCCACTGGGAAGTGGAAAGGTAAAAATGAGTATGGTGATTAACAGGAGGGGAAAATAGGAAGGCGTTTCTTCGAGTCATGGGAAGGAAACCCAAGAATAGAAGCTTGAGGAGATGAATAAATTGATAATAAAGCTATCTAACAGGCTTGTGAAACTGGAGTTGGAAAACAAAAACCCTCCTCAACAAATTCAATCAACTCCTAACCAAAATTTCAACCCTCTGTATAGAAGACCACCCTTGCATCTCTTGCAAAGGGAGAGAAAGGATTAGCAAGATCATATTCAGCCTCCTTTGTATCTAGAAGATGATCCTAAGGAGCATGTTGAAGAAATTATAAAGTTCAAGAAAACCAATTCTCTTCTCTTTCTGATGAGGAACATGATATAGAAGCACATGAGGAATAAGGGAATGACTTAGATTCTCCACTGGATGATGGTGATATTGATAACTATTGTAGATATTTTTTTGACTTCATGCAGGCTCAAGTACACATAAGTATGATCTTAGTCCTTATAGGAAAAGGTCTAGAATGAAATATCAAAATGAGGATTCTCCTCACTCAAATCCCCATAAGTCAACAGAGAAAGGAAAGAAGCCTCTTAACCAAGTTCCTCCAAACATAAAGGAGTCCTCAGATCCAATTCCTCATAATTTTGAATTTCCCAAAACATAGCAGTTGCCTCCGCAAACCAAGCCAGTCTGTAATAAGGATAAGGAATTTGTTGATGTTTCCAAAGCTTATAGGAACCCTTTTTCCTTCAATATTCAAAAAGAGTTGAAGAAGGTAAAAATATATGTTCATTTGATTGAATTTTTGAAACAACCTAATTATAAAGCTCAAGTATATCAGTTCATGTGTCCAACCACCATAGCCCCTCTGTAAGATATAGTAATATTCCCAATTTTTCATCAGTTAATTGAAATATTAGAGTTCTTACATTTCTTAATTAATTAAGTAAATAAGAGGGTGGAGGGACCCATAAACCCCATAGATGAATAAAATCCACTTTTGATGTGTGTATGTCGATAATTTTGAGTTATATCTATATTATGGAGTAGTGGAGTAGCTTCTTAAATGAAGAAAGAGTGGAGATCATGCCACATTAATGATAGATCATGGAGATCATGGAGGAAGTCAAATGAGATCATGGTGCATTAAAAGTAAGATCATAGAGCACTAATGACGAGACAGTGGAGGAAGTTGTGCATCCAATGCACACATGATGGAGAGAGTGGGAATTAAATGCAGACATGGTGGAGAACATGGAGAGACAGCACAGTCTTTATGGAGGCTAGTGGCCACATGTGCAGTGCATTTATGAGGTGGGTCAGGGCTATGGAAGGTTCACAAAGCATATAAGGGAGATGAAGGCATCAATAGAAGGCAAGCTTTATATTATTATTTCTGATCTATTTAGATCTGGATTTATCATTTGATATTTCTATGCACACTTCAGTTGTTTAGCTAAGTCTGCAGTGTTGTTTAGCACAAGGGTGTTTCTGAGCGAAAATCCCACCCTTACCAACAGGGGACTTCGAGTGCCTACTCTGGGAAGGTTTCTTTGAGCTGCCGTACATCATCAGGCATTGGTGCCACATTTATCCTCTTATATGCACATTCAGTCTCAGTAATTACGCATTCCTGCTTAAGCGTTTGAGACGTGGAGGTTGTTTATAGCATTTCAGCTAGGAAATCGGTGGAGGATTCATCCTTTCACCTTGGGCTTCAAGATCAGTATTCCAGGAGATGTATATTCACATCCGACATTCAGGACAACATTTCATACCTCCATGTAGCAGTAATTCCCCGAGGGATTGCGCAGTCCAGTCCTGTAGATCTATTGGAGGAGAGAAGTTTCCAGTATTTCAGATGGAAATCCTATGAGGGACCATTCCTTCACTTTGGGCACATCATTTCAATCATTATTGAGCTGATTTTCATTATTTAGCAGCAAGATATAGATCCTCCCTCTTTGGCAACGCGGTTTTCTTCAGTTGTTGTGTATTCAGCAACTGCAATCAGTGGAGGAGGAGCTAGATAGTGAGCTTCTATATTAAGGATCTAGTGAAGGGATTACCCTTCAAGAATTGAGCTGATTGCACATTATTGAAGCTATCATATCTTCAGTTCATGCTTCATATCTGCATACCCAGTAGTCATAGTTGCAGGGCCCAAGAGGGTAATTTTCCAATATTTTCATATCTAGAAATCCTGTCTTGGTTATATTGGGTATTCATCATAGAGCCTAGATCTGAAATCCCGGCATCATTTGAGCTCCGGAACTGTGAAATCTACACTTCTATATTTTGTCGATAGTTGCACTCCCGAAATTTGCAGCAAGGAAATCATAGTATTCCTTCCAGCAGTCCAACAGTTATGCAATCCCCCTTATGGGAGCACTTCAGGGTCATTCTAGGCCACTTCTTTGGCTTGAGTGTCTCATATTTTGAGCATTGTTGTCCTTGCATTCCACCCCCTATATAATAAAATGGCTTAGCTATTTTGTGCATTTGTATGGTGTATTTAGATTATATGTTTACATTGTTGTAGTTATTATGTTGTGTTTTTGTATTACTGTATTCTCCCTTTTGGGATATTATAGTGGTATCAGAGCATGATATTTGGCTCATCTTGTGGGAACTTAATCTTTAACATCAAAAGAAGAAGCAAATAGTAGAGATCTACAATGAAGGAGGATTGCAGTCTTACCACTCTTCTCTTTACATCTATGCAATATCTATCCAAGGAGTTCAATCAAATGAAGAGAGAAATGAAAAAGGAGGATCCAATAAGAGTTCAGAAAGAGGAAGGTCCGAGCACTTTTTATTAGCAGAAGAAGCAATCAGAGAAGCAAAGAACTCTACATAATTCTACTAGATCCCCTTTCTTTGATAAGGAAGGTGAATGGTGTGAATATGAAGGAGACTTGGGGTATGAGACCCTAAGTAAATATATGTCTGAGTACAAAGCACAACCAGATCACTCAAGGAGAATCTATCTCTCCAACAGTTTTTTCAACTCAAAGAAGAAAGGAGATCCTGCAGCAGCAACAGAACAAAGAGGCATAGATTCTTCTTGCCTACATTTGATGGATCTTCCACAAGCACATTGAGGGCTTGGAGGGAAGATTTAGCCACATTATTTCAGCTATACCCGGTAGCAGAAAGAAAGGTTGTTGAAATTGCAGTGCTACACCTTGAGGGTGAAGCAAAAGATTGGTGGTTCAATCATTTGTCACATGCCAAAGTGACTACTTATGAAAATTTCATGCAAAGACTGAAGAAGAAGTTTGGTAGGAATAAATCGGAGACATCTCACATAGATAAATATCCTATCATTGAGGAGATAGTACATGAAGATCCAAAGGAATATGTCATCATTATCACTCAGGAGGAGGAGCCTCTACCACCACCATCAGCTATATTTGTACTTACATCAGGAGGAGGAACACTTGCATCTTTGCAAGATGGTCTTGAGCTCTTGACATTTGGAGCCCCATGCATGATTCATGTGATGTATGAGGAGGAGGAGGCAAATACCAGTGCCAGTACAGTGGAAGTGATACATCCATCACCATTACTAGCAATTGGAGAGTTCATTGCATCGGTTGGAGGAACTCTTGTAGATGTGCAAGATGTTCCTAAGATTCAGCGTATCCAAGGTTTGCAAACACTTTCAACTCATATTATTTCAGTACCTCATGTTGAGATTTGTGATACCATTCCTTCAGGGCAATTGCATGACCAAGGATTAGAGCACCTTGCTGATTTGGAGCAGCAAAACATCACTGCACAAAGGACCCTTGACTTGATTAAGGAGAAGATGTATAGCTATCCCAGTTTTTCATGGTTGAGCTACACCCAACACTTTGTGTTGAAGTGTGGAGTTTCAGAAGATGGGAGGAGCAGAGTCCTATTCAGTACAATGCCATACAATGAGTTCAGCATTGTATATGGACAGGAGACAACATATGTATCACCATGCAGATCTGCAGCGCTGTCACTAAGCAACAATGATGAGATGAGGGCCCCATTATTCTTGGAGCATTCCGAAGACAGCGTCACTCATGAAGAACTGGAGGGACAGATGATAGATGGTATAAATATTATGATGGAGAGCACTTTCCATTCTCAATATGGAGTTTTCTTGATAAGCTTCCCATAGCTCAAAGAGGAATTTCTACCTACAACATGTATGGAGCCTTATGGGTTCTATTGGGCCATTTATGAGAGGATCTCATGAAGAGAGCTCAAAGGAGTTGCACTTCAATATTTCATGGAGTGCAAAGCTTATCAGTTGGAGGAGATTGGTATTCTACCTTGGGTGGTTACCAAGATTGAGCTTGGCATGATTCATCATCCACATTGGGATAAATGGATCAAGATGAGGAGCAAGAGGATGCCAACATTCTTGCAGATATATGATACAGGGAAGCAAGAAGCATGGATGCGCTAGTTGCTTTTGGGTGAGTATGGGTACTACCCAACATCTCACATTTGTGTGGTCCATGGCATGGATGTCACTGATGTTATGCAGCAGCAGTGGGCATGGCTACGCTGGTTATTGTTGAGAGAGTTTGGCCATCACATGATGTATCTTATGTCCTTGTATTTACTTTTGTTTGGGATATGTCTCATGTCCATAAATGCACTATTGTTTGGGATATATCTTATGTTCATGTATGTACTTAGGTTTGGGACATGGCATAACTCTCACATGATGTTGCAGAAGGGAGCTTGTTTGTATTGTTCTGATCTGACATTCCACAGGTCAATCAATATGTTTTTACTCCATGACTTGCATCATGATGATGTAAGGTGGAAGGAAGAATCCTTGTTGCTTTGGTTACTTTTGGGAGAGTATGGGTTGATTTCTCCCCATACATTGCATGATATTGATGGAGGATGGCAACAGGAGGCCCTACTGCGTTGGCTTCTGTTGGGATATTATGGTCATTGTACTTGGTATGATGATGATGTGATGGGGCAGCAAGAGGCTTTGTTGCGGTGGCTTCTCTTGAGAGAATATGGCCACTACATTTGGTATGATGATGAGGTGGTATGTCAACAAGAGGCACTGTTGTAGTGGCTTCTTTTGAGAGAGTATGGCTCTCATACTTGTATTTACGCTGATTTGGCATGAAAGCAAGAAGCAATGTTGTGGTGGCTTCTATTGAGAGAGTATGCCTCTCTTACTTGGTTTCATGATGATTTGGCATGGCAGCAGAAGGCTTTGCTGTGGTGGTTGTTATTGGGAGAGTATGGTTTGACATTGTACATGTTCATATATGTATTGTAACATTCAAAGGAAAATAATGAAAAATCAATCTAGTAGTCCAAGTTTTGGGATCTGAGGGAAAATCTCTGTGTATATTTGTTTTATGTTCTCTCCATTGTATATTTTTATGTTTTAAGAATTTGTCTGCGGGTAATTTATGTACAAGGTTAAAACCTACAAGAAGAACATGTTTTTAATTTTCTGGACTTTTCTAATCATTTAAATATTGAACATGATTATGTGTATATGAGGTTTTTCATATAAGGCTTTAGAAGGGGAAGTTAGAATGTGGTTCAAACAATTAGGCGCAGATTCAATTCACACTTGGCAGGATATTACAAATATATTTCTTAATAAATGGGGTGAGAAAAAAGGTAATGTCTATTATTTAATGGAGTTTGGAGCCAGAAATAGAAGAGTTGGAGAAACAATTATTGAATTCATCAAACAACTCAACAAGTTGTACAAAATAATGACAATCGATATCAAACTTTCTCCAACAACTAAGGTTACTTATGTAGTTGCATTTGAGGATGATTTTGCATTAATGTTGAGAGAAATAAAGTACAAAACACTAATATATATACATAATGATTCAATTAATTTTGAGGATAATAGAGTAGAATCAAGGAAACTAAAAACTAAAGTAAGAAAAGGGGAAAGGAAAAAGGAGAAGTAGGAGCTTCGGGTAGTGTTAAAGAATAAAGTGATCTAAAAATTGATAAAATAACTAGAATGATAAGATATTTGTCAACAAACTAACTAGAATGGAATCACTCTTAGGAAGGGCCAAAAGCCTATGAATAGACAAACTAGTTAGTTCCATAGGCCCTTTAATACACAAATTTTAAAAAGGGAAAGAAGAAATGTTGATAAGAAAGTTCAAACTCATATAGTTATAGATGATAAGTAAATTGTCTTGATGGCCATACTTCCCAAGTTTGAAGTACACCCTAATATTTTCCACAACATGAACAACAATTGTCTAAAGGTTTTAATGCTTCTGTCATTTCTCAATATAAATACCTTTCTGATTTTCTACAAGTAAAACTTCATAGAAAGTACGATTAATTAGGGCCTAGAGTAACACAAGATAAACAAAACAAGAGGGTTTATATTACTCCATCTAAAGGTAAATATCAAGGACCTCCTACTTTACAACAACTTGTAGTAAATTAAGGTCAATCAAAATTATAGAAGGTTTTTACACAATTCAACTTGGAGATTTTATTGGAAACAGTGAAAATTTCTATTCCATTAACAAAATGTATATAATAAACAATCAGCCAAATTGATTCAGTCCTCGTATGCAACAACACAACAAATACTTTAAATTTGCAAGATGAGAAGCCTTTTGTGATTTTTGGTCCATGTGTAGAGGTTGGAGATGAATCGGTTCTTAGTTTATTTGTTACTTTGAAAGTTGATGATTTTCTCCTATATAATTGTATGATTGACTCAATTTTCCTTCGAGTCAAAGAAAGTGGAATGTATTGGTTTGATTAAGGACTTGGTTATATCTTTAGCATAGATTTGTGTCAAAAATATGGTCATGTATGTAGTTGTGACACATATTCCTCCGAAATTTGGGATGCTTTTATCAAGATCATAGTGTGTCAAATTAGGAGATTCAAATGGGTATGACTTTTGCTCAAGTTCCATTTTTTGGAGGGGAGTGCATGAGACTATATATAGAAGCCAAGTTTTCTTAAAATGTCAGTTATTTCAAACAGCCAAATAATCATCCTATATATATTGTTGGTCAAGAATTGGGGCGGTATATTCTATCTGTAAATAATCATCTTATATATGTTGCTGGTCAAGAAATCATAAAATTATTAATCTTGCATTTTTTGGCCATTTTGAATTGGTGGGAAAGAAAGTGAAATTTTGTCAGACTAACCACCAAAGGCTTAGGTGGTATAGGAATGAGGTATGGGACTATATTGAATTTGTTTTTAGGCTTTTGCTATTCCAAGAGAAGAGATTTTTTTAACCAATTATTTGGCTATGTAGTTAGTACTTTCAAGGTGCCAGTTAATTATCAATTACAATATCTGGTTGAAGTAAGACACATGCCATCAATTCCTGATAATGTTAAACGCGGAAATTATTTGAAAATGATGAGAAAATAAAATTTTTATGAAAGTTATTGATCAATTTTAGCTTCTTATATTAATCAAGATTCATATCAAGAAAATGAAGAAGACATCTCATATAAAAATTCAAAATTTAGGAATACAATTGTAGATCATAAAGTAATACAGATGTCAATCCATTTTTTCCTAAGAAAATATATTCACATTATATTAACAGTGTAAAATACATAACATATAGTCTGGATATCATGGGGGTTTGTGCCCTTCACCCATCAGAAAGTTCTTCCTCAAAGTGGAGAAACCATAGATTGAGACACAAAAAATCCTATGCCCCTGAGAGGTGAAACCAAAGACAATCGCAGGAGACACTATCTTTAAAAAAAGTCATAAAAAGAGACAAAATTTCCTAGACACAAAAAATCCTATGCCCCTGAGAGGTGAAACCAAAGACAATAGCAGGAGACACTATCTTTAAAAAAGTCATAAAAGAGACAAAATTTCCCACTGTGTACTGAGTGGTGTTGGGCCACCAATTGACCAGCCTTGACGCAAGAGCCAAAATATTGAAATGGACCAACCTAGTGAGAAACATGTAGGACCTAAGCAATTAGCAGGAACCTGTTGAAGAGTCAACTTTTTAGAGATGAACCTAAGCCGCGTTGGAGACATGGTTGTGTTGCTCGCTTCATCTTGGTTCTCCTAAATTATGTAGCAGCTGAACAGACTGGGGCGGGGAGGAGAGCTAGTGATGAATAGATCTTGTGCAGTGGTCGACGGAATTGGAACAAGCTCTCTACAGACCAGAGAGGGACGACAAGTAAGGGACAAGAAAATGGGGGGAGAGGCAGAACAAAGGGGCAGGGAATTGGAAGGAAAAGGAGTTGGGGAGTAGGGGAAAAACATATTAGGAGGGAAATTGATTTCAAGGTCATGGGAGAGCCTCCTAAGAGAGGTGGAGGTGTGGTTATTATAGGTCGATAGCTCTACAATCCAATAAGTGGCTTGGGACTTTTCCTTCCCGTGCTACTTGAGCTAGCGAGCTAGTAAATTATGGAAAGCCCATAGCGTGTGCCTGTCATGTCTAGTTTCTTACTCCTCGAGCTCGAGCACCTGACTGCAGATATGAGGGATGTCACTATGAAACAAAGATAATTACACATTTTCTTCGAAGGTTGTCAGGGTGCGACCTCTTCCCCTTCCACCGCTGGGTCAACACCCTCTACCTCTCTCACGGCTCATGGCGAAGTAGCAAGATGCAGGGGACGGTGAGTGTGCCTCATGGGAGATAGAGGATGTTGAACCAAGGTTGGTGAGCTGAATGGACTAGGCTCTAAGCAGAACTACAAGAGCAAGATGGTGCATAATTTCCATGGAGCGGAGAAATAAGCACTGGGAGGAGGCAAGAGAGGTGTTAGTCCAAGCATACGAGGACATGCCTTGAGTAGCCAAGCATACAAATTTATGATACATGGAGCCCAGTTGTGGTATAGGGAGAGTGGCAGATGCCAAGTGGAGGGCATCGTCATTCTTCGATGGTGCATGTAGCATGAGACAAGAAAGCACCTGGATTCGGGGGAAGTTGTTGAACAATTTTATCCCTAACGGACTAGTATCATTAGAGAATTTGTTTGATCAGAATGATGTTCCTACTAGTGCACCTGTCAAGCCTCAATCAAAATACATATAAGATTACAATACTGAAACAATAGAAGAACCCAAATATATCAAGCTTGCTAAGGCAATACCATCAGCGGTCAAAGAAAAGTACACATGTTTTTATAAACAATATATTGTTGTGTTTGCCTAGAAATATGATGATTTAAAAACCTATGATACATCAATATTCAGCACAATATCCCTTTGAACCCTGGTGTCAAGCCTTTTAAACATAAGATTAGGGAATTTAATTTACTTTTTGCCTATAATTAAAAAGGAAGTGAAAAAACTATTGGATGTTAAAATCATAGTACCATTAAGATATTCTAAATGGATTGCTAACCTAGTTCCTATGAGGGAAGAGAATGGAGAAATCAGGGTATGTGCGGGATTTACGAACTGAAACAAAGCATCTCTTAAGGATAATTACCTACTTCCTAAGATGAATTTTCTTTTGCAAAAGGTGACCAGAGCAATGAGAATCTCTATGTTAGATGGTTTTTCAGGGTACAATCAAATTGCAAGGATAATTACCCACTTCCTAAGATGAATTTTCTTTTGCAAAAGGTGCCCAGAGTAGTGAGAATCTCTCAACGTTAGATAATTTTTCAAATGGTTTTTCAGGGTACAATCAAATTGCAAGGATAATTACCCACTTCTTAAGATGAATTTTCTTTTGCAAAAGGTGACCAGAGTAGTGAGAATCTCAATGTTAGATGGTTTTTCAGGGTACAATCAAATTGCAATACAGGATGAAGATCAGAGTAAGACAAATTTCACCACACCTTGGGGCACTTTGATGTATGCAAATATGTCTTTTGGCTTAATGAATGTTAGAGCAACTTTTCAAAGAGCCATTGATATGGCTTTTGTTGGTGAAAAGAACATGTTCATTGTATAGCTTGATGATGTTACTATCTCTAACTCATATTCAAAACAATTGAAGCATCTTTGAAAAAAAATAGAAATGTATAAAATTTGGGATTTCACTTAATCCTAAAAAATCAGTTTTTGCTATGAGAGAAGGAAAACTTCTAGGAGACGTTCTTTCTAAAGAAGTTAAAATAGATCCCCAAAGAGTTTTTGTAATTCAAGTTACAAGTCTTCCTAGACATAAGAAGGATATACAATATTTTTTATAGGAAATACAAAAATAGTGAAAGGCATAACAAACATGCTCAAGAAAGATAAAGAGATAAATTGGACAGGATAGTCAAAGTTATATTTTTCCAGATTAAAAAGGCACTCATGGAAGCTCCAATCCTCGCTAGTCTTGATTATGGTAAGCCCTTTACTATATTTTTCAATTTTTTCTGATTTGACATTAGCAGCAGTATTATTGTAGAAAAATGAAGATAATTTTGAACAAATAATAGCATTTTTCAGCAAAACAATGAGGGATGCAAAGTTTAAATATGACATTGTTGAAAAGCAAGCATATGCTCTTATTCAATCTCTTAAGCCATTTAGGAATTATGTATTACATTCAAATATAATTGCATATGTGCTAAACAACATTGTCAAAAATAGTTTTAACTCAGGAAGACAGTGATGGAAAGAGAGGCAAATGGATAGCTAAGATTCAAGATTTTGACTTAGGAGATTAAACCATCCAACTAGTAAATGGTCAAGGATTGGCCAAGATGTTGGAAAAATCTATTTGCAGGATATTGGATGCAACTTACAGATTCTACCTCAAAGAAATGACATTATTGCAATGCAACTTGCAGATTTTACTGAATTCCTAGCCACAGATCTTACACAAGGCCAAAGTGGTGTTTATACTTTCGGTAGGATCTGTGTAGAACTCGACATCAGTAAAGGCTAGCCGGACAAAATCAACCTAAAAGTAGGTGATTTCCACTGGATCCAGCTCCTGGACTATGAGAACACAACTGTTCACTGTCACCTCTGCCATCAAACAGGACATCTACAAAACTCTTGTTCTCAAAAGCCAGTAAAACAAAAGACTAAATCTAAGGCTTGTCTCTTGTTCTCAAAAGCCAGTAAAACAAAAGACTAAATCTAAGGCTTGGAAGCCATGCAGACCACTCCCTATTGAGGAAGACGAATCCTCATCTTCAGATCAGGAGGGCAGTGAATCAAATGATAAAATGCTCTCTTCGGATGAGGATCGCGAGGAGTTGGGAGAATAAAAGTTTAGCACTTTGCACAGAAAGAGATTATTACTACTCTTTCATTGGGAGCGATAAAGCGAGCCTACAGATCAGCTTCCTCAGAGTCAGAAAAGGACGCAATAACAGCCTATCAAGCAATTCTTCAGCAAGCAGTGGTTACTCCGTCGAATGGGTGTGGAAGTAACCAAAAAGAAAAGGAAAAAAGTAAATCCGAAAACCAGCCCCAAGTTCGGTGATACTTTTGTTTCTTTTTATTATGTTTACCTTCATGTCTCCTTACAGTTTGGTTTCGGCCCTCAAGTCGGTACTGTAAACTACTTTTACTTAATGAAATCTATGGAGAAATTTAAAAAAAAAAAAAAGGGTGTTCAAAGTATAATATAAAAAACTGATTAAAAAAAGAATAATATTTTATTCAAACAAAAATAATTAGAAACACAAGATCTAAACTATTTTTTTCTAAATATTTGCAACAGCCTAGATTAATCCCTAATCATAAAACAATATAGCAAAGATATATGTGTAAGTCTACCTTACTTTGAGAAGTTAGGGTAGATACATTTACACAATGAGTAATATATATTTTATCCATACATGATTTTGAATTCATACATTTCTCTCTCGCACATAATAAGTTATGTTATAAACTTCTCATTTTCTTTATGTGGTTCATCCAAATCTTTATATTTAAGATTTCATAACATTGTTCACATGTATAACATATAAAATGCCACAAATATGAATGGCATATTGTTATTGTTGGATGTAACTACTGTAAAACACACCACACGTATGTGGAGATTCATCAACCATGGTCCAGTGAATGAAAGATTTATGGAGTTGCGTTACCAAAGTGTATGAATCATCCAAGAAACAATGCATATCTATGCACTGCTTTTGTTGTTTCAGCTTCACTTGGCAATTAAAACCTGCTCAAAATGTTTAAAAGGAAACCCAAACAACTCAAATTGCTTTTATAATTAGAGGTTTGCAATCACCTACACCTGTGGCATATGGGTTGACACTAGCTCTTATATAAACACCTTCATTTGGATTTATACTTATGCAATTTGCATTTTGTTGCTCTTATAAACAAGAACCATTGATTCATAAATCTCGTGAGCATTGCAAAACTCTCCTGGAATAGATACCTTCCCGCTCCTTAATGAAAGTGCCTTCCCTTCGCGCCACAAGAAAAGGTTAACATAAATCTCCTGAGCATTGCAAAACTCTCCTGGAATAGATACCTTCCCGCTCCTTAATAAAAGTGCCTTCCCTTCACTACAAGAAAAGATTAACTTTCACTATCTCCACTGTCAGACATGAAATTGACTTCCATTCCTTAAACCAGCAAAGGAAAGGAAAGGAATAAACTTTCCTTAATTAAAATAGCCTTCCCTTGTCTGTGAAAAGTGTAATCCGCTTTTGCTAAACAGCTGTTTCCTTTATATGTATGGTGTATTCAGTTTTTGCCAAGTAGCCTTTTCTTTTATCTCTATAGCACAGCTCCTCTGTTTGCCTGTTATGTTTAAGGAATATTTTTTTTTGTAACTAGGCTGAGCCTAGGCCAGGGCCAGCCCGTTTATTGAATGGAAGAACGATCTACTCACAGTGAGATAACCTACATATACAAATTCTAAGCCATCACACCATCCTCTTACTACATACAAATGGATTTATTTTCAAGCCTAGCTCAATTGAACTTCGTTTGTTCTTTGCTAGTTCTTTCATCTCTAAAGCGCTTCACAGCACAGATTTATGGAGTCCTTCGATTTGTGTTTTTACTTTGGGACTAGTTAGTGAGACTAAGCGAGTTGAGATGGTGCTGGTGTTTGGTCATTTATAAGCAATTACCCCGAGTGTTGCACATTGCTTTCTTTGAATTTATTTTGACAAGATGCTCATCAAAAGGTATTAACTTAAAAGTTGAGGTAGCATGGGAATTCTTAGAAAAAGAGAATGTGAGCAAAAATAAAGGTGCATTGAAATAAGGTCAGATTAAGAGTATAATGGGCCACTGCTAATTTTCCATTCAAGATACTCAAGTAGATACAGAAAGCTCATGATCAATCCAACTGAGCAGATCAGTGAGACATCAGTGAAAGCCATTGTCCACTCATTTTATGATGAAATACGGCACTTTCTACTCAAGAAGCAATGTGGAGGTGAAAATATGTTACCTCATCATATATGGAATGCACCACTTGTATGGTATAACAATTTTCCTTTAATTTTTCCTTTTTTAGAAAACGGAATTGTACATCACAATAACAATACCAAATCAACAGTGTTACATACCATGATACCACCTTGACAAAACCAAGCTATTCTGAAATTGAATGGAACATTTCTTACAGAAGTCTTCTGTATTTTCCAAAGAAACTTATGCCCTTTCCTTGTCAGCACACTCTAATACAACCTAAAACCAGAAGATATCAAATGACTCACCAGTGCATTCATTTCATTAAAAGAAATATAGATCGTTACCGTTAATGCTAAAACACACATTGGTCAGACTGCAATGATATTTCTGTATAATGTGGGCGAAGAAACCACTAATGCATACCTCCCAAAGCTCTAATGAGAATGCAGGTGCCAGATAAACACGGAAGAGCTAAATCTGAGCCCAGACCTTTGCCATCTCAAAATCAAAATAACATTTTAATTTCTAATAATGTAAGTTTCCTATTAAACATGCAGTTGACTTGAATTAAAAAAGCCCACCAAGCAAGCTGACCAGCAATTACTTCAGAAAACAACAGGAGCCTGGATTGTCGAAGAATATAGGTTTTATCATCTCAATCGCAAGGCAGCACAGAAATGTCAAAATCTTATATGAACCATGAAAATTGACCGATGTCTCATTAATGACCTTGATTCTATTATTTATCTGGTCCTGAGCAATTCTTTTTTCCTCCAAATTTGCTAAAATGCTCAATGCACGTCATAGAGTGTAGTGTCGTTTACCTCAAACGAGGAGTTAACACACAAACAAGAGCGATTTAAATTGAAATAACAGTATTTTACCAAAAATTGTTATAGAAGATATTGTTATGCTTTATACAAAATGCAATTCTAATATCTTGCATTTTCCCTCTTCATTGGGAAGCCCAATATATACAGATAGTCAAACTAATCTTTCAGAAGCTGTACATAAAATGATATTAGAATTGCTGATCACCGTACCAGGTTTCAAGTTAGGCTGGCACAAACAATGGAGTCATTTCATGTTCAGATCAGTTTTAATCTTCAAAACGTAGCTGCTGCAGAGCTTACTTCAGTCAGTGTATGGGATGACTCATGTTATCAGTCGCTCTTGAAATGTCAAAGTATTTTGGGCCGTAAAATCAGTAATTAATGAGCACTTCCGGTCAGTAACAGTCAGCATATTTTTCAAAATGCTGTACACAAGCTGCTTTTTAGATTAGATGAACACTGCTGTGTAGTGGTACACAATCTGCTCCTTTTGGGTTCCGATAATCTTATCCTGGAGATAGCAGAGGCAAGAGCATCTACAAGGTCATATTTCCCTGCTGCTTGGATATCATACTCTGGTTGCTTTGGACGTGGGAGCAAATACCCAGAGAAAGATTCATCTTCTCCATGCTCTGTCGGAATTAAATTTATGAACTGTGCTCTCCTCTCCCTTGCACGTGGAGATAGTGAAGACAGAGATTCTAACCATTCATCCTTGACAGGACAGGAATGTTTTTTCCTTTTTGGCCTGCTTGATCGCACCTTTATATTAGATTCTGTGTAAAACATGATCCAAGGGTGGCCTGCAGCAGCAACAAAAGATATGATCTAAAAATTCATAGTGCAAAAAATACAAGTCACCGCATACAAAATATGTAATTCTTAGAAGTACAATAGTTTTACTTACTCAAAACTTCTTCTGGAGAGAGTCTCTTTCCAGCATCCCTGGAAAGCATCCTTGATAACAAATCCTTTGCGAGTCCTGAGATAGACTGCCATTTTTCAGAATGAAAATCCAATTGGACTTGTTTTATTGCCTCAAATATGGCTTCAACAGATTCCCCACGAAATGGTAATACACCTATCAACAGTGCATGTAGGAGGATACCAGCAGCCCACACATCAACCTTTTCTGAATAGGTCCCTGCCAAAACTTCAGGAGCAACGTACGCAGGGCTTCCCACAACACCAGATAAGGTTTGTCCTGTTAGAATAAACACAAGGGATGTTAATGAACTATAAATCAACATAAATCCATGGTTATTTAATAATGATAATAATGCCCTTGTCTGGATGTCATAAAATTATGTGTTTACTGAAGTGAGAGACAGGGTTGATTACAATGAAGCTTAGAAATAAATACCTTTTGCAACCCGCATGGACAAGCCAAAATCAGCTAGCTTCAGTCGTCCTGTACTAGTTCGAAGAATATTCTCAGGTTTTATATCTCGATGGATGACGCCCATCTCATGGCAGTACTTAATGACCATTATTAATTCTTTGATCAATTTAGCAGCCTGGTGCTCCGAGTAGCATCCATTCCTAGACATCTCATCGATCAGGCGTCCACCAGAGCATAACTCCATCACAAGATGTAAAGATTCTGCATCTTCATACACAGCTTGGAGTGTGACAACACTGGGATGGCCTGAAAGATGCTGCATAATCTCAACTTCCTTATGCACGTTTTCTTCAGTCTTTTTGGGCAGAGTCTTGCAGGCCAGCTCTTCTCCAGTAGTCTTGCTCTTGCATATTCTGACCAGACCAAATTTGCCTCGCCCCAATTCTAGGCCTAAAGAATAATCAGCTTCAAGCTTTCGCTTCCTGCCAGTCCGAGTAGCATGATCAATGCAGCCAACCTTTCTCTTTAACCCTCGTCCTGGTGAATTAAGTAAACAACCCCTTCTTGGAGGAGGAGCAGTAGCAGCTGCTGTAGGATGCAGATGCCGGGAACCCAATTCTTCGTCCCTCATCTTTTCCTTCCTCCGCTTCCTCTGCTGTTGGAAAGAAAGGTGCGCGGCCAATGATGTGGAAGATGCACCATCATCACATAGACGAGCTCTCTGTTCCAAATTGGCGAGATCTATTGCTGCTCCTTTTCGCTTCCTTCTTAATGATTCCATAGCCAAGGTCTCTGGGGTTTCTCGACCACAGAGGACGCGAAGAATGACTATTTGTCAAATAGGAGCTAAGGGAAACAAGTCGATCTGCAGACAAAATAACCAGTAAATAAAAAACAATAACAACCTTTCACACGATCTGAAATGCTTCTTCAAAACAAAAAGCACGAGAAAACGAAGAATCGAAACTGCCTACGCGGTGTCAATATATGGCAAGCTCATGATACCCTCCCGTTTTCTTCATAATGCGTAGACATTTATACACTAATGAATACCCTATTTTCTAATTCACGAAATACATCAAATACCCTTCACATTATTCCACCGAAATTAATCCAGAAGAATTATGGCGCACTCTTTTCAAATCCCATCCCCAACATTATATATCCTACTACCGCAAATATTGTCCAACCCTCCTTTCCACACAGAGACGCGAGAAAAAAGAAAACCCTGAACCCCAAATGTCAGATATCGTTACATACCTCTGGCATTCTCTGCTGATCGCCTCAACTCCCACTAGAATATCCATGAGAAAACCTCAATTTCGCATCCGGCAAGTGCATAATTCCGGGTCGCAGAACTTCAATGACCAATACAATTTGATAACCCTCGATGTTTGCCGAGCTACTTTTGGACCACCAAATTCGCAATAGAGATACTCGTTCGGCTCAGTTCCAAACAGCCTAGCCAACGCCGGCGCCAAACACCCCGCAAAATCTGAAATACAGATAAATTCAGGGGAAAGCCGTGGAGAAATCCATTCCCGTCTTTGTCGGGAACTGAGATTTTGTCAGTACTGTCTATCAAGGCCGAGCCTCTGCGACAGGGAAAAGCAACCCAATAAACGAGACGGACGCCAACAAAGTTTAATTTTATCAAACTGGTATGGTATATATACGACTATACATACGTGAGGTTTTGTACTATATTTATATCTATATTTTGTGTGCATATAATTATATCCGCTTCATATTTGATATTTTTCCTTCATTTACATGTACACTGGCGTGGCATAAGGGGCGTGGGGTACGCCGAGGTATCAAGCTGACGTGCGCAGTTTTTCTTTTGTGATTATAAAATATTGAGATTATTGGTTTCAAACGTGGATCAAAAAACAAGATATGTGATTAATGCGAAAGAGATTTATTGATTAATCTGAAATATATTTATGTACACTATTGATCATAAAAATGTTAAATTGAAATTTATGTTTATTACATGTTAAAAGTATTTATTTTAAATGAAAGTTTTTAATTTTTTAAATTTATCAACCAATAGGTAATGTTGGAAAAATATATTTTTTTAAAATAGAGTTTTTAAAGTGGGATGTGGTGGTAAGTGTGTGGATCATTTTCAATCTTAAGGTTATTCAATAAAAATACTTTATTTGGAATTTTGGACATGCTATAAACAATTAAGTAAAGGCTTATATTCTCTATCAAAGTATTTTTCTAGTAAAAGGAGTTAGAACAAACTCTTTTATTTTTATCGAAGAATCAAGCACAATGATCAACTTAATCATTTTGAAAGCAACCCCTTTGGATAGAAAACTTGCTTTGATTATAGTTCAAACCCATAAGGAGATTGGTAGTCTACATAAAGAATCAAGCACAATGATCAACTTAATCATTTTGAAAGCAACCCCTTTGGATAGAAAACTTGCTTTGATTATAGTTCGAACCCATAAGGAGATTGGTAGTCTAGATAAGGCTTCTTTTTACTGGGTTCTCCAAGAACATAATCATTAAGTTGATTCCTTTGGCAATGAAGCAAATGACTTATATCCTAGAGTCATTTGGTAAAAAGAGGGGTGATGCTTCCACTGCCATTCCTTAACAACCTTAGCAACTCGTGGTCATATGAAGGCAAGGACATTCAACATTGTAATTAATTGACATGTGCTCATCAAAAGACCACTAGATTTCAAGTTATGAACCTGGATTTGAAAGTATGCACACTCCCCTCTTTTGTATGCACAAATTTAGGTTTAGCATTGTTTCAACAAGGGGGGATAATGGTTTGAGATTAGGACATTGCTTGTTGCATTGGAAAGAGGAAGATTGTCTATCCAATCCTAGTAAGACCTTTTCTAATTATAATTAGTCTTATGGAACTTCATTTTGTTATAATTTCCTCCAAGGTATGAATAAGGTGTTTTTGCTTGTTGGTGTTGCCCTTTAGAGGAAGGGTTTATTCCATGTGTGGTTATGTTATTGGCTTCCTTTGTTCTAATTCCCTCAAGCCTCTTGTATCTTTTGAAGTCTTTTTGACAAAAACCTTTCACATTACCTAATTTATTTTCATGGTTAGGTATCTCTTTATCAAATAAACTATCCTTGATTTGCTTTAAATCCTAGCCTCCCAATTTTCCTATTCCTTGGCTTTGAAAAACCTTAGTTATTTGATATTTTATGGAAAATGTATTTTCCTATTAAGCTTTGAACTAAAGGATTTGTTTGTGTCCCCTCTCTAATACCTCAGTATGAGCTTTGGAATGCATCAAATGAATTATGGTATTATTGTTTCTCTAGGTTTGTTGTCCATATGGATTTCAACATAGTGTATGGATTTAGGAGGATATTCACAAGACATTAGTCAATTCAGTGCAATAGGTCTTCCCTTTTTTGGTGACTTCCAAGGTACATAACAATGAACACTAGTGCACTTCATGGATAGTAATAATTATGAATACCATCATACAACAAAAGAAAAAACTCGATGATCTAGAGGTTGAGTGTAGCATGTTGAAAAACATGATTATCAATTTCAGCAAAGATTTACACTTAGTGGCTTTTAACCACAAAATGTCCACAAACTTTTTTTAGGAAGATTCGAAGGAAGAAGACAGTGTGCATCAAAAACATGAAGATATGGACATTGAGAATCAGAACTCCCTTCCTACCAACCATGGATGGGAAGGAGCTAACACTCTCATGTTTCTCACTAATTTTCTAGATTCAATAAGGCAATTAAAATCTTAAGAGTCATTTTCAAGTTATATCCATGTAATATTTTATACATAATTTTTTGGGATGTAATAAGTGTAAACATTTATAAGTTTTGTTCTATAATTTTTTTAGAGCTATCATGCTTGTTTAAATTCTAAATATAGTTATTTTTATACTCTATTGTGCAACTTTTTGCTTCAACTTTTGTGATGCAAGTTTTACGGTGTTGATTTTACTAATAAAAATTAATAGCAGTTTAATTTAAAAAAATGAAAATAGAAAAACAATGTTTAATATAACTCGGAGAATAGGAAAGTATATACATTAGTCATTAAATTTACACGGACACTAAGAAAAGAGATACAAATATAAGACTATATTTTTTATTAGTCTATGAAGAATGATGAGAAGAGTTGTCTTTCTTAACATTTAAGGTCTAGAAGAAAAAAGAAGAAAGAACGTAATATTTTATAATGATTTTCTAACTTAATGAATTTTGAGATTTATATTGCAAATAAATTTAATAACAAATTTCTAAGTCTACTTTTCTCATTAAATAAATAATTAGGTAATAAAATGAAAAATTTCGAGTAAAACTCTAAAACTAAATATATTTTGATAAAACTAAAGTTAATATTTATAATAAATTTGAAATTTGAAAATATATAAATAGGTGATAATGTTCACCATAAAACATAAAACAATGCACAAAGATAAACTTTTATGGTTAAATTAGTATTTTAATGTAAGGTAATCTAATTTAATTAGCAAATGCACTTAGACGAAAGTTAAACATTCTACATTTTCAATATTTTCTAGTTTGCCATCATGAGAGTTTGTTTAGATATTCTTTGCAAAAATTGTAATTTTGGTTTTTGATGAAGTTTATTGTTTTTAATGCATAAATGGATTCATCTCCCTCAAATACTCCTATTGCAATTGGATTATGCAAAGTTAACATTTAAAATATGGAATTCTATCAATCCATAATTATTCTTTCTAAATTTCAAGGAAAAATTGTTGATTTCCCTTCCTATTATTTTCAAAGCCATAAAAGTTATAATTTGTAGCATATTAGATGTAACACCTTCCTCCCACACTTACCCAAGTTAACCCGTCCACCGGGGTAAATATGTGATGAAGTGTTACTATGATATGACTCAACCTCCTAGGTACAGTTAATGAAGTGGAATCGTCCAACCAAAACTTTACTAACCACCCTCATGAACTATAGGACCCCGAGAGCTAACCAACCACTCCATGTGCCCAACCCCTGAGTTAACTTGACTTTTAAATGATTTGGACTCTCCGTCGCTCCCATGACAAGGAAATTCAACCACTGTAACCCTCCAGTAACTCCCATAAGCTTGCTTCCCATTGACTATAGACTAAATTATTGAGTTCTATGCCAGCGACCCTGAGATTTTAGCCACTTTTTCAGGGCTAGGATCTAGACCAGAATTGATAAATGGCACAAAGACAAAGCCTTTAATTGAAAACTTGATTAAGGACTTAACCTGATCCATCCTAACCATGATAGACATATTTTCAAACACATCATGAACATGTCATCTACAGGTCATAATTACACATTTGAACATAGGGGTCTCATACTTATCTCAGAATCGTTAAGAAGATTTGATGCATCCTCTCAATAGCTGCATTATCATCTATTAGATCATACATTCATTAACTATTCATTTACTAATCAAAACATGATGTGAGCCATAACTAAAGTATGTCATAAAACCATGCTTATAACTAGCATATAACCAAAATAATAACAATGATAAAACAACCATTAAAGCCACACATAACAAGTATAAATACTCATAACATACAAGGGGAAAAAGAGCTCTTATTAACATATGCAAAATCCAACCACTTCAGGGACTCCCACGTACCAGCTGACCATATATTAGGTTGAACCAAATCTTTCTTTCAATCAATCACCCACATGCCATATTCCAAGCATGAATGTGAGACTCACAACAAAAACAACTAGGGTTTCCTCGAGCTTTGCCGCATATCCCACCATTACCAGTCAAGGGATTTCTAGGCCGGAAACCCTCATCTATACAACCAAGCTTTACCATATATCCTGTCATTATCGGTCAAGTGATTTCTAGGCCCAAACAAAGAAACATACACTACCAGGATTTACTGCAATCCCGCTAAAACTGGTCAAGGATCACTATGTTGAAAATGGCAATAAGAAAATCATAATTTAATTTTCCCTTGAATTAAATTAGGAGAAAATTGTAATTCCACATCACAAGACAACAAGAATGTGTTAACTACGTTAATTGGACTTAGTTGGCTTAGTTAATTCGAGTGGAGCGCATAACTTGGGGCATGTAGAGTGTCTCCTACTTTTTGGGAGCCTAGGTTGAGTTTAATTTGAGTTGTAATAATTTAATTCAGTTAAATTGAGTTAAAGTCAGTTAAACTAGTTCCAACTATTGGAGGAACTAGTGAGAGGTCAAGTAGTGGAGTGTGTACCCATTGATCAACCAAATAACTAATAAATCAGCCATAATTAATTCATGCATGCATGTTCTACGAGTTACCCAGTTGAGATTAGAGTTCAAGGGCAGTGTACAATCAGTTGTATCATTATCCAAGTTGTACATGTGGTGCATGCAGTCAGAGAAGGACCTATAGGGATTGTGTTGTTCTAGATGGGGAATTTCCTAATTAATAAGGGGCTAATTCCAAAGGAAACAGGGGCTTAGAAGGTAGGAAAATTAGCTAAGTATTGGACAGAGTCAACTTGTGAGGCAATGAGATAGATTATACTTGTGCAGAGATTGTTCAGGCTTGAAAAGCATTATATTTCTTCTCTATTTTTTTATTAATGCAAACATATAGGAAGGGGTTTTGAGAAATGGCTTTCCCCTAGATATATCCTCATGTTATGTGTGTTAATTGATTCATGTTGCATGCTTTTTTTATATTGCTTCTCAATCGTGAATTGATTTCCACAAATGAGTAGAGTAGATTCAAGTCTATTGTTTTAGAAAATTACATTAGCAGTTTGAATCTACATGGTATCAGAGCTATAATCACAATAGAGAAGAGAATTCAAAGTTATCTTTGCAGGAGGAATGAGTTTTGCAGATCTATTATTTAGAGCTAGCAGCAAGATAAAGATGGGGTTCTATCGTCTGAGGCTAGAGTATGCCCTTAAGGGTAGTTCGAATTACATTTCTTGGAAGGACCGGATCGAAGCAGTCATGGAAGATAATGGGTTGAAGGAATTAATTGATAATGATGTATCAAAGCTAGCACCAGTTGATGCCCAGGATCTAGCAGATTGGAAGAAGAGTGTCGCCAAGGCAGGGAGGATCATACTGGAGGGAGTATGAGATCATATTGTCTCTAATCTCCATGGGAAGGAAACTCCATATGCAATGTGGCATACATTGACAAAATTTTTCTAGAACAGTAGTGACCATAGGAAGCTGGCACCAAAAGATAAGCTTCGGAATATCAAAATGTAGAAGGGAGACAAAATACCATAGTATGTCGGCAAGTTCACACAATGCCATGATGAACTTGGGAGTGATGGTGTTATGGTTTTTTAACATGATCGGGTAACCCTAACACTTCTAGGCCTTCCCAAGATCTGGCACAACTACCAGGATTCGGTTGATGGGAGGGAGAAGCTACCAAACTAGAAAAATATCATGGTCAGATTTGGTACAGGAAGAGTTTAGGTGGCACAACAGAGACGAGACTTCATCCAAGGTTGAGGATGAGGAGAACTGTGCCTTGGTTGGAATGGAAAAGAGAGGGAAAGGGAAGAAATACCAATCTAAAGGAGATTTTGGTCAAGTGGGAAAGAAGAAGGACTTATCGAAGATTAAATGTTTTCACTATCATGAGCTGGGACATTATGCCATGAAGTGTCCACACAAGAAGGCTAGTAAGAATCCCTCAGAAGGAGAAGCAAGTTAAGCTCTTGCTTCACAATTCGAGTTGGATTTTACCCTCATTGCATGTATGGTGACATATATGATGGGTGGTGTGTGGTATCTGGATAGTGGAGCCTCATTCCATATGAAGGGAAACAAATAATTTTTCAGCAACTTGGAGGACAAGGACCTCCAGATGCACATCGAGATGGGAGATGATGGAAGGTATAGTGTAACCGACATCGGTACAATTACTTTTCAGAAGGAGTCTAGTTCTCCTCTCACATTGAAATATGTCATGTATGTTTTGGGTCTAAAGAAGAATTTAGTTTCAGTTGCCATGTTGGAAGACCATGGATACGATGTGATACTATCAAAGGAAAGACTTTCCTTCCTCGCATCACCATGGGACAAGTGAAGCGGATCAGTGTTTGGGTGAAGAACATATACAAATTGGATGTAGAATATTGTGATGCTTTGAGCACGAAAGTAGAGAAGGTGCAGAGCCGAGACATCGGTGAATTATGGCATAGGCGACTTGGCCATTTGCACCATGGAACTTTGAAGATCATGCAGCATATTTATATAGGACTTCCCAATGGTGCACTAGATTAGCAAGATACATGCAAAGGGTGTATATTGGGGAATTACACCAAAGCCACCTTTCATGATAAGGATAGTTGAGCACAAGCGGCCCTTGAAAGAGTTCACTCAAATGTGTGTTGACTTTTCTCGACAACCTCCGCAACCAAGCACAGGTATTACGTTATATTTGTAGATGATTTCTCATGTAAGTGTTGGATATTCTTCATGTAGAAGAAATACCAGACATTCTCAAAATTTTCTAAATTTAAAGCACTTGTTGATAAATACACTAGTAGGAAAGTGAAGGCACAGGAGAAATAATGGTAGAGAATATGTTTCAAAAGTGTAACACCCTCCTCCCACATCTACCCAAGTAACCGGGAAACCGGGGTAAACATGTGATGAAGAGTTACTATGATATGATTCAACTCCCTATGTATTAGTTAAGGAAGTGGAACCGATGGAACACGAAAAATATAACCTTATATACATGCAACAGAACCCCCAGAAGCCATGAAACCCATCCAGGTGACCAGCCCTTGAGACAAACTAACATTTTGTTGCATTAAATCCTCATTTGCCCCCTTGACATGGGCATGCATGCAACTAGGACCCTCCAGTCGCTCCCACAGCAAGGCATGCCTGTGACTGGGGATTTTACAAGTAGTTTTGTGCCAACGACTTTGTATTTTGTGCCACTTTTTCATGGTCAGGACTTAGGCCACTGCCTAAAACTCCATGAAACTTATAGAAATGAAAAGTAACATTGAAACAATGATATATATTCAAATACTTGAACACAGACTTTACTGGACCCTTATTAGCCATGACAAACATTTCGTCAAACATGTCACAAATATGCATTCTACAAGTTAAAACAACATATCTGAGCATAGGGGTCTCACACTTATCTAAGAATCACTAAGAAACATTGATGCATCATCACAATAATTTCATTGCCATACATTAATCCATATATTCACTGTACATTCGATGATTAACCAAAACATGATGAGAGCCATACATTATCATTGTCATAAAACTCAATCATAACCAGCATATAACCAACAAAAATATCAAGGATATAACAACCATATAAACCACATATAAACAAGTATATTTACCCATAAAATAGCAAGGATAGATAACTCTTATTTTTTATTGCATAGGTCGACCAGGTAAACCAAATCTGTGGGATTTCATTAAAAAAAAAAATCGAAACCAAACCAAGGCTTCCAGAGGCCAAACCACCTCAACCCTCAACCAATGATTTCACCTCACAGTCGGGCATCACTAATCATCACCACATTGGTCTCTACCAAAGTTTTCTAGGGCTCCAGAGTGTTTGTTCCAACCAGGGATTCCAGGACTAGTAACTCACCCCACCATTGTCGTCGGGCTTCAAGAGAATTTGTCCAACCAGAGCTTTCAATACTAGTAACTCAACCCACCAAGGGCTTCCAGAGCGTTTTTCCAACCAAGGCTTACAGGACTAGTAACTCAACCCAAGTTGTTATAGGGCTTCCAGAGTGTTTGTCCAACCAAGGCTTCCATGAACTAATAACTCAACCCACAACCAAAGGCACATGAAAACCAAACAGAAAACAAAAGTAAAACCCATAACACCATGCCTATGTAGGAAATGGAAAGGCTAGGAAAAATTGTTGTCAATCCAGGAAATCCTCCATGCCAATGAAAAATCATAACCAAGAAATTGCATGCACGTGTCATGCACGCCAAAACTAACAAAGAAATCATGCATGCAACTCGGTACCTGTAATAAAGACCCATTGTAGTTGTTTATCCCAATGTTCTCTTGCAATTTCTTTCTTTTCCTTTTCCTTCTTACTCCAAATCCCAAGTATGCCACACTCCTCCAAGAGTGTTCCAAGAAAACTCCAAGTATCCAAGAGTATGTGAGAGAGAGAATAGAATGAGAGCTCCAAAATTGAACTGATCAAAAAGCTACCATCTGATCCTAAAAATCATTTTTATTAATAAGGCCTCTATTTTCTTCAAGTTTCCATTAGTTTCCTTCATTTTCCTACTCACATGCAACCTATGACCTTTCACCTCCCTTTTCTTCTAATTTCCATTATTTTCATAAATAAATGTCAATAAATGCCACTTTTCCTTTCCAAAGCCTTTGAAATTTCCTTTTCCAATTTCCATAGCCATAATAAACCACATGAACACCCACACTAGGATGTTTTTTTGAACATTTAGCTTGGAATACGTGTCCCATGACCAAGGTCTTATTTTACCTTTATTAACATTTACAAGGATTTTTGACTAGGGTTGTTATAGAACCCTCCCGCTTGGGGGAACATCGTCCTCGATGTTTAATGACACCTACAACCAACAATAATACTGAAAGAAAAACATACTGCCCATGGAGCTTTATAACTTAGCTCATTGTAGTATTTACAATGATCAACCTACTAAGAATGAAACCAACATGACAACCATAATGACATGACACCATACCGCTTATTGGAGCTTTATAACACAATCCATGGTGGTATTTACATCCATATACATGTGTACATGTACCAAAACATCATACCAAACATACACCAAAGACATATATCAAGGACATTTTCTCAACCAGCGAATAGAGAAGGATACATATCCCGCATCTTATATGTCATCTCACATGTAGCTTCATGGGGCCCAAAGTGCTTCCACTGCACTTTAACCTGCTCGAGTGCTCCTGAGCGTCCTTCTCTACAATATACACTGTGGTTTCGGCTAGAATTTTCCTTTTGGCTCCACAGGAAATACAGACCAATCAATCACATGATCAAAATATTTAACATACTTCTTAAGCAATGAAACATGGAAAACATCATGGAATATCACTATCAGAGGCAGTGCAAGTCGATAGGCTACTGGTCCAATCCTTTCAAGAATCTTGAAAGGTCTACAAAACTGAGGTGTCAGCTTGCCACATGATCCAATCCTCAAGTAGCTCTTCTTGGGCTTGATGTGCAAGTACACATGTTTCCCAACCTAAAACTCCTTAAACAACTTGTTTTGATCTGCATAATTTTTTTTTCTGTCTTGTGTTACCTTTAAATTCTGCTTGATAACCTACATTTCCTATTTAATTTCTTCTAACATATCTGGTCCTATCAATACCCTATTAACCAGATAATTCCAACTAATAGGATAATTACAACTCTGACCATAGAGTGCCTCAAATAGACTCATCCTCAAAGACTCCTGATACCCATTGTTGTAAGCGAACTCAACCAATCGAAGGTACTCTTCCCACTTTCATTGCTGATGTATCACATACATCGTCAACATGTCCTCTAGAATCTTGTTGACCCTTTCTGTCTATCCATATATATGTGGATGACAAGTTGTGTTGAAGGCCAAATTTGTACCCAAACCTGCAAATAACTCTTTCCAAAATATCAAAGTGAACTTAGTGTCCCTATCTAACACAATCTTCTTTGGGACACCATGAAACCTCACTACATCTCTGATGAAAGCATGTGCTACATCATTGGTTGAATAACTAGTAGACTTCACTAGAATGAAGTGTGCTACCTTTGTAAACCTATCAACCACAACCATAATCGAGTCATGTTGTCTAGATGTCCTCAGAAAACCTGTGATGAATTCCATGGAAATGACCTCCCATTTTCACTCTGGAATCAAGATAGGATGTAGTAACCCACTTGGATGCTTACACTCTTCCTTTATCTGTTGAAAATCCAAGCATCTCGCCACAAACTCTGCCATTTCTTTCTTCAAGTTTGGCCAGTAGTATAACTTCTTCATTGTTGTCAATGTATTTTGATATCCCAGGTGAGTTGAATATGGTTTCGCATGAAACTATCTCAAGATAAGATTCTTGAGCTTGCTGTCATCTGGAACATATATCCTTTCCCTAAATCTAACCAAGTCATTTTCTATGAGACGATAGTCGACATCATGTGCACCTATACTTTCACCTATACGTGTATCTATACATGTACCTGTACCTACACTTGTGCATGTACCTATACTATGTTGTAGCCTGTGCTTGAGCTCCATGTACCTATTATCCTGCTGACCTACCTATAATATTCGATCCTATAAGTCTGTCCCATAAGAACTCATATTTTCTATGTGGTTCACCTGTATCTCCTTGCTAACAGCATCTGCAACCATGTTCTCTTTATCTTTAATGTACTTGATCTCGAAGTCGAACTCGTTGATCGTGGCCAACCATCTAACTTTCCTAGTGTTCAAATTTGGTTGGTCAAATAGATACCTCAATCCACTATGATCGCTCATTAGTCCAAAACTCCTGCCAAGAAGATAGTGCCTCCACATCTTCAATGCATGGATGATCACTACAAACTCAAGATCATGTGTCAGATAATTATACTCATCCTCATTCAGTTTTTGCGACTCATAACATAATACATGTCCTTCTTGCATAAGAACTCCACAAAGTCCTCTCTTACAAGCATCTTTGCACACCGCACATTCTTTGTCTAGATCTATAATCTTTAACATTGGAGCATTCATCAACAACTATTTCAACTGCTCGAAACTTGTTGCACATTCCTCCGTCCATTCAAACTTCTTACCTTTCCTTTGCAATGACGTGATGGGATATGAAATTCGAGAGAAGTTCCTGATGAACCTCTTGTAGCAACCTGCTAACCCCATAAATGATCTTACCTTGTCCACATTCCTAGGAGCTGCCAAAGTACTCCATGATAGCCTTTATCTTTTCTGGATCTACTGCTATGCCTTCCTTGGAAACAAAATGTCCCAAGTAATGTACCTATGTCTAAAATAAACTGCATTTTCTAAGCTTGGCATACAACTGATGTTCTCTTAGAATCTCAATATTGTTGCTAAATGTTCAGCATGCTCCTCCACATTCTTAGAATATACCAATATATCATCAATGAATACAATAAAAAACTTGTCTAGATAAGGACGCAACATGCTATTTGTTACACAACAATTTGTCACCGTCCCTACCATTCCCCGTCTCGCACATTGGAGGGCTCATTTTGTGACCTGTGAGCAGTGACATAACTTGAAAATACTTTCATGGCATTCCCCTGAACATGTACTTTCATCCCCCTGAAGACATCTCCTTGTGAAAAACCCTAAAAATGGCCCTTTTTGCATTGGCGCAGGTAGCCAGTTAAGAACCCACGCCAATGGGGAAAATCATTCAAAGAGGTCGCGCCAATTGGCACTCTGTCCCAGAGTCGCACTCACGCCAGCCAATTTAAGGAGTTTTTTTTTTAAATAAATGGTGGAAGTTTCGTCCTAACAAATTCCTAGACTGCTATCTATCTTGAGTTGGGAGGTTTGGCTACGGATTTCCATAGAGAGGATGTGGTTTGCCACCTCTCATGGAAGCTTCTTTGATGATAGGGCCAATCCCATGATTATAGGGATCCCAACTCCCCTTCCTCCATCTATAAAAGCTTGCTCATCTCCATTGCAAGCTAGTCTTCAAGTTCCCAAAATTCCCAAGAGTCTTATGCTGCAAGAGCCTCGATTATTTCCCTAAGGCCAAATCCAAGCAAGGAGACTATTGTCAAGATCTGAAGAGAGAGGTTTGTCCCATCCTTGACAAGCTTTTCGAGACGTTTTCTGCTGGCGACCCTCAGAAGGAGAATTCAGCGTCAGAACTATGGTTGTATTCTTCCTTTTATTGATTAATAATAAGTGACTATTGGTTATGGTTCCACTCTTGTTATGGTTTATGATGATGAGTTATGTCCTTTCTGACTGACATATAGTTGCATCTACTGGATTTTACGCTTGCGTTTGTTTTTTTTCTCGCATGTGCAGGTGTCCATCACGGAGATCGTGGGGATCGTGATCTGCCAGGGCTAAGGAACGGGAGCGCTACCTCTTCTACAAGCAACAACGTTGGATTCCAAGTAAGCTCACATCGTCAGAGCCGCCCGCAGCCTTCCTCCGAAGGATCAAACATGTTTCACAAAGTGATTTTGTTATGTCAAGGTCAATTTTTGTCATTTCAATGAGTCTTCGGTTAAAATTCTGATCATCAGCATTGTGTCCAGGGGTCACACCACTCTTTTCAAATTTGTCCAAATGTCAGTCCATGTCACCATTCAGCTGAGTGTATCATCATTCAGAGGGTTTGCATCATCATGTCAAGTTCCATTGGGTCATTTTACGTCTTGTTCATGCTTCAGTTGTGTCTAGGTAAGGTCCATTTCCCTCTCCTAGGGTTTTGGAGGTAATTTCTCTTGGACGGTCAAATCATCGGAAAAACTTGTATCCTGATGTTCATATACCTTCCCCTATCATTAATTTACCTCATTAAACACTTCCCATCACTGAGATCCCCAAAATTCCTCATTTTTGCACAAACCCTAGTTTCTTGCCAAAACTTGGCAATTTCCTAGGCTAGGCCTGTGTTTTTCCCTTTTGGACCCCTTCCCCTCACTCAATCTCTGTGATTCCACTTCCCCCTGCTTCCTAACATCCCTCCCTACTTCCCAAAATTTCCCCAAGAATTTAGAAGCCCCCTATCCCCTTCATTTCGCTTCATTTCGACAAAATTCCTTATTTCACACATCGGGGTAAGTTTCACTCAAAAGATGTTTCAGAGCAATAAAAGATGCATTTTGGAAAACTGAGAGAGGTTTTTGTTCACAACATGCCAAGGAAGAAAAACCTCCTTCACTTTTTACACAGGTATCATGGTTTTGGAGAAATGTCAAAAATACCGTTGCCTCAGGAGAATTGAATGCACCTCTGAAGTGACCTTGGGAAAATCAAGATTTCTCCTATCATGGTTGTCCAAATGACTTTATTTATGATTTAAATGATAACTAGACAGAAATAACTTTCCAATGAGCTATCATGAGCTCAATTTGGAGTTGAGGAAGACCTTCAAAAGTTGATTGCAACAGCGCTCTGCCTTGAGGCAGCCTCATTCTGATCATTTTGACAAGTGTTGGGAGATTTGATTTTTGACAGGGTAAATGGAATCCAAATTGCATAATTCCACTTGTGTTGGAAAGTAGACTCCAATAGCTTTCCAACTAGCTATCACACGCCCGATTTGGACACCGGGAAGGCCTCCAAAATCTTCCTGCAAAATGCACTATGTGGCAAGAGGGAAGAGCGACCCACCTGGGGCCCGAGCGACCCACGCAGAGGCTGCGCGACCCACGCAGACACAGGGTTTCGAAATTCATTCTGAGCGCCCAGCCTTGCTTGGAATCGATGCAACTGGCCTTCAAACAGGTTTTTATCAATTGCTTGATGTTTTTGAATGCATTGGTGGCATCATTGGTGGTTTCAAATGTTCAAATGGAGGATTTAAAACCCCACAGTCATAGCATTATTGTTTTCAAGGTTTTAAAATGAAAATGAATGGTTGAAAGAGTTTGTTTGCTATCTTGTGGCAGTGATACATCCAGCTTTGCATATAATATCAAAACCATATTTCTCTCATGCCCATTTTTCCATTTTGACCATTGCTATTATTATACCATGTTAAAACCCTTTGTTCCATGGTGACTGTGGTTGTAATGAGTCTCACTGCCCAATGCAAAAACATTCTCATGACTTTGTTTCAAACTTCCCATTGAGACCTTTGTGGTTGTTACTCATAAACAAACACATTTTATTGATGACATGCCCTCCCTTTGACTAGACTTGTTCAATATTTTGAAGGTTGCCTGCTCTCTTTTGGTCAAAATTTCACTTGCATTCAAAACAGAGATTGTGCCTTTTTCCAATCCATCTAAAACAGAGATTTTATCCATGATTTGATTCCTTGATGGTGCTTTGACGGTGGGAATATTGGTTGGGTGTTGAAACATACATCCTAACTTTGTTTGCACTGCTTTCATATCAGTATACACATTGCACATATCTTGTTCGCAGCCATGTCAGAGATAGAGTCAGAATATGAGCAGGAGTCGGACAGTGACTCAATCGTTGAGGTTGATGTACTGAGATGGAGCATAGCAGTGCACCAGTAATGGTAGCATATCAGAGAGGCCACAGAGCTTTGTTTGCAGCATCACGACGAGTACTATCTCCACGTGAGGTGGAAGGGGTCTCGCCTTCTTCATCAGCGTAGGTACATTCACAGGATCATGATGGAGACAAAGACACCAAGGTCCCATTTCTCATTTTCAACAGGTTGAACATACACATTGCTACATCATGACTGACAACAACACATCATACAACCGAGACCGTGTTTTCACCACAGGAGCTGCATGCACCAGGAGAGCACTAAAATGGCGGAAAAGGCCTGATCCACTCCGGATTTTGGCCGAGGCTTCATTTACTGAGCAAGATACATGATGGAGGGTCTTCGCTCCAAATTTGAGCAAATTCGGAGAAAATTTTGTCATTTTGAAATTTTTTGGTCTAAAAACAGGGTTTTCAGTTACGTGGGTCGCGCGCTCATGCGCTCACTTTTTTTTGGGACACTTGCTGGAGGAAATTTTTACATTTTTGGATTTGTCATGGTTAATTATGCATCCTCTGAAGTCAATTTAGCATTTCATCAAAATCTGGATGGTCAAAAAGCTCAAAAACACCATGAAAACCACCTTGCTGCCACCTTTTGCACCAGCAGGGAGTACCTCTGGGAGAATGAGGTTTTGGAGGGTCAAATGAGCTTCAAATTCAGAAATTCCACTTGGGTTGGAAAGTAGACATCCAGGGATTTCCAACGAGCTATCATGAGCTCAATTTGGATTCCGGGAAGTACCTGAAATTCAGCCTGGAACATGAGCGACCCACACGGCTCAGGAGCGACCCACTTGAAATTTTTCCTGAATTTTCAGCTGCCAGCTCAGTTTTTCGCCTAGTATCGACCAGTTTTGCTTGTGGATAGAATTTTTGGGTTTTTATGATGTAAATTCATGTTTGGCATGTAACTTTGGCTTATTTTTATCTCTTCTAGAAGATTCACTCTCAAATGAGTAAAAAATCATGTAATGGATCAGTTTCCACTCTTTTAGAGGCAAGTGGTTAGCCGCCTAGATTGTAGTTCCATGATTAGAATTGGTTGAAACTGATCCCTGAAGAGGGAATTCGACCCCTAGAGGTGGGGAAAGGTGTTAGAGTGATCTATATATTGTAATTTCTCAATCATTTTCAGAGGTTGGAGAGGTTGGACTCTTGGGATACTTTTGATACTATTGTACATACTTTTCATATTTTGGCTAAGGAAAGATCGGGGGTTTTGCGGCACTTGTTGGGATCCTTGTGGTGTTCTGTTCTTGATGGTGTTTCTTCTTTGTTTACTGTAAGTTTCTTCATGTTTAATGTATGCCATCCTTTCATTATGCTTCTGAACTAAGTTGAATGATTGATTAAGGTTAAATCCATTGTTTACAGTGCTTGGCCTTTGAATTCAGTTAGTTCTATATGTTTTCAGCTGTTTGGAGAGGATCCAAGTTCTTCTTTGCCCTCTTCAGCTCCTCTTCGGTCTAATCTATCCATAAAACCAATTTAAAGCATCAAGATCATCACCTACCTCGCCCCAGCTTGAACTCTGCAAAGGTCTGACCTTATCCCCAGACCCAAAATTTGTTTTCCCATTACTCCAGCGAAAACTCAAAAAACCAAAAACCAAACATACCTATCTCTTTACTAGCCTAAAATCAGTTCTTATTGTAAGTCATCTCGCATTCTATTGCTTATTTTCTCGAGATTGACGGAGAGAGCCCTCTCCTGTCCTCGTAGGGCTAGCTACGAGGCTGAGCGTGGTTTGATGTAGCCTTGAGTTTACTTCATTTCAGCCTGAGGTAGATTTGAGTGCCACGACATCGCTACCATGACGATTAGGAACCTACACCATAGCATGAATGATTGTTGCTAGACCCGGTCTAGGCTAGTAGGGATCGCCTCTGTCCGCAGAGGGGATTTACCTCCACAAAAAATTGGCGACTCCACTGGGGATCGTTAGCTTGTTGTCGTTCGTTTTATGAGTTATAGACGGAGCCTGAAGTTGGCCAGATAGCCTTCGAAACGCTTTTGCTCTGCAATTGCGAATTAGATCAAAGCTGCTTCAGTCAATCTCTGGTTTAGTTTTTAAACTGAACACTTGGAGCACTGTCTTGTCTCTTCGGTTGATTCTTGATTATGCTTGCTTGATCGACTCTTTTGGGCTGGTTTTTTCTGTGAATTTGGGTTTTTGAAAACTCCAAACATCACTGGTCTGATCTTGGATTGCTTATTTTTTATTTTAGCATAGCAAACTTGACTGGTGTGTTTTTTAGCGTGACAGTCGCGCCAATTGGCGCTAGTTGTCAATGTATTACCCGCGCCAATTCTGATATGGCGCTAGTTTCAGCCTGACAGTCGCGCTAATGCTGGGGACTGCTAGTGTTTGCTTGATTTTGAGCTTTCTGAGCCTGATCTATGATTTTGGTTTCATTTTTTTGACTGCTTGAGTGTTTTGGAGCCTTGATTGACTGACTGTTACCTTCGTCCTTTATTTCTTTGTCCATTTCCATCGATTTTTGCAGTCTAGCCCTAGGTCATCTAGGTGCTATGGTGTGTCGAGCCTTCCTTGGGAGTTTTTGGTGTCTATCGGTTCAGTCAACCTTGTGATTGCTTCCCTGTATTCGTTTGACAATTTTTTATCGTTTTATTGCGCTATTTGAGTGATTGACTCCTCCTTCATTCGAATTCCTCTTTGTCTCGTTTTGGGCCTAGATTACACGGCTCATTTGTGTCTTTGTGTTTCTTTTCGTTTTGAGGGACTTTTGGTCGATTTGAGGTCTGATTGTGATTGATATTGAGTGAAATTGGTTTGTTTTTGCTCTCTTATCATCATTTCTCGAATCGCTTTTGCATTAGTTTTCATTTTTTTGGCACTTTTCTCTGAAATATTGAAAGTATAAAAAAAAAAAATTCTATTTTGCTTTTCATTAGTTAATGTGAATTAGATATTTTCGGTGTTATTAGTGATTAGTAACCTTGAACGAAAAGCTTTTTAGTTTTCATTAGCTGCATTAGAGACATCATTGGTTGTTTTCTGTTCATTTCGTTATTGTGTGAAAAGCTCTCAACTCTCTCGTAAATAGCGTTCATCGAATGAAATGATATACTGTGGCATATAGAGTGCATTTAAGAGATTTTGAGACATTACATTTGCTAGGGCCTGAAAACTGAAACGTAATTGAAGATAAACTTTAAATTTACTCAATTTACACTAAGGCAGCATTGAAATCTAATGAAACAAATTTAGAGGTCTAAGCTAGAGACGTGTTCCGGCCTTAAAATTCATAGTCACGCGCCTGCTTTAGACAAGACTAGTACGGACTTGTGCTCCCGCATCGTCACATATAGGGGGACCCTACTAGGTTTCAAACCTTTATCCATAGGAAGCCGAGTCCGCCACCCTATACCCGTGATACACCGGACACAACATTCGGGGAGATTTTCTGCACGTACGTTAAGTCCTTGGTTGATTTCTCTTTCATTTTGAAACCAATGTGTATATTGCAGTTCACGGTTATTTGGTACACCCTTTACCTAGTACTCCTGAGTAGTCATTTGATCTTTTCTGACTCTTTAAATTTAAAAGGATCACCAAGCGCTTGTCCTTTCACGCTTGCTTCAAAACTGAAAGAGATCAAGATCGAGGGATCCGTCGACTTCCAAAACATGTAAATGAAATCTACAGTTTCCTACACCTATATGTGGTAAAAATTAATCACCCGCGATCACATGCCCTGTTAGATTTTTCTTGTTAGCCGTTTGATTGTGTGTCTTGACTCTTTTTCAGCCCGTGTGTGTGTTTGATCTTTTTCTCTTATCGTTACTACCACAGTGGCGGAACCCTCGGTTTCGTCTACTGGTAGTCCTTATACGGACGATTCATCAGAGGCTTCACAATCCTCTGTTGAACCTCAGCAGCCCATTATTTTCGAGTTTCCTGACGGGGGACCGGTTCTTGCTGAGCAACCCTTTGGGGGACCAGTTGAGTTCAATTGGCCCTTTTCTGACCCTTGGTCTGAGTTAGGAGCAGGGGCAGATTTCCTTTCTCTTACATCGGGTTCACCTTTTATAGCTGTTGTTTTTCCTCCTAGTCCTCGCTGTCTATTATGAGATCTAGCGGCAGGCTCAATCATGAGTGAATCCAGCGAGGAAATCCCCACGTCCGGTGAGGATTACCAATTATTTCCTCGGATATTATTTCCAGGAGACAACCCTCAACCAGCTGTTATGTCATCACCTGGTCCGTCATTACCAGCAGGGTATAGATCCTTGGGTCAGATTATCGCCACCGCAACCTCTATGCGGGTATTAGCTTCTTCTACGAGGTCGGTGGTTCCTTCATTGGGGATGTCTCCTCAGACTCCCGTCACCTCTGTACCCGTTCGGCCCACTGTCTGTGTGGCCGCGTCTGCACCCGCTGTTACGGCACCCTCCGCAAGGGCTGTGCCGCCTCCTGAAGACGTCTACATAGCGACTGCTATGCTAGAGAACATCTCTCCGGAGGAGTATCAGTTGTCCCTACAACAGCCGAACCCCGAGGTTGGACAAACCCCTCAAGACCCCAACTTCTCTTAATTTTCGCATTATGCACAGGATGGTACACCCGTGTATGCTTTTCCAGATCAATACGATGAGCACGGGAACATGTTACGTTTACCCGCTCCAGAGGCTCACCTTCATGCTCAAGGTTTACCGTATGGCCAGGCTGGGTAGTCTTACAACCGGCAAGGGCAACCTTTCCAAGGCCAAACTTCTGGCTAGCTTGGCTATCCTTATGACTCGCAGGGCCAACCCCTCCAAGGCTATCCTGCAGGCCAGCAAGGGCCATCGTATGGTTTGCAAGGACATCATTACAACCATTTCGGTCAACCTGTGCAACCTCAGCCGGGGTACCAACCAGGGCCGGTATATAGTCCTGAGGGGCAAGTCCAACCTTCCCAACCTATGCAACCACAATATCCTGTTGCTCCTCATGTTGCACATCAGCCAGGACCATCTTATGGTCCTGTTCCAGGACAGGCCGATTACCAGCCACCACTTGGCTCCATTCCTCCATTAGGACAACCGGCCCATCCAGTACAACCTGGTGCTTCTCAACAGCCAGGTCAACCTGCGCAACCGGCGCAACCTGTCCATTCGGGTCAACCTGTTAACCTAGGGCAACCCGCTCAGCCAGGTCAGCCTGCTCAACTAGGCCAGCCTGCACATTCTATCAACCCTGCCCAACAGCCGACTTATTCGATGCCGCAGCCAAGTCAACCGCTGCACCCAAATCATCAAGCTCCGCAGGGTTCCACCTATCAGCAGCCCACTCAACCTCAAGGTAGCTACTATTCTCATGGTCAATACCAACCGAATTATAGCCAACCCCAAGGTTCTAACTATCGTCCTCAACAGCCCGACTACACCTATACTCAGTAGCCAAATCCAAATGCTGCTTACACAGGGCCGACTCATAATCAGGGTCCATACTCTGGTTATCAACCCCCGTACGCTGGTTACCAACAATTGAATCAGGCTGGTTGTACCACCTATACCCCCTACGGTCAAAATCCTGTTGGACAGAACCCATGGGGGGGGGCAAGGATATTCCCAACCAGCATGGAGTGCAGGTACTGATCCTTACCCAGGGCCAGGTATGCCGTCCAATCTTCCATTGCCGTTTCTGGCTACCTTGGAGTTACCGGATGTTTCGAAATTAACCAATGATCCAATTTTGCACAATCCTTATTGGCCTCCGGTTCCTACCAAGGTGCCCGGTGATTGCCCCAAGTTTGAGGGAAAAGATGGAGAGGACCCCCTGTTGAGCCTCAAATTTGTGCTTTCCTTCACCTCATTTTACCTCATTTTCCCTTGTCCATTTCTATCTTAAACCCAATTGATCAATAAATATAGTTAAAATTACTTCTAGAATGATTTACATGACTGACTTGTGGAATTTTGTGATTTTTGCCATTGTTAAGCATTTTGACCGGAACTAGCTGCAGAATGCAGACATTCCGTAGCTAACCGGCGATTCTGCAGCTGCCTTCATGTTTGAGTATGTTCCAGG